>BMAU01002205.1:0-131207 GCA_019973935.1 Trichonephila clavipes | reverse complement strand
GGAGAGTTACATTCCCCCTCATACTATAAGGCAACACGAGGGCTACCGGTAACATACCAAGTAATTTTAGTGAATACCTCGTAATCAAGTGACGAAGACGGCATCTAAGCCCCCCCTTCTTTTCTAAATATCACACGGATGAGAAGACATTGAACGACAAAAGATTTAGCGTGCATCAGCCATCTCCACACGGCAGATCTTCAGTAGCACGAGGATTCGAACCCGTGACCTTCCACCATTGATCATTCGTGATCATAACCGGTAGACTACCACAGCCACCAGTACAACCGAATTGTTTGTCTTAATATAGAAAAAAAAACGTTCAAAAATATTGTAGCTTCTCAAGCAAAGATCATCTTTGTAAGCAATTTACATATTAATTAGATAATATGAGAAATAAAACAATATTCCACATTTTAACAGAAAGAATATTTAAATGAACGGAAAACTAGTTGCCTATAGTTTTTAATTTAACGAATGAAATAATGGTAAGCTTTTCATGACAAATGATATCTAAGCGGTGTTTCTTGCTATCATTATAAATGCGAAAGTTTGTAGGGATGTTTGTGGGTCTTTCACGCAAAAACAACTCAATGGACTTTAATGAAATTTTACAGTAATATAGCTTATACATCAGAATAGCACATATGCTATAATATATAGCATAGACTATAATTTATAAAGATATTGTATGAAGTGTCCAAAATATAATGATCTTTGTCAAGTAAGTAGGAAAAAATTCTGCCATCTACAAGCAATTCTGGCGTGCGCTGCAAAAAGGCCCCCACAGCATATATCTATCTTTTGTTTGTGAAAAACCTTTTTTGTTTTGGCTACGCAAGGTGCTCGCTTCTAATTAATTCCTATGATCAGCATAATGCCTATTTTTTATTTCAGAATGAAACTAAGTTTTGAAGGGAGTGGTTATTATAAATCTCTCTTTATTTTAATGTTTTTTTATGATTTTATTATGCACATTTGGTAGTAAGAAATTGATCTTTTTTCCAAATAAATCAGTTCTGATACTTAAAGTAAAAAAACTTTCTCTTTCACACTGCATCATTTGAACAAATTTTCAAAATTTGTGTGAGGTTAGTAGTTAATTATAACTCTATAATTTTAATTGAAAAGGCAGATATAATTATTTTTACACTTAAAACGCAATAACTACTGTACTGTATTTTTTGGAATGTGAGAGTGAGTGAATATTAATGTCGCACTGTTCAGCTACACGAGGGCTTTTGGAACGAATCACGTAATTTTGAACCATGGTCAAGCGACGTGGACGACACCTGAGATGGCACCCTCTTCTCCTAACTACCACACCACAGAAACTTAGAAGGAATATTCTACCAATACTTAGCAGGAATGTTCTTTGTAATCCACTCTTCCAAGATATATGGCAGCACGGGTTCCAAGATGAGTATTTTAGCGGAAAAAAGTTTGTCAAAATTTAAGTGTGTCTTATGTTTTTGTATCTTAATGAAGACTTTAGAAAATTATTTGACTACTGATTTTAAGTGAATGGTATATATAATTAATTTTACAGTGGAATATCTTTAATTAATTTATTAGCTCTAACGGATTAAATTTTCCAAAGTGGAGTATTTTGATTATGTATGTCCCTTAATTTTAAATGTAGTGATCCAAAAAAAATATTGAATGAAAAGAACTGCAGTAAATCATAATGCGGTTGGATAAAGTATTGACGTGCATCGCGCTCCCCTACACGGCGGGTCTAATAAAGCTCGAGTTATGAAAGTAGCTAGGTATTTGCCAAATTGACTATATCGTTAACATTTCGCTATGTTTTTCATTGAATCGTCATTATAATTTAAGAAACGGTGTTGCTTGCGAATATTACAATTTTAACATAAAATAAATACTACAGAAAGTAATATTAATATATTATACTTTCAGATAAAAATTATTTACACTATTTTAAGCGTTCATTACACAAAACGTTTAACAATGTGTTACTTTTGCTGAGCAGAGATCAGCTTAGGGTAGTATTTTCAAAACTCGACCCTCAAGAGTGTTACGGGGAGTTAAAAATAAATAAAAAAAATCCTTTTTATCAGCTATTAGATCTACATACTTAAAATTTAACAAAGGGGTTTTATTTCTCTCTGTTTTTGTTTTTTTAGCAGAGCTACTCAAAAAACTTTTTTTTTGTTTAATTTGCACAATTCACGTAAAATTTACTCATTAAATACTTCTTTATTCTTCAATCTGTGTTGTTTAATTTTTCAGTTCACCCGTGCGAAGAACGGGTATACCAGCTAGTATATATATAAATATTACTTTCTCCTACGTAACTTATTATTTATTCAACAAGAACCAGATATAATTGATCAAATCATGCACTTAGACATATCTAAAAGCTGATCAAACCTGATAATAATATGCTCTGCGTACACGGTGTTCTTCTTTGGAGATGAAAACTCTTACATTTCCGTAGATATAAATTCTCTTTCCTCCCTTTTCACCTATAATTCTATCGAGATCCAAATAATTTCGTTCCTACGTTCTTTTTTCTCTTCAATTGCTTTTTCTCTTCCAGTTGTTATTTCTTGGCAGGAATTCTTCTCCAATCCCTAGATTTATGATTTGCCGAAGGCACTGCCATTCTTCATCGGCGTCAAACGCATCGTCAGGATTGCCCCCGTAAAGAAAAAGGTGAAAAAAAGAAGCATTTTCTTTTTGGCCGTGTTTGTCGAAAACTCTTTTACCTGAGGCAGCTGGCAGAAGAAAAACTAAGTACAATTAACGGGGATGCATGAATGAAGGGGTCACTTCCAACAGAAGGGTTTGGGCCGAGTGAGAGATGTCCTTTCAGCTAATGTTGGGAGTGACCCAGGGTTCTTTCTAACAAGTTGTTCATTTGAGGTCATTGCGAATTTTCCGGAATAAAACTCTTCACTTAAAAAAAAACCTAATTTACTTTCAAATTAGTTGAACTGTTCTACGTTATTCTCTGCAGCTACATAAAATCCCCCCATAGTTTTAAAAAAGTCTCAAGAATTTGTGAAATTATGTTTGAATAAAGATAGAACAAGTTCTGGAAGCAAAGTCATTAAAAAGAAGAAATGCCCGAAATATTTCAAAACTTACTAATAATTCTTTTAAGTTCATTTTTATGTTTTTTCAATCAGTTGTTCTTTACAGTTTCCCCAAGAACAAATGAAAATATCTACACTAAAAAAAAAAAAAAAAACGAAAAAAAGAGAAAAAACGAATGTTCTTTTGAGGATTAGTTACTATTTCAAATTTAGAGATAACACGTCACACATTCTTAGTACTTTAACTTCTTTAATCTTTTAAATATAAATCTCAATTCTAAAACTTTTACATTCATGAAACGTCTTCGCATTTCATAATCCTAAATAATTTAATAAGTATTTATGCTAAATAGTTGAAGAAACACATTACGGCATCAGCTTTAAAATAATTCTCATGGAAGATGAAAGGAAATATTTATCATAAAAGCGTTTCATTTCGTTTTCCTTTTTTAAACTTAAAGCTTTTGGAACAGTGAGATCTTTCTATTCTAGGAATGAAGAAAAGTGATGCACGCGAAATGTGGTTATTGTATAATATTTAATGTCACATAATTAGTACTACACATATTATGGAATAATAAAAATAATTATCTATATTCATTAATCTTCCTAAGAATATACGTTTTCTTTTTAAACTGTACTATGTTACATGTAATGCTTAGTGCTGAAAGTAGAATCTCTGAAATGAATTGAAATAAAATATAGTCTGCAGAAAACTAAATTCAGGAAATAAAAAATCGCATTCACACAACGGGGCTAAAATTATCTGCTTGAAAGGATATATTAAAATAATGATATTTGAACAAAATTAGAGTGAGAGGTCCTTTTTTCTTTAATTTTTCAATTTCTACTATTAGCTATAACTGAATATAGTTATATTGTTCAAATTTTAAATCGTTAAAAAATACATTTTAAAGCATTTAAAAATACATATACAATTGAGCTGAAATTGTATATGTATGATTATTTTGGATAGCAATACGGTAATTTAACTATAATTAATATAAATTGATTAAAAATAATTATTCAAAGAATTATTAATACAGCCACGTTGGCATCATTTTTGTCGACTTGTGGCAAAAGATTAAAATATTTTTTTCTCACATTTTAAAGCAACCATTTGAGCTGACATTTTCTATACACGATTATTTTGAATGACAATACAATAATTTATTTATAATTTATTAAAATTAATTGACTGAAACTAATTATTTAAAGAACGATACAGTCACGTTGGTTTCACTTTTAGCGACTTGGGTCAAAACTTAAAAATATTTTTTTTCTCACGTTTAAAGCATTCAGTTAAACTGAAATTTTATATACACGATTGTTTTGGATGACATTACAAAACTTTAATGATAATCAATAGTAATTAATAATCACTTAATATTGTGATTCAGACATATGTATATTCATATGTAAATTTATTGTAATTATTTGATAAAAAGTAGCTATAAAATAAAAATTTTCGTTGTTGTTTCTTATTAGGAATTGACACAAAAAAATTATTTTTATGTTACCTGTTCTTGAAGAACCTTTGGCAGAGGTGTTTATTTTAACCACCGACCTACAGGTCCACTTCTAATCCATGCATGCCTCAAACGACTAGAGAAAAAAGAAGTCCCTATTCCGGCCAGTCATTTTAAGGGTTTTTATTCCTGCTTTTGTTTTTTTACGACTTGCGGACGAAGGGCCAGCTGTATACCTCCTTCCCAGCAAATAGAGTTGTTTTTGTTGTTCATTGCCTTTTTGAAGGACACGTGAAAAAAGATTGTTTCAACTGCTACTGCAATTATTATACCTTTCCAGTAGGTTTGAATATCATTGGAACGTTCTCCCATTGACATTATGAACAGTTTCTTGTCGAGATGGCAGGTGTAGTTGTGTAGTTGACGCGTGTGCCGTTGCCGTTTGAATCACTAGTTGTGATTTATTAGCAATGTCTTAGCTAAGCTTTCCATGAAATGAATGCATAATCAACCAATACAGATAAACTGTGCTGCCATCTAGTGTTCAATTCCTGGGTCACCACTGAAGAACCTTTCGTAGGGGTGTTTATTCGAACCATTC
This sequence comes from Trichonephila clavipes, assembly GCA_019973935.1. Lineage (NCBI taxonomy): Eukaryota > Metazoa > Arthropoda > Arachnida > Araneae > Nephilidae > Trichonephila > Trichonephila clavipes. The sequence goes on along the minus strand of BMAU01002205.1, from coordinate 126,075 downwards.
CCCTCCATTCTACTACTTCTCCATACAAGAGCTGTAGACCACTGGGATGAAAAGGAATCTCTATTTGGGCCAGTCATTAAGGTCTTTTAATCCTGTCTATTGTTGTTGGCGTCTTGAGGAAGAAGGGCCCGCTACATAATCTTCTGTTGAAAATGCTTAACACGAAGTATAAGAGTATTTATGTATTTTTTTAATTTACTGCAGTGCTTCTCAAACTTTCAATATTTGCAACCCAATATTCAATCATGATTTTCATCGCACCCCTTCCTTATAATAACAATGTATTGAATCGAATAATACTATACTTCGATGCTAAAGCTACAATGCGACTTTAACCTCGTAAGTGCGTCCGACGTATATAAACGTCTCGCTCATCCAAAGCATTGATTGTCCCGGACGTATATATACGTCTTTCCGAAGTACAATATTTTTTGTGCATTGCATATATCTTGGATTACAATAAAATGACTTTAACATTATTTGAGAAGAATTTACTTATTTCATAGGATTCGCTTATTTATTCTTTTTCTCTCCCCCCTCCCTCAATACATGCTGTGACATCGTCAATGGCTGTGAATTCCCATCTTTCGATTCACAATAAGTGTTATGGTTTCACCAGCTGGTCAAGGACATGTACGACGTCATCGATTGTCCCTGCATTTTTATGATCCACCAGCTGTGGAATGACCAGTGCACGTGGCCATGGGGCCATTGTTTATTGTCTGAAGTCAGGGAGTTAAAAGAGACAGTCGGGTCGCCATAATAGTAAAGTAGAGCCGGCGCCCCATTGACAATAGGCGAAGCCTATCTCAAAATAATCATGTCATCTTTTCTAGGGTTTTGTGAAGGGGATACTAGAAACAGGTGGCGTGATGGACAAGTGTGTCCAGATGTGGACAAGGAACTATGGCGCCTTGGGCCAGACGGCTCGGGTGTGTTTTGGCGTGTTATGCGCCAATAAGAAGAAGGAGGAGGTCAAGAGAGACTTTGGTGACCTGCGAATAAGAAGGAGCGAGGGGCGTGTTGTGAACACACCCCTGGTGTTTAAAAAGAGGAGCGGGGGAAAGGAGAAAGGGGAGAGAAAAAAGGACAAGAGAGTCCGGGGAGAGAGAACGGACGGAAGGAGGAGGAGAGACGGAAAAGAGAGGGAGACGGAAAGAGAGTCGGGGAGAGAGAGAGTGATGCCCGCCTTGAATGGAAAAAAGGGCTGAGTCCGGAAATTGGAGTGAAAAAGACGATGAACGCCGGTGGCGTTGAGTATGGGAATAGGAACTGAGTACACCGGCTTGGCAATATTACTTCATTAAGAATTGTTTATCAAATAAACAATATTTTTTATATTATATTAGCCTGTAATCCTTGATTATTGATGGATAGCTACTCACGACGTTACAATGCCATACGCGTGCCTACATGGAAAACGGTGGCATTGGGGAACGAAACAATTAACTTTTTATCTTCAGTTAAGGGATTCATTATAAACCACACAAATTATCAAGAGGAGTGTTAAGTTGTGTATATAATTTTATACATGACAAGCCCATGGGTTCACTGGTAATTATTAAACTTGTTCTTAACTTTGTATTGTTAAATTAATTATAAAATATATTATGCAGTAATGATACATTTATAAGGTTATTATATCAGTGTAAATATGTATAATTGTGTGAGTTATATTAATCAGTGTAATTATGTCGATATGTATTTTGTTTGTGTTTACTTTTAGTAAATTAATATTTTTTTTAAATAATTTATCAAAATGACTTTTCATTATGCTCGCACCCCCCTTGAAGAGTTATCACGTCTCCTTACGGGGGGGGATCCCACAGTTTGAAAAACTCTGGTTTATAGAGAAACTTGTTAAAACTCTACAGCAAGAATTAAGTGATAAATAAGATATATGTTTTTCAAGCACTTGAAGTTAGGCAGTGCAAAGAAAATCATTAGAAAAAGAGAATTTTACCAAATTGAAAGCTTGCTAGAACCCTACAAAGGAGGAGAAATTATCGTACATCAATAAATCGCATGTGCGATCAGTTATTTTTCAGCATGTGTATTTGTAGAAACATCTAAACTATGCGCTTTATGCGCTATATTAAAAGAAATAAAATTGTTGCTGAAAAAAATACATTAGTGACTGTTTATTCACTCAAAGCTTATTATTTTAACTAGTAAAAAAAAATTAAATTACCCAGATAAAAATCTAATTATTTACATTGTTAATTAAATAAATCATCAAAGAAAAGCTTTAAATAGTCATAGAAGTACCTTCTAAACAAGTTTCCATTTAGAGTTTTTTCATCAATTATATTACTAAAAGTAGCTAAATATGATTATAAACAAAATAAGTAGCATTTTTTAAGCCTTAAAAGTGCATTCCGTTTCATCCAATTTGCTTGCGACTAGTGAGTAAAAAAGGGAAATCAAATTAAACTTTTACTTGATTTTTTTCTTAAAAAATATTTAGCTTTTTATCTAAGCTGTATCAAATTTTTAGAGGTAAAAAAAGACATTTAAAAACAAGTTTTTTTTAGTTTATTTAATTAATTATAAATATCTATTCCCTTTATTTATGCTAAATGATTCATCCCTGTAACATTTTTACACATATATATTACAACAAAAATAAAGAAATAAAATTAGAAAAAAAAAAACTGAAGTAAAACTTTCCAAGATAGACTTCTAGATTAAAAAGAGAAAATAAAAAAGGGTTCCAGTTTCCAATGAACTTCTAGCTGAGTTAAGTGTGAAATAACATATTTTTATGACACTATTCTTCCAATTTAAAGAAACACAAAAATAGATAATCCGTTAACTCATAACTCAGAATGAAAGGGATTCAAATATCCTAATTTGATCTTATCAAATAAGTCAGTGGGTGATTCCAATTGGAAGAGAGGTAGCTCAAATTTCGTACTCCGAAATTGCAGTAAAATAAGGAAAAATGATGGAGTGAACGATAGAAAATAACTATTCAGCCTTCAGGGCATTTCATCTCGACTTACACAGAATACTGTATAAGTAATTGCAATCAAGGACTATAAGATAACTTGGGATGTTTTGAGAGAGCATACTTATTTCAAATAATCTTTTTTCTTGCATTCTCACAGTTTTTCCCTTTTTCACTCTTGATCTCTTTGATTGTATTTGCTCAAATATTTTTTTTTTGGCTTGATGCGGATGTAATTGCCAAGCATATTCTATTTCATCAATCACTTCTTTAAAAAAGTAGATCAAATAAAGAGTGATTTTTTTCCAGGTATAAAAGTTTAAGTTGGCATTACTTTCCAAGATGGCGACCGATTTAACAGCTGTCAAGTGATTTATTCTCAGTTTGTTTTGGCAATTCATCAAAACGATCATCAAGCAAGGCGTAGATTCGTCGAATGGGCCCAAAACGAGATTGCCGTTGTTCCCGATTTTCATAAGCGAATTTTGTTTAGCGATGAAGCGCACTTCTGGTTGAATGGCTACGTCAACGTACAAAACTGCCGCATTTGGAGTGAAGCTAATCCACAAGTGTATGTCGAACCACCGTTACATCCATGGGGCTATGTAAAGTCATTGGTCTATGCGGATAAGCCAAAAACGCTTGACCGTTTGGAAGACAACATTCGCCGTGTTATTGCCGATATACGGCCACAAATCTTGGAAAAATTAATCAAAATTTGAACGTCCAGATTGGACTACATCCAAGCCAGCCGTAGCAGTCATATGCCAGAAATCATATTTAAAATGTAATGCTACTAGATTATCTTTTGAATAAAAAAAATTCATGTCAATCGAATAATACATCGTTGTTTTATTGCAATTTAAAGTTCTATATACCTCTAAAAAAACACCCTTTACAAGAGTACTATTATTTCTATCGAGTTATCAAATAGAAAAATGGTGCAACTGTTACAAATGTGAGATAGTTTCAAATGGAAAATGATAGAAATTGTTGAAGAAACACTAATATTAAAATTTTGAACACGGCTTGCGAATAAAATTCAAGTGCTACAAAATAAGAAAAGATGAGAAGATTGCTTTTGGTGCTACGCTTTTGATTGAAATTGTTCTGAAATTTATTAGAAAATTATATTTGAATTATATATAAAAATTATGGAGTATTTCCGAAAAATTTTTTTTTAATTAATTGAAAAATGATATTTTATCACACTATCCAGATGTCGCGAGTACACGCTATTAACTGCTAGTATTAGATAGATACAGTAATGTATAATACTAGATATCTCTTTAGTTAAGTTTCGGTTCTATAAGTGCAGTATCGTAATGAAATCATATTCTTTTGCGAATCTGGACATTCTAAATATTCTTAATTCGTTGTACGCTATCATTGGTATTGTATTAAGGTATCCGACTACGTTCGAAACCGTGATTTTAAAAAAGAGCATAAATGGATAATTTTCATGATATTTAGTGTCACTTAGATTAGAATACATGTACAAAATTATTTTAAGGTCACATTAGGATAAAAAATGATTATTTAAGTATAATATTTTGGCAAAAAATTAATTTAGAATAACCTTTTATCAAAACGTTCTCCTTTTATAAAAAATCTTCTATAATAATAATATTTTGCTTAGATAAAGTAAAGATTTATTTAGAGAGTCTGAACTAGTATTTTTGAAAAATTCACATTATTTTCAGAGTTACCAACAATTGAATTAATTATTGGCGTTTTTTTTTCTTAAAATTTCTTCCCCTGTGGTAGTAAAATATGGATAAACCTACTTCTAAATTACATGTTTCAAAAACTCTAGTTCAGCCTCTGTGCAGAGGTCTGAGCTATATATATATGCAAAATATTATTATAATCCAAGCAGTTTTCATAAAAATAGAATATTTTGAATATTGGTCATTTTATGTTCCTTTTTTGTCAAAATATTGTACTTAAAATATTTTTTATTCTAATAACATTCTTAAAACAATTTTATATACATTTTCTAATTTAAGTGAAACTAAATATCATAAATATTATCCATTTATACCAGTGCTTCTCAAACTGTAGGGCGTGTCCCCCTGGAGGTGCGATAAACCTACAAGGGGGGGGCGAGCATATCGAAAATAAAGAATTAAAAAAAATATTTACTGGAATGAAATAAAACAAAATACTTTCTGGCATAATAAAAAAATACGCATTTACACTAATATTATTTATTTATATCATCTGCGATATTACGTCATCAAAAATAAAAGCTTTCAAAAAAGCTATTTTATTTGATTTGCTATAATCCCATGATGAGAGATTTTTTTATTACGTTTTTTTCAAACCGAAAATGCTACTCTTTCAGAGAAAAAACAAAACCCAGACAAATAATCAAAAAAAATTAGGAAGATAAAAAAATTCATCACTTACATTATTGCCATCATCTGTAGGCAGCATAATGTATTTGCTTCGGTTTGACCTTCGAACTTACTTGTACGTTAAGTTACGACCCTGTTATGTATTTATTTTTTTCATTTCGGGAAGTTGTAAATAAACTATTTCTGCTCCACTTTTTCCTTGTAAAATATTTTTATGATTTTTGGAAAAGCACAGAGAGCACTTGGAAGGATTACTAGACCCAGAATTATTTTTATGAGTATTCCCAAACATATTCAGCATAATGAAAAGCGTTTTACAGAATTTTTTAGAACAACCATATTGTAATAAATCTACTTTTAAACCGGGAGCGGTCACGCCGAGAACAGAGTGCACGAAATCGGTAATTCTGGCAAAACTGTTCAATTGTTACCAATGGCCCTGACACGATCGTCCTGTTTGACAGTCTTAATGAGAGCTAAAATATATTTGTCACATTTATCCCTCTTTTTTGGAGTAACAAACGTTTTTTTATAATCTTAAGGTACTTGTTTTGACTGATTTCCGGTGTGATAACTTTTTTTCCGAAATATTTTCTGTGTCCTTGAAAGTAGGTGAGTATATTTACTCTCAATTAAATTTTTCTCTGGAATTACAATTTTTATTGTGTACTACAAAAAATTATAAAAACGGATTGGGGTGACTCAATAGCCCAGCTCGACCATTAGTATTGAGTGCGCGCCTGCTCCAGGGTTAAAACATGTTGAAGTCTTTTCGCTTTAAATATTAAAAATAATTCAATTATTCTACATCAGAATTTTTTTATTGTTCATTATTAAATATCAACTCTAAATCCTAATTCTGTGAGGCTTAAAATTACAGTTCACTTAAAACTAATTATAATTTGAGCAATCATTAAAAAAATCATTTTATAAATATTTTTGTAAACATTGTCGCAGACTTGGCATTGCTCTCCTTACAATTCAGTGACTATATCTCAATAATGTTTTATTTTCTTATAAATAAACTCGTACAAGGAGCGGGTACTTCAGCCAGTATACTTTTAATGTGTCAGTGCTGCACAGAGTATTTTATAACTACTTAATTAATACAAAATTAAGAACAAGTTTAATAAGCATTAGCGACTTCCATGGGCCTGTCTTACAGAGCAAAGTTTTTCAAAGGAATGCTTATGATAAGAAATTGACCCTCTGAGTTCTTTTTCTATATTTAGCTGATATCTATATTTTGTCATCTAAGCAGCCACCGCATTTTGCAATGTGTTCCAATTTAAAAATCAGAGAAAGGAAAAATAACATAATAATTATCCTATTACTTATTTTTTTTTTTATTTTTTGCTGAAAAGTAACATATACAAAATTTAATACTTATGCCATGAATTTGTACGGTTTATAATAAAGATTGTTGATTTAGCGTCAAAGTGCATTATTATTGCATTCAGTACATTATTAATGTATAAGGGGGCGTGATAAAAATTGTGATTTAAAAGGGTGCACCAGTATTGAAAGTTTGAGAAGCATTGATTTATACGCTTTTGCAAAATCACGGTTCCGAACTTAGAGGGATACCTTAAAGTTTCATTTAGCATTGTCTTGGCTAATGTCTCCTGGAGATTCCCCACCTCATTTTATTATCCAAACTTAGGTTGATATTCATTTTAGCTGCTTGTTAATAAATATCACTGAAAGCTGCCAAAAACACCGTAAATATCGCCGGGTGTACAAATGAAAGACGCACCGAAATTGGCACGTGCACTTCTAAAGCTTTTCCCTCTAAGCGCACAATCTACAGGCCCTTACGCAATTGACACTAAAACTTGCGTTTTAGTTTGGAAGCATTAATTTTTGATTTTGTTCGGTTTTATTTGAAGATTTCGACTAATATGCAAATAGTCTTAATTTCAAGCACCAACGCAGTTAAAGATTGTCACAGGAATCATGTGAACAAGGAATCGATTAGAACAAGAACAGTGTACCAACGCTTTTAAGGCTAGATGCATACAACTTCCCCTTTCCTATACCTAAAATTTCCAAAACCTTTTTTTTTTTCTCATCCGTCTCAGAATTCGATGCGAATTCTGCATTCGAACAAAAGACAGGATTCAAACATTCCATCGAAAATAAATTACGAAGATTACACACTGGCACATTTCCTTCCGAATTCGAATACTTTGCAGATATCGAAAAATTTCAAATATTTCCAACTCGTTACCATCACAATGAGCTTGGAATTCCAAAATCGAAGCAAAGCCCTCCCAAAATTTTCAAAACCGAGTTTCATAAAAGAGCAACGAACTGAATAAAACGTAATTAAAATCTGAAGACGGTAAAACCCCAAACTCCGTGGTACAGAATACATTCTGGAGTAAAATCAATAGCAGAGTGGCAGAGCTCACTTTCAACAGAACCCCATCGGCGCTGATTAGAAGATCGAATATTTAACTATTTGTGGTTGGCATAGATTTTTCTAGGTGTATTTTTGAAGAGTTACAGCAATTTCTGTCATATTGATTTTTATTTAGCTGATATCGAACGCGATCAGTTCAACTGTTAACCTAGAAGTGATTACTTAAATTCTCAATTTAAATAATGCAGAACTGTGTTTTTTTAAAAAATCATAGATTATTGACGTACAAACATGTTATAACTTAAAAGATGACAAACTAATAAAACATTTTAATTTTTAAAAAATATTAGTCAAATATCGTTGCTGGAACACCCACCACCATAAGGCAAGCCTTCTTATCTTTAGTGAAACAGTCCCTCAGAATGTGACTGAAAATCAATGAGAAATAGAATAAGTACTTGCCTTGCACCGAATCATGTTTTAACAATTCCTACTTTAAAATTGAAGAGTATTCTTTTGAAGTTGTTGACAGCTACATTTATATAAGTTCAGAAATTAACAATAGAAACGATTGTACTACTGGAATCCAAAAGAGAATTACAATGGTTAATAGATGTTGAACGGAATTCGAAAGTATATGAAGTCAAATTTAATCAAAAGGAAAACAAAAAAAAAAGGTTCTATTGAATAAAAGTCTTTGGCTATCAGTATTAACTTATGCATGTGAAACTTGGTCCATGTCTTGAAAAGATGAGAGTATGATAAGTATCTACGAAAGGAAGATTTTAAGATCTATTTTTGGAGGAATTCAGTAAAATGGAACATGCCGAAGAAGATCAAATTTAGAGCTCTATAGATCATATAAGGAACCTGACATTGTCAACCTCATCAAAATACAACGAATTAAATGTGCAGGTCACGTTGTCAGAATGGACAAAGACCACGCCACTAAAAAAAGTCACCAATGCCCAACCAATTGGCGCAAGAAGAAAAGACAGGTCAAATCTTAGATGGATTGATGGCTTAAAAAAAGATGTCCTAGTTTTGAGAACTAAAAATTGGAAAACAATAGCAGGAAGAAGGCTGGCCTGGAAAAGACTTCTTGAGAAGGCCAAGCCTTCCCTGGGTTGTTGAGCCACTCATGAAAGAAGGATTAATCAAATCAACATAAAGTGATGCAATACTTTTTATTTCTAATGGCAGGTACAAAAGACAACTCTGACACACACAAAAAAAACACAAATTGACAAAGAAATAGCAATAAAACGACAGAAAAAAGGACCTATTAGGTCTCTAGCTTCTGAGCAGCGTTCCCACAAATTCTTGATAGGGTGAGATAGGGATGCACATAAGTATAAGGTAAGCGGAGTCCATAGATTCTCGAAGATTACGGGGCGTGCTGCATAGATCATTAAGTACTTTTATGAGATGTAAGTGTCTGATACAATACTTTTTTATAAATATTATGTTTGAATTTTTGCAAAAGCCAAGCAAAACCAATCTAAATATTTGTCAACCATACGCATTCCATTCATAATTAAATTAGAGTCTCCGTCAGATAGTAAGAACAAAATCTGTAAACTAGTACGTTAAATTCGTAACTTTCTTACCTGTCTGGAAACTTCTATGTAGCTTATTCCAACGTAGTGTGCTTGGTGTGGTGTTTTAGTTAGAAGAGGGGAGTACCAGCTGAAGTATAGTCTTACTCACTTGATTATGGTTCAAAATTACTAGGCCCGTCACCAAAAACCCTAGAGTAGCTGTGACATTAATATCCAATCAATCAACCAACGTAGTATGTAAGAATCCCAATTATCCAATGTGCTTAATTTTTGTGGAACATAGATTGGAGCAATCATCTCATCTAGCATTTCACCACGTTTTATCCTTTCCATCTATATATGCACCAATTCTAAATTTTTTCAGCCAAATATGATAGTTTTAAATTTTGATCAATCAAAAATGCATGAATTAGTAGCTATTAAGGTTTCTAAATTTTCATAAACACAAACGGTTCTCGCATAGTTAACTTCTTCTAAAACAAAAGGAAAGGTTTTGTTCCGAAACATACATCTTCGGTTAGAAGAGCCCAATTTATGTTAATTAGAAGTTTAATTATTGTTTTCCTCCGTAGTCAAAGATCTAAATTTAGAAAATCGTCGTAGCAGTAGTAGACTAGTGATCCATACCACGAACTCTTGTCTGGCGCGTCATGAGTTCGAGCCTAGTGCCGCCAAAGACCCTCCTGCGAAGAAGGCCGATGCTCGTTGAATTTGTCGACGCTCAAACGTCCTGTCGTTAGTGTGATAGTTGGGAGAAAGGGTGCCAGAGCAAGTGTGGTTCTCGTCACTTGCCCGTGGTTTAAAATAACGATATCCATTGCCAAAAGTCCTCGTGTAGCTTTATAAACAGCGTTCATAAAACTCTCACTTAACAATCGTCTTCATTAAGTATTCATTCAGTAATTTTTTACAGATAAAACGTTTCCCAGTGGTGTAACAATATTTTGGCTCCATTTAAATACAGAAAAAAAATCTACTCATTAAATCTAGCAGGGATTCTAACTTTTAAGAGATCAGCAAACTATTTTTGTGGAGTAGAATAAAATTATGTGTACATATTATAAAATTTATTTTTCTTTTCGGGATTTGCAGTTCCAAAGCATATATATATATATATATATATATATATATATATATATATATATATATATATATATATATGAGCTCTTTTCTTTTTTTTCATTTTTAAAATTATTTAATGTAATTTAAAGATAGATTAATATCTATCTGTGAGGGAAAAAAAAACACAAACATGGTGCAATGGATTGTTACTTTACATGTACCCTTGATAAGGGTTATCTATTTAATTTCAATCATTTTTCGGTATTGAATTATATATTTAATCACAATAACTTATTTAAATTATAAGAAATTGAAATCCAGAACTTTTTAAGTTTTAATAAAAAAAAAAACTGAAGACAGAATTATTTGGTTCATGGTAATTGAACCCTGTGTATGTACTCAATAAATTCTGTGAAAGTTTCTTTTTTTTTATCTTTAATCAACCTTAAATCTCAAGGAGTAACAAAAAATACAAGTAAACGATAATTTTCGGACCACTGAAAGTTTTTTATTCATGACAGACTAACATCCGACGTAGTATTCTTTTCTGTTACATAAAAATATCTCGATCAGGTTTTTAAATTTGATTTTTTTTGTAATCTGCAAACTTAATGAGATTTGTGAAATTATTCACACACACGCACACACGGAGGAAGGGAGAGAGATCGATCCATACAAGTGTACTTTGCTTATCAGGCAAAATATATATACAAATGCACGAATAAGTGGCAAATTGTAATTACTTTTCAGATTTCAATGTCATATATTTTGAGCATAGAACAATGCTTCTCAAACTTTAGATGCTTGTGACCCAATTTTCAATCATAATTTCCATGTCCCCCCCCACCACACGACAATAATGTACTGAATTCGATAATAATGTACATTGACTCTAATGCTACAATACTCCTTTAATTCTAAACCGTACAGATTATCAAGATAAGTATTAAATTTTACATATAATTTTGCATATGACAAGCCCATGGGGTCATTAGTATTTAGTAAACGTGTTAACTTAACACTGATGAATTAATGATCAAATACATTTTGTAGTACTGATACATTTATAAGTACGTTATATCATTGAAAATGTGTATTTTTATTATCTCACAATGTATTTTATTTTGATTCAATTTCAGTAAATTGATAATTTAAAAAAAATCTTTTAATTTCGATATACTCGCGACCCAGTTTGAGAAACGCTGGCATAGAAATAAAATATAGTCGAATTTCCAAATTACGAACCTCTATATTGTGAAATTTTCTATCTAGCGAACTTTTTTCTGGAACTGAGAACTTTTCCCGATTTTCTTCGCAAAATAACCTACAAATAGCGAAGTGCATTTTCTAAGTAACGAACTTTTTCTTTTATGATTCAATTTTTTCTCTCGCTATTTTAAACATATTTTTGGACGTTTCAAGTTATTCTCTCTTTTAACATGTTTTAGTGATTTAGTTATACAATAATGTATGTTTAAAATTTCTTGTGTACTCTTAGAAAATATCTTTGAAAATCCATTAATTTTAATTTAAAATTATTTTCTTGATTTTGAAAATACAGTGGTATTCGTCCACATTCCTTTTCCTCGTTTTTCCTGCGGTTTTCCTTATTCTTTTTTGATGGGTAAGATATATATAAAATGAATAGATACTATTTTACAAAAAGGTGTGAATAATTACTTTTTCAATGTATAGTGCTTATGAATTTAAAATTTGTTTTATGTGGTTTATAAAGTATATTGGAAGGTGAACCTCTATGTAACGAATTTTCCATATAACGAACTTATTTTCGGGATTTAGTAACTTCATTAAACAGAGGTCCGACTATATTAAATTATATTTATATAACTGAATACTGAATATAATTGCTATTACTGAATTTACTATCTAAAATTATTTCATTATATTTATAATTATAATAATGTTATGCTTAAGCCAAAATATTAATGAGTGAGTGAATATTAACGTTGAATTTTTCAGCTACACGAGGGCTTTTGGAGATGCACCTCGGGATTTTGAACCATCGTCAAGTGACGTGGATGACACCTGGGCTGGCACCACCCTTTCTTAACTACCACACCACACCAATGGGTGGACGTTTGAGCTCTCGACCGATTTAACGTGCATCGCTTTCCTACACGGCGGGGCCTTAGTGGCACTGGGCTCGAACTCGTGACAAGCCAGCCATGTCCCGATACCTTAACTACTAAGCTACCGTGGCCCTGCTAAAATGCTAAATATATTTGGTTCGTAATTCGAGCATTTGCACAATCTTGACACTTGTATTAGATGTTCTGAAATTCATCTATTTTTAAAATAACTTAGCCTTCGTATAAGACAGGGGAGGTGAACCCAAGGCACACGTGCCACGGTGGAGTTGTAACCGTGGCACGCAAAGACTTACTGAAAAATAAAAAAAATAGAAAGGTAATAAAAATGACATTTTTGCTTGCAATTTTATATAAATGCGGTTGTCTCAGACAAAAATCTCACTTAAAACTTGGAACAATTTATGATAAATACTTTCTAATTTGAACACAATATCAAAATACAGCTCAAAATTAGCTGATATCCATCCATAACAACCTATTATTATCAGAATCTTCAATGGCTAATCCAAACATAGATGGCTTGGTAAAAAAAATTACTAATTCAAAAGTCTATTAAGTACTGAAGGTTTAATAATTATTAAGAGTTAAATGCTTCAAGTTATACTTTTTTTATGTGTTACACCTAACTTAACTGAATGAACCTATAAAAAGTTTATTAACAATTAAACCAAAGTTTGTGTGTACACTTTGGTCTTTTTTATTATATTATTTTTAAATTTCCATGAATTTTTTTTGTCACATAATGGTACTCTTACCAACAAGATTGGTCACCTCTGCTCTAACATATATTTACCGCAAAGGTTTCCCGAATTATGATATTTCCTACTAAGTAAAGTATTAAGGATTATTGGCAAACATTGATCCGCAAACGGAGTCAGTCATCAACGGAATTCCCTAAAAATCCCTGTAACCATGCATTAGAAACGGATTCGAGTCGAGAAAAATTTCCTGCGAAGCATCAAGGTATCGTGCAGCTGCATCATTATAATTCCTGATTCATGCTTCGGATAAGATGATGATTCATATTTTCCGATTCATCCGTAAGTCCATCAGTGTCCTTTGATCTCCGCGCATTAGGGAGGATCCCAGAAGGAGGCTGATGGATGAAGTGGGAGGGTCCGGAGAGAGGGTGGGCCGCAACGGGGGGAAAAACCCGTGGTGTTCAGTGTGATTAGGAGTAACTTTATTCCGGAGTTATTTGACACGAGAAGTGTTGTTGAGTAGCGAAACAATCATCGAATAACTCTAAGCGGACTGAAAGGAGATATTTGGAGAGAGGGATGCACGAGAGAGGGAGAGTCATGTGAGTTTGGAATAAATTATCTGTTCGATGATTATGAGTTAAAATCGTGGGAGGTAGATGAGTGAGAAGCACATTGAAAGTTCTTTCTTTACGAATTATGCTTTGGATTTAAATTGTCATGGCTGTGATGTTGTGTAGAAAATATAACCTTTTTGAAATAATACGTAATTATACATTTTTTATACAATCTGACCCTGATTTAACTAATTCATCGGGACAGCACATTTTGTTCGTTAAATCGGGGTTATTCGTTACATAGGTAACCAAACAAAATCCATTTTTTTGCACTCTCCTTTTAGAAATTTTATAATAAACAACTACACAAAAATATCCACAGTTAAAAATTACACGCTTTTCATTCAACAGCTAAAAATACAAATAGTGAATTATTACGCACCAGTAACTGGAAATTTTAAACTACTGACTCTTTTTGATTCTAAACTCGAAAAAGTTATTTTTTCTACTTAATGCAGGTAAGAAAATACTGCGTAATTTATATAATGCTGCATATGGTGTTTTCTCACAATTTCCGAGCAATTTAAGGCATTGGAAAGTATAAAACTTTTGATGATAGTTTCATTATCAATTTCTGTATCAGAATCACTTTTAAATGGCTCCAACAAATCAACAATTTCCTGAATTTAAGTTGCACAGATAGGCAGTTCGTCATCAAATGTAGCGTAATTGTTGGAATCTAAAATATGCCTTGCTTTTGGGACTGGGATGATACATGAAAGGAGTTTCCTGTCCTACTCAAAACTCACACACTAGGTTCCACTCTTGACTCATTTGCACCTGTTAAGTCCAAAAAATGGTCTGCCTCTTTTTCCGTCAACATTTTCTGCTTACAAGAAAAATCCTCTTTCTGTTCCAGATAAAAGGATATCATTTGAAAAAAAATCCATTTTTTTTTTTTTCTAATAAAAGCTAATAAAAAATAAACTATTGAAATAATTCGTTATTTAATAATGGGGTGTTTGCCTTCATTTTAATCGGTTAAGAAATCCGACTACGTTCTGTACCGTGATTTTAAAAAATCGCATAAATGGATAATTTTCATTATATTTAGTGTCACTTAGATTAAAATACATGTATAAAATTGTTTTAATGATATATATTATGAAAAAAATTATTTAAATATAATACTTTGGCAAAAAGTTAACTTAGAATAACATTTTTCAAAATATTCTTTTTAAAAAAATGCTTCTGTAATATTAATATTATTTTCCTTATATAAAGTAAAGACTTCTCCAGGAGTCTGAACAAGGATTTTTGAAAAGATTCACATTATTTTAAGAATTATCTCGAATTGAAATAATTATCGGCGTTTTTTTCTTAAAATTTCTCCCATCTGTTGTAATAAAATATGCTTAAATCCACTTCTAAGTAATAGATTACAAAAATCCTAGTTCAGCTTCTGTCTCTCTCTGTACAGAGGGTATAGCCAAAATTGGCTCTTGCACCAAAAACCCCCAAACTCACTCACTCACTCACTCTGTACAGATGTCTGAGCTCTATACAGGGAAAATCTTACTATAATAGAAGCATTTTTCATAAAATGAGAATGTTTTGAAAATGGGTCATTATATGTTCATTTTTTGTCAAAATATTGTACTTAAATCTTTTTTTATTGTAATAAAATTCTTAAGGTATCTGACTACCCTAAAACCATGATTTTTTTCAAAAATTGGCGAATTTTTTTATGACTTTATTTTATAGACCATTTTATTAACTTAATAACAATACCAAGTACTTTATTTTCCCTCCACTAGAACAAAAAATTACAAGCGTTTTTAGTAAAAACAAATGCCATAACTTTACACAAGATGTCAAACTTTAAAATGCGTTTTACTCGAAATAAAAACTCAAACGAACCGCGATTGCTCAAAAAGTTTTGAAAATAATTAGCTGAAATTTTTTGCTTATGTTTTGCATAACAGTAGAAGTGTTTTGATCTTCAGATTTATCAATAACTGTTTTTATTTCAAAATTTGCAGTTATTTATGTGAATATAGACAATGTTTTTTGTAAAATTTCGTATAATGACTTAGATAAAGTGCTCTAGTTTTTGTAAAAATTAAAATATCTCTTATCGTGAAGGTCACTTCAAACAGAAATAACAAAGTAACACATCAAAATTGAAAAATTGAGAATTCGTTCATAAAATCTTTGTATTTATAATTTTTCGTACATTTACTAGTTTTCCCATTTTAATAATAATAATATTTTTTTTTCTTTTACCAATTTTAGAATTTTTCAAAATATACTAAATAAATATAAAAATCAAATCTCCATATCTTCTTTTTCCAAAAAAAAGTTTTCGCAAAGTCGGATACCTAAACAATTTTATATACGTTTTCTAATCTAATTGACACTAAATATCATAAATATTATCCAATTATACGCTTTTGCCAAATCTCGGTTCAGAACGTAGTCAGATACCTTAAAGAGAAAAATTTGTTAAATCTGAAATTCTTTAAATAGGAGTTCGTTAAATTGGAGTCCAACTGCAATTTAAAATTAAATTTATTTAAAGTTTTGAACACTTTACTGTTGTTTAAAATTCGTACAAATTATCATTTCAATTATTATTAATATTGCTGTTGTTATAAATGTTTTGTATTGAAATCAATGTAAGCATTTATGAATCCTTGTGCACTTAAAATATTGAATATATTAAAATGTTGATATCGATTACGTTGAAAACACTCCATTGAAAATCGGCATTTTTTTCTTAAACATTTTTGTAGTTTCTAATTTTCTTTTTCTAAAAACAGTTTAATAGTGCTATATAAAAAAGTTATGATGATTATAAAATACTTCGTTGAAGTAAGCAATATTGAAAATAAATCATCAAAAAAAAAATATTAATTTTTTCAAAACATTTTTTTCTCATTAAAGTTCTTTACCGTTTGCATGATATCTCTAAAACTGATGAAAATATTTGTATAAAAATGTTAGCATGTTTCAAATTATGTGAGAGTGAAATGAAGCAAACGTTTTGCTGTTGGAGAAATACTTTTTTAATCATAGGTATCTTTACGCAAATTAAGTTTTTAATTTATGCAAAAATGCATATTTACATATTTATTTGCCATAATTTACTTGCATTTAAAAACTTTTCTTTGATTTTTGTACGTTACATTCTTTATTTTACTCTATAACTTGTATGCAAAGAAAAAGAGAATTTTTTGTTTTCAAATCTTTGTAAATTGATAGTCGTTTAGGGTAAATTTCTTTAAAATTTAATACAAAATTTCCTGGTTCTCAGAAAAATATTTTTCTTTTTAAAATACTTTTTGGAATTTGTTTTCGTTTATAACTGACAATATATACTTAAATACTAGAAAGTAAAATATTCAAAGTATTTTTTTTTAAAAAACACTTTTTCTTCGAATGAAAGCGGAAACCTTAGTTTTTCCAAAATAATAAAGGAACGGGAAGTACACTGATTTACATTTGTTTCCTCAAATACTGAAGTATTTTTTTCAGTCTATAAACAAATAACTTATTAAAATTTTTAAGATAATAATTAATTTAAAAATACCCTCAAAGATATTTCCTCATATTACAATACACATGATACATCGATGCATTGGAAAACTCCTTTACAGAACAAATTTCTTATTTTTTAAAATAAAATACGTCAAAAATTTTTTTAAATAAATTTACTCAATTTTAGATATCAAAAGCCTTTTAATACTAAAATTATACTCATTTTAGACAGAAGCATGAATAAGAATTGCTGTAGTAAACATTTCTTTCAAATACTGTTGGTATTTGTATGCTTTTCTATTATAAAGGAGTTTTTTAATTCTCAGAAAAAGGATCTTTCAATTTTAAAATATTTACCTTAAATTACATAAAACCATTAAATATTTTACAAAAAAAAAAAAAAAAAAAAAAAATTGGGAAAAAGTCATTTTATTGTTTTTTACAACATTAATTTTAGACAATTCAATATACTCTTCGTCGTTATTTTATAAAACATTTTTATTTCTAGTCAAAATGAAAATCGCATTTCCTCACAAAAGTGTTTTATCCTTTTTTATAGAATTCTGTTTTTAAATAGACCATTTGACTGATCACATTCACAACGCAGCAGTGCAAAGTAGAATTTTATATATTATAGTTAGAATAGTGTAAAATTAAGTTCATTATCATTTGTAAGAAATTTATAGTAAAATTTGTGAAATTTTTGAACAAGTTTCCCTAGAAGGTAACTAACTTATAGCTTAAAAATATCTGTTCCTTTTTACTGTAGAAGTAAAAACCATCCATTTTGTTGCTATTACTTAGTGTTTTGTATTTCTAAATTTTATCAACAGATAGACAGTTTCGGGATTTCTTTTAAAAATCTTTTATTTGACTTTCACCATCAAAGAGCAATAAAGTTAACAAACGTAACAAGAAAATTCTTAAAATCTGACTACTCGGATAAATTCAACGCAAAACGACAGCTTCTTTGGTCAAAATGTCTTTTAACACTAAAGGAAGAAAACTAAAAGAACTAAAAGAATATTCATTTCCCCATTAAAAGTCCCAGAATTATGTCAAGAAAGTTTTTCTGCTCATTTAACCTGCGTGTATGTATATAAAAAAGAAAACATTTTCCAAAAATTTGATCTCACGAACTTAAGTCAAGTCCAGATGTCGTGCTGTCACACGCAACGAACAAAAAAAGGAAAGACTGTCAAAATAAGTTTGAAGACCTTCGCCCTTCATCGAAATCTTTCTTCAAACTTTTATGTCAACAGCTTTCTGTGCTACTTCCTCTGAAGACTCTTACGGCTGAATACCCGAAAAGAATCTCGTGTCAAGACGCACAAAGATAAAACTTTTGTTGCTTTGGATGAGATTCTCATTTAATGGAGATGTTTTTAACTACATTCATTTCTGACACTTCTTGAATCTTAGCAAACAAAATTTTAATTTACCCTGTGAGCTTAAGGGGATAAAAAGGAGAAGACTTTCATTACAAAACTGTGTGTAATGTACACTTAAAAATTCCGATGACTTATCTTCACTTTCTACTAAAAATATATTTGATTAATTACTATTGGAATTATTGTTGAATTCCTATCCAGAGATAAACTTATATAAAAAGATAAATGTTTTTAGTGATTCCTGATAACATTACTTGTAATAAGTCATTTAATTTTTTTAATATCAATTCCTACTTCATTAGAAAAACGTAGTGGCGCCATCTGTAGCAGCTAGTTATAACTACGACATGATTTCGTAGAATAAATTTAAAATTAAAAAATAAAATTTAATTATTCAGTAATTATTTGAAAAAACTGTAATAAAATCATGTGTCACCCAATACAAGTTTTAAAAAATGTATTTGAACTTGAATGGATGAGTAAAAGTATATTTTATTAACGATTGAAAATTTGAACAATATATATATTTATATATAAAAGAGAGAGAGAGTGAACTAATAGTAGGAATTGCAAAATAAGACATAGATATATTCGCCAGAAAAAGAAGAAAAAAGAAGGAAAAAAAACCTTTAAATAATTTATTAAAAAAATTAACCGAAAAAAAAATGTGATTTTTTTTTTGATAAAATTTACAGTATACAGATCGAAAGCCAATTTATGCGTTAACGGTTAAATCCATTTTTATGTCGTACTTTATTAAAACTATTTTTATCACTTTCGATTGGAAAAATAGAGCATTTTCTAAGACATATATAAGTCTTGAAATGGATTTAATGTTTTTGAATTAAATTGATATAGTTCACATTAAACCAAAAAAATAGGTTCAAAAATAATTTTACTTTTATGTCATTTAATCAACAACAAATGACTATGCTTAGATTATTGAATCTATTGTAGAATTTGGCTCAATTTTGTATTATTGGTGGCCAACATGTGACCCCTGCATCCTAAAGGGCTCTCATTGACTGATTATGATGAAAGCACCGGATTTTATATATATAACTCCTATTTTATCTTCTGAAGTAGACGCTAAAATTAGGGATTGCAATATCAGACCAAAACTACAATAGCGGTTTTCGGTATTTTTTAGATCTTAATGCCGGGATACCGGTTTTAATTCCGGTATTAGAAATTTTAGAAGAAGCACGAAAATGCAGGTGTTTCTTTGTTTTATATTTGCCAGTTTTATTAGAGAGAGAAAACATCACAAAACATAATTTGTAATTTATAAATTATAGCAGCATATAAAGAACACACACAGAAAAAAGGAAAGGAAATTTTAATTTATTTAAATCACAAAAAAGTGTAAATATCGCTATTCAGTCTGTCATACTAATACACATTTTAGAAATGTGATCTTAAAAAAAATAATGCATCAATTGCACAGTCATTAACCCTGGAACGTAATTTTGTAATTCATTCGAATTATCTTTTTTTCAAAATAATGTAAAATCACTGATGGCTGGGCTTAGGAAGTGTGCTAAAATTTGTATCTTATTGCAATTATATTCTTTCCTCTTTAACATTTTTGTACCATGTTTCGTTTTTAAATATGTTTGGAGTCCCTGTTTGTACTTCCTCCATTCATTTCAATAACACTAGAGCATTTTTTACATTGTGCTACTCCCATCAGGGGGCTCAACTTCTTTAGGTGAGTGAGGGTGCACAATCCCGAGGTACTCTAGTGATCATTTGGCAAGGGCTCACTCTCTTGTGAGTGCGGGTTTCGTGCACCTGCCTCTCCCCAGCGATCTTTACTTCTTAACTTTCACCTTTACTTCCCCCTCAGGGGCCTCTCAGGGGGCTCGGATGGACTCTTTGGTAGACTCGGATGTCACAAACCCGGGGAACCCTAGTCATCTTTCTCTATTTTCGGCCATCTTTCGTTCCATTCAAATTTCCCTTTTCTTCATTTCACGTCGAGACCACAGACCTACCTTAAACAATGAACTTTGTTTTTTTTTCTAGTAAAAAAATTGATAATTTTTTACTACAGTATTATGGTTTACATTTTATATTACGTTCTTTTAATTTGATTTTCTTAAATTTCTTTCAATATTTTGATTCTGTTGCTTCTTTTATGTTCGATTATTTATTTTTTTGTGTTCAATTGACAATGCTTTTCTTTACTTATTATCTTTATTTTTCTGCCACGAAATCCTGTGGCAAACCAGGACTGAGTATAATGAAATTGTGTCTGATGGCTTTTCACTTTTGGTATGATGACACAACAGACTGCTCCCTGGGAAAACTGGCCCTTGGAGTGGGGTGTTGAACTTCTGAGGACCTTTGGACTAGAAAGGCGGGGTTTTGGAAGAAGCGGCCATGTAGAGGGTACCGGAGAAATGCTGAGTTTTGCGTCTCAGGCAACCAGATAGTACAGGAGCCCGGGACAGCCTAACCAGCATGTCCTGGCTTTTCTATCAGCTGGTGTATAATCCCGCCTGTCTTGTAGTTCCAGGTGGTGCCTGGATGGGGTCCTGCATTGCAGAGTGGGGGGCTTTCTCGAGGCCACTACTGGTTGCTGAATTTAGGGCTAGCCCTGCCAAACTGGTCCTCTGAAAATCAAGAGGGATTTTCCTCCTCCTTTCTCAAAAAATAAATTTTAAATAAAGAAAAAATCCTAATGCATTTATTAAAACCCCAAACCCAACCTACCAAACTCATGATGCTCGGTCCATGGATTCTTTGAATACATGCAACCTTACCATCGACGATGTTGCAAAGCATTCACGATTTTAAATTTTGTCGTTACCCAACAACGAAATGTCGAGGAAGTCTCCCTTTGCCATACAAACGTCTCTTAAAGAAATCAGTGGAGACCCGAAATCCGTTTAAAAGTTACGTTCCGGTGATTTATTGATTGAAACGGCATCTGCTGTAGAATCAAAATCTTTCTTGATGGCAAAAACTTTCTTGGACTCCACATTAACCGTTATTCCTCACAAATCTTTGAAGTGTAGTCGAGGTGTCATACATGAATCAGACCTTTTGTGCGCTTCAGAAGCAGAAATTCCCGAAGGACATTCTCACCAGGGTGTTACCCAGGTCGGAAAAATTACAATACTTAGGGAATCAAAACGTTTACTTACTAAACACATAATTTTAACCTTCAATAGTCCGAAATTACCCACTTCTATTAAAGCCAAATATTTAAACTACCAAATACGACCATATGGTCAGAATCCTCTGCGTTGTTTCAAATGCCAGAGGTTCGGACACTCTCAAACTGCCTACAGAGGACTATTGACGTGCTCTAGATGTACATGCTCTAGATGTGCTCTGTTGGACATGCGTCCTCAGATTGCAGTCTGGAGCTGAAATGCGTCAATTGTTCACAGCCACTTTCCACCGATTCTAAACTTTGTCCAAAATGGAAAACAGAAAAAGAGATTCAAACACTTAAGACAAACAAAAACATATCATATTAAGAAGCCCGAAAATTAATAGACCCACAACCGTCTAAAACCTACGCTCAAGTTGCGAAATCCGTAACTGTTAATAATTCCTCACAAACAGATGAAAATATTACCAAAATAGTTTTCCCACCATTAAAATTTTTATCACCATTAATATCCGATCCGAAGCCAACTATATCTTCCTCAGTCCCTGCATTTAATAAATTCTCTACATCATTTCAGGCAGAACTCGCATCATCCACATCTTCTGTTCTAGTTACATCGCCTTCAAAATCTCAGCCCCATAATTCTGTAATAGATACTGCTCCCACCACTTCTAATAGTTTATCTATCTCTGCTGCATCTTCCCCTCAGGGGGCTCACCTTCTTTAGGTGAGTACGGGTTTCACGCTCCCGAGGTGCCCTAGTGACCTTTTCCTGTTCCCTAGGGGTTTACTGTCTTCGGTAAACACGGGCTTAACGAACCCAGGGAACCCTAGTGATCCTTCCCTATTTTCGGCACTCTTTCTTGCCATTCAAATTTATATTTTCTTCTTTTCACGTCCAGACCGCAGACCTACATTAGACAATGAACATTGTCCAAACTTATTTTTTTTCTAGTAAAAACATTGATATTTTTTTTACTGTCGTATTATGGTTTGCATTTTATATTATGTTCTTTTAATTAGATTTTTTTAAAATTTCTTTCAATATTTTGATTTTGTTGTTTCTTTAATGTTCGATTATTTATTTTTTTGTGTTCAACATATTATCTTTATTTTTCTGCCACGAAGTCCTGTGGCAGACCAGGACTGAGTGGAATGAAGTTGTGTCTGATGGGTTTTCACTATTGGTATGATGACACAACGGACTGCTCCCTGGGAAAACTGGCACTTGGAGCGGGGTTTTGAACTTTTGAGGACCTTTGGACTAGTGAGGTGGGGTCTTGGAGGAGGCGGCCATGTAAAGGGTACAGGAGAAAAACTGAGTTTTGCGTCTCAGGCCGCCAGATAGTACAGGAGCCCGGGACTGTTTAAACAGCATGTCCTGGCTGCTCTATCAGCTGGTGTATAATCCCGCCTGTCTTGTAGTTTCAGGTGGTGCCTGGATGGGGTCCTGCATTGCAGAGCAGGGGGCTCTCCTGAGGCCACTACTGGTTGCTGAATCTAGGGCAAGCCCTGCCAAACTGGTCCTCTGAAAATCAAAACAGATTCTACTCCTCCTTTTTCAAAAAAAAAATCAAAATAAGTAAAATTAAGGAAAAAACTCAAAACGCATGTCTTAAAACCCCCATCCCACCCTTCCCAACACATGATGCGCATGTATTACCCGCTCGCAACATTGATACTGTTTTTACGCATACTCGATTTATATTTATTTCTCTTCCGAACAATGATATGCCCAATAAATCTCCTTTTGCTGTTCACAAAGCCCTTCTTGGAATAGGTGGTGAACCCAAGACCGTAAAACGTTTACGTTCCGTGGATTTACTAATTGAAACTAATTCCGCTATTCAAACAAAGTCGTTTCTCCTCGCCAAAACCGTTTTAAACTCTCCTTTAATTGTCCTTCCGCATAAATCTCTTAACTCTTGCAGAGGTGTTATTTTCAGAACCTGACTTGTTGACCATTTCTGAATCTGAAATCCTTGAAGAATTTACAGATCAGGGTGTGATTCAAGACAGAAGAATTACAATAAAAAAGAATGCTACAGTTTTTTCTATACAAAGCATTTAATTTTAACATTTAATAGCCCGAATTTACCTACTTCAATTAAAGCTGGATATCTTAATTGCAAAATTCGCCCGTACATTCCGAATCCTCTGCGCTGTTTCAAGTGCCAGAGGTTCGGACACTCTCAAACTTCCTGTCGCGGTCAACTTACTTACTCTAGATGTACATCTGTTGGACATGCTTCCACAGATTGCATTCTAGAGCCTAAATGTTTTAACTGTTCTCAACCGCGTACTGCTGATTCAAAACTTTGCCCGAAGTGGAAAAACGAAAACAAATTCAAGAAATTAAAACTAATAAAAATATAACATATGTAGAAGCCCGAAAATTAATAGTCCCAGAAACGTCTCACACTTATGCTCAAGTTGCCAAATCCTCTAATAAAAACAGTTCTACTCAAACAGATGAAAATATAACGAAAATTAAATGTCCACCTTTGGAATTACTTCAACCCCTTTCATCCAAGACAAGAACAAATTTATCAATCTCTACTCCTGATGTTTCTACATCATCCTCTTCAACCCAAGCCAAACTCTTGCCGTCCACCTCTTCAATATCCACTAGTAACTCAGAGTCTCAACCATCTATTCCTACAAGTAATGATGCACCTTAAAACAATATGTTCACCCCTATTGAATCATCTTCCTCCATCATACCAACTTCCTCATCACAGTCCGTTATTCAACCACCCTCTGATTCTAATACAGTACTGGATGCCAAGAAACTAGAAAAAGCACGATCAAGGAAAAGAAAAAAAGAATAACTGAAAAAAATGAAGGAAGCAATAATTAACATTAAAATGAATCCTCATAGACCTGAAAAACCGGCATCTGATGAGTATACAACGGATGAGGAAGAAATGATTGTCTACGACGTGGAAGATGAAATTGAATCAAATCCCGATTACGTGAAAGAAAATCGTAAGACCTATTACAAGGGACAATTACTTTTAACTCCAACGAAACACACAAAATAATATTTTTTTCAATACCTGTCCAACTTGGTGGGGAATTCTCCCCACCAATCTTTATTTTAACATCTTTCATATTAACTTTTATATCGATAAATTTTAAGATTTTAAATTTTTTTTTACCAGAAATATTATAACCTTTAACGTTTTAACAATTGTTTGGCGCAGTTTAGCCAAAATTGGCTCTTGCGCCAATAACCGCTAAAGTCACTCACTCACTCACTCTGCTGCATCTTCCTCATCAACAGCATGCTCTGTTATTGAAACGACCACCACTATATCCAGTACCATAACCGCTACATCCCATTATGCAAATGAAACCTCAAAGCCCCGTAGAAAGAAACGTCCCCCTAAAATCCAATCTAACACTATAAAACCAAAAATAGAAATTAAGATGGCTTCTCATAGACATCGAAAATCTGGATCTACCGAGTACAGAACGGATGATGAAGATATGATAATATATGACGTGTGGAAGAAGAACCTAAGCTGAATTCAAAGTATGTTTTAAATATGGATGGTTTCATTTATAAGGGAGAGTTAGTTAAAGGACGTAATTGTGCATCTATACGATACGACTTTGATAACCTAATGAAAAAACCGTGTTAGCAACAGCAAGAAGCAACATTTTATTTTAAATAACTTGGTTACGAACTAAACATTTTAATGACTTGGTGGGGAAAACCCCACCAAAATTTATTAACTTTAGCTTTTAAATTTTTTTAATGATATCTTACTATTTTAACCATAAACATTTTTTACTAATTTTATACTTGTAATGCTTAAAAAGTTGTTTGGCGCAGTTTGGCCAAAATTGGCTCTTGCGCCGTAAAACAATACACTCACTCACTCACATTATTTTCTATAGTCTTTTAATCATATAAATAATGAAGCCAAACCGAAGTATTATCAACTGATTTTTTATGTTCTTTAAAGTTATTCTCATTCATTATTATGGGTTATTATTTATGAGTATATATATATAATTAATGTGAAAAATATTTTGAAAACTAAAGTATGATATACAAATACAGTGTAAATAAAAAACTCACCAGTTAAAAAAATATCGAAATATTACGCGCTTTCTTCATAAATACGACCTTTTTTACAGATATGAATATCAGTCTACGAATCCTGAGCGTGTGCAGTATCGCTCTGAGCTTTAACAGGATATTTTTGTCCTGCCTCTTTGGATGATTCACATATTTTATCACTTCTCTTGACTGTACTATAAAACTTTGTATTCACAGTTTTATTAATTTCGCCTGTTAAGGAGACACAAAAATAAAAACGTATATTATTTTAAGATGTTGGTGATCCCTGAATGTATAGTGAAACAATTTTAAGAAATTTCTATTAAATACCTAAAACCGGTATTTCAAAATTGTACAAATCGCTCAAAATACCGGTATTCGGTATCCCGGTATTGCAACCCCTAGAAACAGTTAAATAGATCCATCCAACTAATGTTATTTTACTATTTAGTGCAAATTTTCTCAAATTTGTATTATTTGAGTTTTAAAAATGTGGAATTTTCATTATTCTCCTCAAAAGTGAAATTGCAGCACCAAGAATTACTTCACGTCCCGTCATGCAAATTGCAGGAGCAATAGTGGTGAGATGGACATGCAAATGATTAAAATTTTGTTAAAATTTGATCACGTGAGAATCATATTCATGATGTAGAGACCAGCAACTTTCTCTTCTCATAAACATTATGTGAGGGTATGCGTAGCATTTGCCACTTTCCAAGATGCGTAGAAAATGCCCCTGAGACGCGATGGTGAGCTCAATACCATCTGTTAATGACCGGAGAGTCCGACCATATTATCGAAATACACAATCTAGGTTTGTCAATGCGTGCACAATAGCAACTTGTGTTGGGCACAACGTGAGTATCATCCAAAGTTATGCCCCACAATGAATTATTGGTGTGTCTACATGCATGCCGAAGAGAAAATGGTGT
This sequence comes from Trichonephila clavipes, assembly GCA_019973935.1. Lineage (NCBI taxonomy): Eukaryota > Metazoa > Arthropoda > Arachnida > Araneae > Nephilidae > Trichonephila > Trichonephila clavipes. Next base: position 99,348 of record BMAU01002205.1, on the reverse strand, counting down.
TCAGTGGCACGTTAGAACACATAGACCGGTGCATTCGCCAGTTGACTATTTGATACCTTTTCACCACGGCACGTGACATTCGAAGCCAGTTGCTACCAGAAGCTGGTGAATCTGTATCCACTCAAACTAACCGTAACATTCAGCATAAAATACTGTTACGTGCTCGGGTACCAGCAACAAGCATTGGCCACTCAATGCGGGGCTTGATCCCTAGCGAAGTATCATCGTCATGTATTGACCATCGAATCATATCGGGTATTATTCACGGACTTATTTCTGTCTATGGAGGAATGATGGCCGTCGAAGTGTACAGCGGCGACCCGTAGAACGCTACGATCCAACCCAATTCACCAAGCGTCAAACTGGTCTTACACCAGGCAACATTACAGGATGTCTCTGATACACATTGACGGCTATTTGACAGTCAACGTTTTGGAGCCTGTTGTTCTGTCGTTGTTGCAGGGAGCCCCAAACACCGTATTTCCACCGTTACGACAAGACAATGTCAGGTTGCAGGTTGCACGGATAACTCTTAACAGGTTGAATGGATTTAATATTCTTCTCTAGATGACAAACTTTGCAGATCTGAATTTCATCGAACATCTGTGGAATTCCATTGAACTTCACATGAAAAAAGGATCATTAGCACAAACCATTTATGCAGACAGAAGTGGTGGTGTGTGTGTGTTGATGTGGCTTGGTGATAGTTACCTCAGGCAACCATCATTGGACTCATTTATGGAATGTCTCGCAGGATTGAGACACGTATAGCTGCCCGAAGTAGCCACATTACAGGCTGAAAAAATTAGTTTATAATGATTTATTTGTTTGTTTTTATTAATCATTTGCATATCCATCTTATCATTACGACTTCTTAAACTCCATGACGCTACGTGCATTATTATTTGGTGTTACGATTTCATTTTTGAGGAGTGTATTTGTCAATCTATACATGATTATTAAAATATTTGTTTATTTTAAAGTAAGGGAATAAATCCTTTTTATAATTAAACTTACTTTATAATTAATTTTGAAGTGAATATTTTACCTTTTATTTTTAGTTTTAAACAAATTTGAATTAAGTTTCGACGTGTGTATGCATTTATATATAAATTTAGTTCTAAAATTTTTTAGCCCCAATGAATGGGCTAAATTCATGACGGTCACATGATGAATGCAATCACGTGTACTTCATTGAATTCAAAACTGTCATTAGACTTGTACTTGTTATTCTTCTTGTAAAATTGGCATACAATTTTGAATCTTGTAACTGAATTAAGATGATCAGGTATTAAGATTCTTCAAAAGTCATTATTGTTGACAATTATGTGCTTTTAAATGAATGTTTCTGTAAAAAGCAAAAGCTAGTAACTGTGATGGGCATTAACTGATTGGCTTGAAATACGTGATTGCATTTATCAGCTGACTATGATGTCACACGAATTTAGTCCATTACTGAAACAATACTCTTAAGAATAAAACTTTAATATATTTAAGTATTTGTTAGTAAAATTCAAATAACATTACGAAAGTGTATATAAATATATTTAACAGTGAACAACTTTATGTTTAAAAAAAAAAAAATTAAATACTAACTGTGTGCTCGTTCTTCGCTCGGGTAAATTGAAAACGAAAACAGTACAGAGTGAAGAATAAAGATATTTTAAGTGAATTTAAATTTAAACAACAACAACAACAAAATATTTCAGCAACAACAAAAATATCTCTGTACGCTTAATAAAAACCAATATATTCCAAATTTTAAATCCTTAGTTCTAATCGCCGAGCAAATGAATTTTTTAAATTTATAACACCATTAACCCCGTTGTGGGTCAACTTTTGAAGCCCCTCTTCTAAACTGATCTATTTTCAGCAAATTAACCTTTGTTCCAAGTTTCAAAGTTGTAGGCTTAGTAGTTCATAAAAGAGAAATTTTCTTACATAAAACACCATCGTAAAACCTTTTGGGGGTCGACTTTCGTAAAACCCCTACTTAGCAAATATCTACTCCAGGAAAGGAACAAGACAGCTACATTTCAAGTTTGAAGGTCTAATAGTACAAAAATGGAATATTTATCTATAACTCCACTTTAATACTTTGCAATACCCGTTGGGGGTCGATTTACTCAAAACCTCTTTCTGAGTGGATCTCTGTTCCATGAAGGGAACACACCTACCACATTTCAAGTCTATAGGTCTAATAGTTCCAAAGATATGATGCTGAACGAGTGAATGGGTGAGTTGTTTTTCTCCTTTATATATAGAGATTTGTTGTTAAGTATCAACGAAGAATTAAAACTTCCTTAAGTAATAAGATTTATAAATAATTTTGTGTGAGTGTGTATGTGTATTGATATATTGTTATTGCTCCTAATATGCGTTGGTTGGTTTTTTTATAATAGAGTTTAGAAAAAAAGTTTAAAATTTATTGAAACGTAATTCCTTAAGAATAATTTTTCTTACTAACAGTTACAGCACGCAATACAATGACAAATTAATTGAATCAAATATTTCAACTAATGGTTACTAAAAAATAAGATATTATGCATAAATAAAAAAAAGGAACAATGCCCTTACCATTCAATAAAATCCAATTTCCTTTAAAAGTTGTAGCTGAAAGTGAAAAGTCGAAACTAAAATATCAATGATACAAAAATTCTAAAATTCAACCAACATTTTGCCCTTTAGGATTCTACATAAATCCAGTTATGATGTCTCACCTAAGTGCCCCCTGTAATCCAAACAATAAAATCTCATAACATCATTTCGACACACAACGACTCAACATATCCCAGAATGCAACACTAACACTTTTTACTATCTTCCATAATGCACTAAACTTTCTTATCACCAACTCTCTTCTCGCCAACAAAGAGCCATTTATGTCCATCTGCGCCAAAACGCAACGCCATCATAATTCCCAATTTGGAATCCTTCTGGCTTTGTATTACTACGCGTCTTCAATATTAGGAGGATATGACGTAAAGTTAAGAGGATTTCTGAACCATGAGGACCTTTCATTCGAGGTGTTTATTTCGGTACATAACCTTATATTGACGTTTTATAAGTCGAAGCAAGAAGGAGATATTGGCGGTGGAATTTTGTACGCAAAGCTACGATTCGGTCTGAAGACAAGATTAAGGAGCTTACGTTGGCGAATTATTCACAGTGCGAAAATGATTAGGAACAGGATATTAGTTTGGGTAATTTGACTGTTCTTCTTTTTAACTACCTAAACATAAGACAGCTTTTCTCAAACTGTGGGATACACTGCCCTAGGAGGCATGAAAATTCTACCGTGGGTGCGAGCATATTGAAAAGTCGAAAACAAAAGATTACTTAAAAAATTATTTATTTACTGAAAGTAAACAAGCAAAAGTTCTGACATAATAAGAAATAAATACGCATTTAAACGGATATAAAACAATGTATCAGTACTGCACGATGTACTTTATTATTAATTCAGCAATACTAGGTTAAGAAGACTTGGCACCTTTTGAGCAAACTTCTTTATTTACGTATTTAAAAATTATATTTTAACATTTTATACAATGTTTCTATTCAAGAAAATGTTACCAGAAGAAAATTTTCATATATTATTCACACAATTTTAAAAATTAAAATTTATTGAAGAAAATTGGGAAAATTTTAAATTCCTACTCCTTTAGTAAAAATTAATTTTTTGACCTGAATTTTTTTTATAATATTCTTATGGATGTTTTTAACAACTTTAGGGATCGATTTTCGAATAACTTCATTCGTTTTCGAGAAAAAAAATAAAATGTTGATATACAGGCTAAAAATCAACGAAAAAGCCAACATGTCTTACATTTTATTTTTTTTTTTTAAAAAATGTATTCAGTTTATAGCAAAACGGATCTTTAACTTTATTACATGCTGTATTTTTAACACGCAGGAAAAAATTGAAGTGATTGGTAAATAATTGTCGAAGGAGTAGCATTTTGAATCCACTAAGGTTTCGAAAAACACAAACTGAGATAAACCACTTTATAAAGTTTATAATTCTGAAAAAATAATTATTATAAGCTTCATTAAACTTAAAATACAACTTTAAGATATTACTTATACGTTTTTCTTTAAAATAATTACATTTTCATATGTTTTCAACCCACACATTTTTATAAATGATCAACTTTTAGAGAGCACTAATTGCACAAAAAATTCAAGAAAATATTAAATTTTTTTTTTTTTTTGTGTCACGACAGAAATTTTAGCTGTTTTTCTTCTTATAATATTAAAGTATTACATTTGTATGAAAAATATATCAGGAAGAAGAACTGAAATTATATAAAATTATTAATATAAAATACGTTAATTTAAAAATTTTACATGCACACATTTCACAAGAAAGAAACATTACATTATTGTATTGCCTCGGAAAAATTCTGCTTTTTAGTACTACACATTCTTTTTATAGTTATTATTTCTATTTATAAAATAGATTTTTTTTATCATAACGCATTTTTTAGCTTTTTTTTTTTCGAAAAAGGGTTGTAGCTGAATTGCCTAATTTGTTTTCAAATGAAGTTTTATTCAACTTCTCTAACTTTCCGACATGCACAAGTGATATATCAATCGAAAGATAATAATGCAAAGAATAAGATTAAATGAAAATAAAAAAAAACGATAGGTTTGGGATTTTTAGGGTACCTAGTCTTCTTAAGAACAAGTTTAATAATTATTACTGACGGAAAGGGCTTGTCATATGCAAAAAAAGTTATATACAAAAAATTAACATTTATCGTGATAATTTATACGGATTAGAATTGTTATCCCTTAATTTAAAAGATTAGTCATTCGCTTCTCAATGCCTCAGGTTTCCATGTCACGTGCCACGTACGGAAGGGGATGAAGAAAATGGAATAAAAAAGTAGGTCCTTCACAAGCACTGTCGAGGACTTTTTATAGCATTTCAAGGCCTTCAGAATAATTTTCTGATAAGCATTTCATAGAAAAGATCGTACTTCGAAAAGATGTATATATACGTCCGGCGAAATTAATGCTTGGGCTGAGAGAGACGTTCATATACTCCGGTGGAACTTAAGAGGTTAAAGTCGTATTGTAGCTTTAGCGTCAAAGTATAGTTTTATCGAATTGAATATATTGTTATTGTATGGAGGGTGCTGAAGCGGTGAAAATTATGGATGGATATTGGGTCACAAATATTGAAAAATTGAGAATCACTGTCATAATATATATATATATATATATATATATATATATATATATATATATATATATATACACTGCTGGACAATTGCTAAGGACGGATCACAAATTGCTATGTAGCATAACATTAAGCGAGACATGAGGCCTAGTAGGATAAAATATAGTTGCCACACTGTTCAGACATTAGAATAAAGAATATTAATTGTTCTGGAAAGTACAAAAGCTGTAAAACATCTGAAAGAAAAAAAATGTTCATTTGATCTGCGTACGGAGAAATGAAACAATGCATCTAAAAGTCAGCAGGTAACTTAAAGAAAGGTATCAGTACGGGATAGGTCCACCGTGGAGTGTGATGCAACATTCCACACGTCGTACGATACTTTGCACAGCATTATCCAGCAGCTGTTGTGGCAATTTATCCCATTCCTCTGTGAGTTCACGGATGAGGGTGTTCTTGTTTGTCGGAAGATAGTTTCGACCAGCAATTTGCCTCGCCAAAGAATACCACACATTTTCAATGGGGTTTAGATCTGAAGAACGTGCTGGCCATACGAGACGTTGAATACCCTCGCTGTTGAGAAAATCCTGAACAGCGAGTGTTCGATGACATGTTGCGTTGTCGTCCATAAACACAAATTTATCACCAACAGCACCACGAAAAAGACGAACATGAGGAAGTAGAACTTCATCAATGTATCGTTGGCCCGTCATAGTCCCATTCGCAACCACATGTAGGCGCGTGCGGCCATTGGTCATGATGCCGGCCCACACCATGATACTGCATGTCGGATATCGATCCTTTTCCTGGATATTTTTTGGACAATAAGCAGTACCACTCTCGCGCCAGATCAGTTGGCGTCTACAATAAGACGACAGACTGAACCTACTCTCATCTGAGAATAGTACGCATGCCCAGTCCTGTTCAGTCCAATTGTGATGCTCACAACACCATTGCAAACGGGCTGTACGGTGCTGTCTGGTCAATGGGACACACACAACAGGTCTGCGTGCGTATAGTCCTCCTCCCCTCAAACGTCTGTCAACAGTGTTTCGGGAGATCTGCTTTCCTGAGGCAGCAAGAAACTGATTTACCACCTGCTGAGCTGTGGTGCGCCTGTTACTTTTTGCTGATAGGACGATGTATCTGTTTTCTGCAGGCGTTGTACTTCTAACACGACCTTCCCCGTGCCGTCTATTACACATTCCAGTAATTTTAAATGACTTCCACAGCCGTGAAACAACGCTGTGAGCGAAGTCGAACTCCCCTGGCAACATATGTTATTTTTCGCCCTTCTTCGATCTTTCCAATAATTCGGTCACGCAAAAATCATCTATGTGATGTCGGGAAGACATGCCAGAAATTTTAAGTTCGTCTATTAAATCTTTACTGTAAAACTTTGACTTGAAACAACAACTGTCCACACGCGTCAAAACCTTTAAAGCTCTTCTGAACGCTATCACGTGATGAACAGACGTGAAAAAAATTTACATACTCATACTTCTTCTTACTAATATCCCGCACTTATTCAAATTTTCCACATTTTGCTTCCTTTCATTTTGTGGTTGCTATGGATGATAGTGTTATCCGTCCTTAGCAATTGTCCAGCAGTGTGTATATATATATATATATATATATATATATATATATATATAAAAGAAATATGTATTATTTATCAAAAACAAGAAATAATAGATAAAGAACATAACAAGAAATAGCATAATAAAAATTTAAAAGCTGAACATGAAGAACAAAATTATAGAGAAATAAAAGAACTACAAAAAAGCAGAACCTAGCGAGTCAGAAAGCAATTTCGGACTTAGGACCGAATAAGTGGGGTTAAACTAGTTTAAAGGCGCCAAACTTCCCCCTTTGCAACTCGGTAGGAAAAACAAATAAAATAAAATAAACAAAACTTCACAGTATGGATAACTCAGAGAGCATGATAAAACCAATCACTACTATTATGTAACAAACTCTCCCAAAACTCTTAATGCAGAAAAAATCACAAAATCACAAAATGATTATGTAAGAAAAGTAGAAAAATGCTAAAACAATTACATAAGAAAAGTATCATTCAAAAATTAATTTAACAAAATTTCTTTACTCACAAAGCTTTTACGAAGAGAAACAAGCGTCTTGCCATTAATGAAAGTCAATTATTCACTAAGTTAAAAAATTCGAAAATACATAACCACATCTTTTGAGCTGACTTTTAAACCAGCCAGAAAAGACAAGTATAAAATGATGACAATCAAATAAGGTAAAATTTGAATTGGTTGATTGTCAAAAATGTAAATTTGCTAGGCTCTCTAATTTGGTTGGTTGTCAACAATGTGTAAGATGTTCAAGATGTTTGTGGAAAAAATGTAAACTGTGATATGAGTGTTATGATATAATCTTCACAGCAAGACCACTAACATGCTGACTTTGAAAACCTATTGTTGTGTGGTGGATTTGGAATTCGAAGTAGCAAGCCGGTTAATGTATTTGTGATGAATATAAGATCTCAAGAAATTAAAAGGGTATTCATGATCTAAACAACATTGAAAATTTTTTTTTATATTATTGTATTTATCTATTTTGTGGGTAGTTAAGTTATTATTTCTAAATAAAAAATTCAAAATGATATTTCTGTAAATTGATATATGTAAATTACTGTTCCATACGGGAATTTTAATTATATGGAACTTAAACGAATCTCTTTTGTCAAAAATGTTACTGACTACAATATTGTTAATAAGATACAAGTCTAAATCCAAGAACTCCACCCTATTAGAGTTGAAGTTAGTTTTAAGGAGCTTGAGATAATCAGGGTAGAATGTAATATTTGGTTTGTATTCACTATTTTTACCAAAAATTAATATATCATCTATATAACGATAAATTAAGTAAGAATCATTTACAACATGATCTATTTCAAAAAAATGTAAATATAGGTTCGCTAAACAATTACTGGCTGGACCACTCTGAGGTAATCCTTTGATCTGTTTATAAAGATTCTGATCAAAAATGTAATGAAATTTTCTTTTAATACGAGGTTAACAAGAATATCAAATTTTTCTTTTTCATTGAAGTATATAATTCACACATATTTATCATAAATTAAATGTAGAATCTTAATCATATCGTCAATATCTATAGAATTAAAAAGGTCCTCGAAATCAAAACCATGCATAGAAAAAATCATCATATCCTTAGTAACTCTAGCAATCTCTAAGCTATTTTTAATAATTGCCGTGTTTTGTAAATTATCAATTAGATTTTGAAGAAGAGATTGCAAGATCTTCCCAGACTTCGTGATATATTTATTGTATCCATTAGTGATACAACGGAACTTTTTAGGGCTTTTATGAAATTTTGGTGTTAAAAAAATACTTGGATATTTAATATTATTTAGATGAATATTCAGTCTTTTGTTAAAAGCTAAAAGACGATTATCGTCTTCTCTATTATTGTGAATTGATTTTGAAATGAATTATTATTTAAAATGTGGTTACTTAATATTTTACTGTAAAAATATTTACAAATTATGGCATAATTAGCAGAGACCTTATCAACATATGTAATAACGAAGTCATTTTGGATATTTACTATTGATGATTTAAGATCTTTATACATAATTTCATTTACAACAGTAAAATATAATTCCTGAATTTCTGTTGCTACATAAGATCTAAATTGATTGAATGTTTCAATCGGCATTCCGTATTTGCCATTTTAAGGTAGAATTTATCTAAATATTTTATGATTTGTTTCATAACGTTAGATTTATTTTTGTGATCATCAGTCTAAAACCGGTACCTTTTTCCATAAAATTTCTTAACAAATCATCTTTCACGATGCTAAGGTCTCCTGTGACAACGTGCTGATGATAATCATCAATATAGTCTCGATATAGATTGCATCTACATGATTCTGAACTTAGAAGCTCCGAGATTTGATTATAATTGAATATAAATCTACCTAATTTCTTGTTGTTTTTGAAAGCCTTTTTAATAATAATATTTTTAATAGGAAAAAGGATTGATATTTTTGAAATATACTTGAAAAATTAATTTTGTTAAAGGATTTATTCATAAATATAATAGTGTACAATATTCTGTAGAGTAATTTTCACTTGCATCTAATTTAATATTCATTTTTTGTACTAAATAGTTATTAAGGTCTCGAATCATATGCATACCATGAGAATCACGAAATTTATATCTGCTTAAAATATCTGTCATAATTTTAATTTCAGTTTTATTCAAGCCAAACATGAACGATTTAATTAAGCCTGTGTTGTAGGTATCATCAAATTTAACAGCTAATTCTAACATAGAATTCTTGAGGGTTGACATGTCTCTAGTAACTCTTTTTCTGCGTTTAGCTTTTGAAATTCTCGCTAAACGAATATTATTACTATAATCAATAAATTTATTAAAATTCGGAATATATAAAGAATTCTCGGATTTTTGTTTAAAAGCTAATAAGGCACTTTCAACTTTCCATATAACATTCAAACCATAAGGATAATATGATCTAAATGAATCTATAAAAAGTTTTCGAACCATAATCTTTGTTTAATATTTGGCACTATTCTAAGTATATGTACAGTTATGTTATTGAATCCATGTTTATGAAAGTGTCCTATCTCAATCTTAACCTGGTTATTGTTGCAATCAAATTTCCTTGTATCAGACCTATGCTGATTCAATCTAATATTGATAGTGTTTGAAGTCTGTCCTATATAAGCGAATTTACATATGTTGCATGTCATTTTGTAAACACAGTTAAAAGTCTTACAAAATAAATAACCTGCATCCTTATCCAACTGTTCCTACTCATCATGCCACACGCCTTGCATCTTTTATCAGTGCAAGATCTAAATTTTAGTTTTAAAGCATGAATATCTCTGAAAAACCTATTTTCTAATATGTTACCAAAATCATTATCTCTTTGATTTTCATCTATACTATCGGAAACATGAATATTTCGTTTTTTGCTGTACGAGATAAATTCTTATATTTAGAGTTCCAAAAAATTCGAGTTTTAAAAATTCTAACACGACAATGTTTAGATACAGAAGGGAAAGCAAAAAAATTCTGATTATCAAAAGAATTCACACATTTTTTTGTATTTTTAAAAAAATTATAGTTTTTTATATGCCAACTCAGAACCCTTGTGCCCATCTCCATAACTAACTAAAGCCATACCCAAATATATATAAAATCTCTATATAAGATCTCATTGGTAAATGGATGACGATGGTACAGATACCATTATACTGTATACCATAATATTTTTATATAAACAAGAAAAACACACAAGTAAAAAGAACAAAGCCAAATTAAACTTAAAAAAGAAAAACATTCATAGACAAGATTTTGAATCTAATGTCGATTTCAAAATTCGCTATAAGCAAACATACTCTATATTGACATATATATATATATTTGGTGGGATATGTGATATGCTTACAGCTATGCACTATGTTAATAATTGGAATAGTAATTCTTAACTATTCCTATTGAATGCATAATTCGTTTTTACCACATAAAATGAAAGAACATCCCATTATCCAGTTAAGACGAAAATATACTAAACTCTCTATGATCATTTTTACGGTAGTCAATTGATAATTATAATTCTTACTAAGCAGTTTACGGCTTTTGAATACTTGTTTATTTATTTTTTTTTAAACTTTAACCCACTTTCAGATTTAAAAAAAAATATATATGTGTTTGTGCGCGCTTATATGAACACACACTGGAAGTGAAAACTTCTGATTTGTTCTGGACAAGAGCATCCAATTGTTCGGATGTACTAGATTGTTTTACTACATGTTTGTTTGAGGGAGTTATGTAGTTCCTTTCTCATGCTCTTTTATGGATGAATTTGTTGATTTCATCCATTTTCATTTTCTGTAAAGACATACTTAAATAGTTATGCATTCTGGTATATTTATATATGAGTATATACGATTTAAATGTCCAGTATTCCAATTACTTAAAATATTTGTTACATTTATAATATATATATATATATATATATATATATATATATATATATATATATATATGCTTACGTACTACAACAACAATACCAACGTTCAAGATAAACCGCTAAGATGGAAACATTGATTTCCCATGTGTCGTACGTGCTGAAATGGCAACCACATTCTTCCTTTCATATAATACCACCATTACCTTTGCGATAATATGCAAGTATTGTTTATAAAAATTATACAACGCCGCATATTATGTAAGGCTAGGAAAATTTATGCCCTGAGAGTCATTTACTTTTTTAATTTTCTCTATGCAAATAAAAAGAGAGTTTGTACTTTTCAAAATTATTTTTTTATTTATTCATTTTTTTCTCGTGTTCTCTTGGTTACCATCACTAATATAAACCAAAATATTTACAACTTTCTCGCCAATTAACTTCATTAAAACTTCAGAATTTTAATTCTTTTGGCACATTTTTGAGTTTATATGCTCTTTCTACTGAATAAAAAATAAATGTCAACAATAAATCATGTTTCATTTCTTCTTTTCGATCTCTTACATAAATATAATCTCCCCCCAATTATTACTACATGCGCTCCTATTCTCTCATTCACTCGCTGGCGTTGAGTGAATGTGGGCTGTTTGACAGTAATATTTAAATAAAGAAAAAAATTACTTCATGGCGAAAAGTGTGCAGGAAATTTTTACTTGATAAAAACACACACACCTAAAAAGTTTTCAATTCAAAACTAAGCGAGCGTCGCTGTACGAGCACGATTGCCGAACGGAGCCAAGTGAAACAGATTTAGCGTATAATTCAGATTCACTCTTAAGCAAGACGTGCCTAAAAAAGTTTTCCCTTCAAAAATATGAATATTTTACTTTAATATTTGATTATATTCGATTTAGATTTCTTTCTTTTTTAATAACGGTAGCATTTAAGAAGTTGATAACATATGCAATTTACCCGGAAGCATCTTGTGTAAATATGCGAATTTATGATTACGCATAATCAAAATATCGCTTTGTAATCGGGAAAAATAAATCCTTTAGTTACTTTTCTACACGCTTATATCTAATATATATATTTAAAAATTATATATATTTATCTTAAAGTATAGTAAAACATTAACGAAATAAATCCAGACTTTTCTAACTTAAACAATTATAATCATCCAATATCAAATGGTACTTACTCTGGTTTTTTTATATATTTAAAAAAGAAAACTAAAAGAAATATTTATATTATCATTATTTATAACTATCTATCGAAGGTACTTATAAGTACCACTTACTTTAAAATTACATAGAATAACCATTTTTACGAATACTAGGACAATACTTAGCAGGAATATTTTTTTAAATCCACTCTTCCAAGATATATGGCAGCACGGGTTCAATGATAAATATTTTAGCAGGGAAGGCGATAGATTTATAGAAAAATTGCGTTTTCACTGACGGCGTTTTCAGCGGATTCCGAAGATTGTCATTTTTGTTCCGAAAAATAGTTAATGTCGAATGGTAAGTGTGTTATTTTTTTTATATGTTAATGAAGACCTTAGAAAACGATTTGACCATTTATTTTAAAAGAATAGTGTATGTAATTAATTTTACAGCTGAATATCTTTAATTAATTAATTAGCTCTAACGTATTAAGTTTTCCAAAGTAGAGTATTTTATTTATGTATATCTCTTAATTATCAATGTAGTGATTCAAAAAAATATTGCATGAAAAAAACTGCAGCAGATCATAATGCGGTAGATAAAGGGTTAAAGCAACTAGCAATACAAAAAGAAATTCCTATATTTCCTATATTGGAATAGGAATAAAAATTGCTTGGTAAGAAAAATGCTGGCCTAAACTTAAAGTATTTTGCTTTTATTTTCCTCATAAAGGTTTTTCCTATTACATTAATTGAATGCATTATATATATAAAATTATTATTATTTTTATTCCAAAAATAATATAACTTTTTTTATGCCAAGCACAGCTTTAGAAAGGAATTATTTTCTGATTCTGAATGAATGGTGATGAATACTGTAAGGTTGGTGCATTTTAATTATTGTTGATGTTACGTACTGATGAGATTGACGAAGCAGTCTTGTGATTAGTAAATCCAATTTATTGCTCATTTATATTATTGCTTTCCAATATAACAAGAAGCATACAATAAGGCACAAAACGCAGAACAAAGAAACTACGACACTACGCGTTGCAGCCGGCTACATGATTAAATACAAAGACAGAAGAGCGGGATTTCCAAAGATGTCGATAGTTATACCCAGCGGGAAATTACATAATTTGGGTGGATGGATGGATGCAATTCCAAAACTCCTTGTTAGCCTGGTAGCTGGTTAAAGTAACTAAACTGTTGTCCTGAAGAACTGGACCATAGATAAATAAAAAGCTATTAAAGATTAAATTATTAGGAATTATTACACACACATATTCATTTCTATGTTGTAAAAAATAGGACATTTGTGAAAGTACCGTATAATGTTCATCCATATCCCTCCATATAAGATAAGATGAGGTAATTGTAGTATTTTTTTCCGTGTATTATATTTAGAAATTATGTTTTTGCATTATATAACTTCTAGTTTTTATGTAGAACAGGGGTCACCAACCTTTTTGGTAAGAGTGCCACTATCCAACAAAAAATTATTATGCTTTAAAAATGATAACTTATAGTGTGTGTTTTTGTGGAATTTTAACGCAAATAGCACATTTTTTATGTACATCTAAGTAGTGGAAATTTAAGAACAATATAATAAATAAAACAAAAGTACAAACTTAGGTTTTATTGCTAATAAGTTTTTTACAGGTTCAATCAGTTAGGTAAGGTATAAAATAAAATTCAGTAACTTAAAACATTTTAATCCAAAAAAATTACTAAATAGTCCGTACTTTCTTAATGTGTTTTCTGAATTTGTAGTTATTTTTATTTATTTATTTATTTTTTATCGAGTCATTTATATTAGAATTAGTTCTCGAAGATGCTACCAAAATAAGATTGTTTTAGGTGTGCAACAGTTAATTTTGAGCGATATTTTGATTTTATTGTGTTCATAATAGTAAACATTTGCTCACAAAGATGTTGATCCAAGCCTACTACCATATCTGACAGTCACTCACAATTCGTGCAAATTACTTGCTTTTCAGTGTAATATGGTGCTGTAGGTAAATAATTCTGATCTGGACTTTAGGTGAGTAATAATGTGTTACAATGAAATTATGAAACACAAATATTGAATAATCAGCTTTTTTTTCATCATCCTGAAAGACCAAACCTAGCACTGAATGAATCCCGTAAAATTGATATTGAATTTTTTAAGCATCATAGCTCCAGACGGTATTAAGGTAGCCAGTTCCTACATTAATATGATGTGTTACTTTTTTTCTCTAAAATCAAGAAGAAAAAAACAAGCTTGTTCACAAACGAAAAAATATGACAATTAGGGTAAAAAAAAGTGTAAAACTTTCCTTGTATAATCTTAAACTTAAATTATTTAATTGTCCAATCATACGGAGTAGAAGAGCTAAATCCTGAAATCATTCTAGAGTAGAAAACACTCCCTGAGCAGTTAATTGTTTTTTTTTTTCTGGATATTTCAAAATACGCTCTCTCATATTCCAAAATCTCCCAAGAGCACATTTCTTCGGAAAGTTAGCACACACAACAAAAGAGTATTTTCTACATTATATATATATTTATATATATTGTAATTCAACTGAATGTGTATTAAAAAAATCATGAAATTATTTATCTGAGACAACCGCATTTTAACAAAGCTTTAAAAAAATGTGGTATTTATAATTATCTTTTCAAATATATTTTTAAATCTTCGTGTGTCAATGTTATTATTCAACCGAGCCACATTGTGGCACGCGTGACGCGGGTTGGTTACTCCTAGTCTAGAAGAATCATCTTGAATAGTTTTATAAAAGGCAAGACTTAGCTAATAAAAACGAAGTTAGTGGTATTCGAGCAAACTATGCACTGCAGCGTAAAAAGCTTTCCAGTTCAAAATGAAAAAAACATTAACTAAAATGATCAAGAACACACATACGAAGCAATTAGATTGGCCTAAGATCCCACATCTTAGATTACATTTGGAACAATTAATTGAATTATGTTATATTTTCAGAGAAGAAATTTAATTTAGATGGTCCCAATGACTATCAATACCACTGGCACAATCTTAACGTGATGGAAAATTGTACTGAATTTTCGCCATATGGTAGGAGCATGTTTTATGATGTGTCTAGCCTTTGGCTATGGATGAAGAACTAATCTAGTGTTCTCAAATTGTAAACAGAGCCATCAAGATTACATAAAAATATTTGAATTTGAGCTTCTTTTTTATTTATCACAATCAGGTGGAGATGACATGATATATCAACAAGACGGTGCATCTATGCGTACAGAAAAGGGTGTAAAAATTTGGTGTCATTAAAAAAAATATTTGGATTTTTCCATTACCAGCCAAATGTCCTGATATGAATTTTGCTTAAAATAGAGTGGACCATGCTTATTCAGAATATATAGGAGAGAAAAGCAGAAGAATCCATCTTTGATTTTGAGAATGCACTCAATCACATTTGGGATAATTTCAGTCAATATCCGTGGCCTAACGCACACCCTCTCAATCCCCGCGGCGCGAGGGGGAGCAATGATTCTATGGGGCCCAAAGGTTGTGGTTTGCAGTCCTTGTTTAGTCGTGATATTCTCTGTTACGCCAATAATCAGACTAAAATCCAATCACTGTGTGAATCGATACCAAATTGGTTCTTTTGAATCAACTAAAGCAAATGGAAAGAAAATTTATCATTAAATTATTGTTTTCTTAGCAGAAATTACAGCGTTCTTCTAATTTTTTAAAAACTTTTCCAAACAAAAAGTGAAAAAAAACTTTAAAAAAAATTACTCAATTTGTCAATAATTCTAACTTTATGAATTTTTGATAATCAAAGATCATACTCATGAAAAGGTTTTGAGTAAGAATAAAAGCCTTCTAATTTTTTATGAAGTGCGTGCGTTCACACACACACACGCGCGCACACACGCACACACACAATATACGCTTCAGTATTTCACAAAGTAATGCTTTCATTGAATTTTAAATATTTTCCAAGATTTTTTTACAGAAAAAGGAATCTCCTCTCAAAATATATTCCTAAAATTAAAGTTTTTCAGCCGTAAAAAAAGAAGTCTGTTCATTAGAAACCAGACTAAAATTCATGTAAAAAAAATCTCAAATATTAAATCCTACTGCAAAAGACACAAACAAAAGGAAATTAATTAATTCAGTTATTTTTTTTTAAAAAAAGCATGTCTTGAGTTAAAAAAAGAAGTTATGCAAACTTAAAATTATTATTCAATTTGGAAAGCCCAAAAGAAGAGCTTCTAAACAAATGTTGCTTCTGGAAATGAATTGGTATTCAAATGTCTTCTCTAGTCCCCGTATTCCAAAAGTCAGTGGTTAATTCAAACCAATAAATAAGTAGCAGAATTCCATTCTTTTGTTCAAGGAGCAATTGCGTAGAAATAAAGGAGAAAAACGGGGGGAGTAAGTATGAAAAAAATACCACTCTCATCTTCTGGGGAATTTCATCTTGGCTTCGATAGAGAAAAGATGGGGTAGATAATTGTGTCAAGGACTAGAAGGATCAATGCGGAGGAGCTATGTGATAAAGAGTTGCTTTTTTCACCCTCAATATATTTGCTCCATGTTTCTCGCTTGATTTCCTTGATTGTTCTTGTTCATATTTCCCCTCTGATATTCCCTCCAAACAGATGGGATCGACAAGAATACTGAGCTTCATCTATTACTCTTTGGAGAAAGTAGGTCAGAATGCAAGAGAGCTTTTTCCCTTCCTTTCTTTGGAGTTAACAGTGTAAAATGGTCGGAGTGACGGTGCAAAATAAGTAGATACACCGTTTACTTAGATGTTGCTGCATGTACAGATATAGTATTAGCTGCCACTTGTTTGAATAAAAATGCAAGCATCAAATAATAAAAATATACATGTAGAATTTCTTTAAATTTCTTATTTCTGTTTTTATTCATTTTATAGCTGTTATATCTTTTTATATATCACACCATTAAGTATTTTACCCTTGTTATAGTCAATTTATATTAATTACATTTGTTTTTATTAATTTACACTAATATTTTCTTTTTTTTCAAATGGGAGTGGGGATTGGTAATTACCTTGGCAGTTCTAGTAATAGATAAAAAGGAACTTGCAAGCAAAACTTCAACATTATTTTTTGTTACAGGTATAATGGCTTTGTTTTTATATTGGGTACATTGTTCTTATTTAATTAAAAAATATATATATTTATGAATACAACTGGCTGCTAATATCTTAATCTATTTAAGTGTCAACATGAACCAAGTGTCTCGCAATTTTCGACTATGTTCTTATGATGCAGTGAAGACATGTCAATGCCCCTCTCCATCTCACGCCTTCTGAGGATTTTGAACTCATACATATTTAAAATACTTTGATCTGATCGTTGAATGCTTACTTGAAATATTTTGAAAAAATGAATTTCGAATCTTACACCAGTTACTTCTGCTCTTATACAGCAGCCTGAAATTTCCACATTGTAATTTTCGCATTGTACAAATCTACAAACCCCCCTTTTCTACAGTTTGCATGAATTTACATGTATATAGAATTTTATATATTTTACGTATACAAAATTTTATACGCATATAATAGTTGTTGAATAATAATATAGCTAGCATCTCTTTACCATTAATTTAATGTATTTGCCTGTACTAGCTAATTCTTCACATCCCATTGAACTTTGATTCGTTTTAATATGGTTGAACTACCTTTAATTTAAATAACATGTATTGTGTATTTGTAATATCGCAAAATTTTCTGTTTTAAATGACATAAATCAATCCACCCAACTGCATTTATGAACAGAGAGGATTTTTTGTCATCAAAGTTCCAGATGGTTGAGTTTAATGTCAGCTATTCAGCGCAGTAACTCTCTCTAGCTATTTTGTGCTATAGCTCTATACATAATCAACTATATTCTGAAATATAGAAAGTAATCTCTTTTCATCCTTGTATTCTGCTGAGAAACATCCAGAAGCTAAACAATAAATTTCTTTGATATAGTTGACATTCGTATTTTTTGATGAATTGTCAAAAATAGCAAATATATTTGAAACTTGAATTTATGTATCATTTTGAAAAGAATCATTGGAAATAAATTTTGAATCACCTTGTATCGACTGGAATATTTTCAGGAACAATTTAGAACTGAATTCAAAATGTATACGATTCTATTCGAGATAGATGGAATTTTTGTCATTCTATTTCCTTCCATAATTTAGTTTTTCTGGAAAGAAAATAAATTTATATGAGTGAATAAATAGATAATTTGATTTAGAGAAGAAATAAGTTAACTTTTTTTTAAGAAATAAAATGGCTTCAAAATGTTTCCTGGTAACGGTGACATTTCATTGAAAACATTATAAGAATTATCGAAAATTTCTAAATTTAATCGTGGAAATAAATTAAAAGAACGAATTTTTAACTGTCATTTGAGTCATATTTTAATAGAAGTTTTAGGGCTCTCATTAATCCTAATGTACTTCAAAATCTATAAAAAGTGTTAAATGCTTGTAAATTTACACCTTTTTAGCTACTGTTATATCACAAGGATCTACTGCAGAAAACAGAAAATAGCTATATTTGATCGAGATATCACTTTGAGAAGTAACAGTTGAGATTTCTTGTAATCATACATCTCCATCACTTTCAACAAGAATAAAATTTACTAACTTCTATAAATATTTTATTTTGTTCCTTCAATATCTCAATGCTATTGCTTAGAAAAAAATTTTTGAACAAAAGCTGGTCGCGACCCTTCGGCCACTTGTGGATTTGGATGCACTGATTCAAACGACATTATAATAAAATCAATGCCTTTATTTTACTTATCAATTCACTATCCAAAGACTATTTAAACAAAGAGTTTGGTCACTGTAATTATTCACCTAAATATTAATAATAATTCTTAAAATACTTAATGATTATCAATTCTGCAGCACCGTGTAACGATCTTTCTCCGTATAGATCGTAGCTCTCCTTTCTCTGAAACTCCGATGAAGGCAATTATTATAACTCTATCTTCAGTGCCAACCCGACAACCATCAACTCCCTCTCTTTCTTTTCTTGAGTTTAAATAGCAACTTACATTTTCATAAACCCCGGTTATTCTCCGGTAGGTGATTTATAATCACACAACACTTAAAAAGAAATTTAATAGAGAATGGGTATCCAACCAAATGACTTTAGGGCAACTTCGGAAAAACGTTATAATCTTGCGGTTCGGGCATAAAAAATATATACCTTTATACCAGATTTGAAAACAAAAAAACATTTATTGGAATGGAAATTTAAAAAAGAAATAATTATTGTTGTTGTTGTCATTATTTTCATGTGTATACAGACATAGATAATTTAATAAAGTTTGTATAATATAATAATGCAATGATCAACTAATGTTTAAAATATTACAGAGTGTGTGTGTTGCCATTTTCTTGAAAATAACGGCGTTCCTTTTAAATTGATCTTTCGTTACTCATTGTTGAAATTTGGTAGTGCTGTCATTCGCAAACGATTAAGTATACTTTGCGCTTTATCTTAACCCTCCTGAATATTTTGTATCAAACTTTAAAAAAACATCTCTGTCTGCCTCTTGCTTTTTGGGCACTCCAAACAGAAAAGGAGGAGGAGAAATGAAAGTCGCACATACAGAGAATCATGTATCAATCATGTGTAAAGGATATGCATAATATAATTCGGAATTTATTAAAAAAGTAATTTATTATCGAAAAATCAAATGTTTGATAAAATATAAACCTATTTTAATCTAAAAGACATTTCTAGTATCAAAAAGGACTTATTTTAAAACAAGAACAAGTAACATGCAAATACATCGTAGATTTATATATATTATATATATATATATATATATATATATATATATATATAATTTCCTTCAGGTAAATTTCAAATTGAAAAAAACTTTAAAAACCCGCTATTCAAAAAAAATTTAAAGGAGTCGGTGGGCCGCAACTTATGTAGCGACGGGCCACATGTGGCCCGCAGGCTGCGTGTTGGACACCCTTGTCCTAGAGCATTAACGACAGAAGCGGAGAGGACCCGTTACAGGCTTAGAAAAATAGTATTTTGAGATCTGTATCCGATGGAAGAACACTCGTTTAGTGTATGTTTTAAAGAAATAAAAGTATATTTCTCCTCTGCAGAGTGGATTTCGCAAGGGCCGATCCACTCTTGATAACCTTATATTCCTAGAATCCCAAATCAGATATGCCTTCGTTAGGAGAAACCATTTGGTTTCTCTTTTCTTTGACATTTAGAGAAAGCATACGACCAAACATGGCGTTATGGGACTCTCCATAATATGCATGATTTTGGCTTAAGGGTTTATGTTCCAATTTTTATTTTCAACTTTTTAGCCGTTCTTTTTTTTCATGTACGTATTGGTCACTCATCTTCTCATAAATTCATACAAGACCAAGGTGTCCCTCAGGGAAATGTTTTGAGCGTTACCCTTTTTAATATTCAAATGAGTAGCATACTTAATCACCCCTTCCACCTTCAGTGTGGGGAATGCTTTATGTTGACGATCTGCAAGTCTCTTGTCAAGGTTGATATATGCGAATAATTGAGCGATAACTACAACCAACTGTCAATTGATTAGTTAATTGGTGCGATCAGAATGGACACACGATCTCTTCTTCCAAGAGCAGCTGTGTCCATTTTTGTAGAAAATGTAACCTACACCCAGATCATTTTCTTCATATAGGATATATTCAAATACCCGTAGTCAGTGAGGTGCACTTCCTCGGAGTAATCTTTGACTATAAATTGACTTTCCTTCCGCATGTCCTTTACTTGCAGAATAAGTGTGAACGATCCCTCAACATCCTAACCCTCTGAGTGGATGACCCGCTAATTGAATTTCACTTCGAAAGCGGTCTATTTTTTTAAATCTATTGGTAGCGAAAATGTTTCTGTTGAATTTCGCGAACTGCTTCGAAAGCGCACCACAGTTTTATGCCTCCCTCCCCCCTTAAAACTGCGGGAGGTCCTCAAATGATTTTGCAGGGGATGATTTTATTGCTTTTCGGTTTCTGTGTTGTTCGAAAGAGGAGGGTTCTCCTTCACAGCTGTGGCCTAGGGCGAGGATTGTGAAATGGAAATTTTCTCCACTTCACGGCTAACAGAAACTTCTCCCAATTTATTGCAAACAAGCAAATAAAAGGTAAAAATAAAGTTTTAAAGAAATGACTCATTCAAAGTTGAGAAATATTTTTAATATATGTATAAGCAAAAGAAAATTTATTTTTTTATCCTGTTATTTTTAAGAGCTTTAAAAATTTTTAAAAGGAACATTTTTATTTCGGTGTTACAATTTTAACCATGCAGAAGCTCTCTGTAATCATTGTTGAATATCAGACGAAGAAAACTCAAGAATATTTTCCTGTATTTTAATTATTTTTTTTTTTTTTTAATTATGAGGTAAAATAGTAAAAGTGATTATTTTTTTTTATATTTAACAAAATTATAATAAATGTAGCAGCATTATATATGCTGAATAAATTTGTAAAATAAAACTTGATTTCTGCAATTTTTTATATTTTTAATTAAAAATAACACATAAAAAAAGTCATTTCAATACTTTTAATTTATGCAAATTTATATCTTTATATTTTTCTGTTGAATATTTTTTTTTTGATGTTTCGCTAAAAATCAACATAACAACTTGCACTGAAAGAAAATCCCCCCTTCTCTACGTCAGCATTTGCACACATAATACACATTCAATCAGTGCCGTGTCAATTTTTAATTGTTTAATTGCCAGTAAATTTACTGTGTACATTTTTAGTTAAAATTTACACGTAAGATAAAAAAGTAAATCAGTAAATCTTTATGTTCAAAAAACAGCAAAATATCAAAATTTATTTTAGGGGATTATCTATCTCGACGTTCAAATCTTTGAATACGCAAAAAATGGCAAAGTTTTGCGGGTTCTACTGGATAATAATTTTTGTTTCATAATAATAATTTTATTTAAATTTTCTAGTAATTTGCTTCTAAAATCTAAGTTTTTCTTTTTGGCAAACCTTAATTTTTTATACAAATATTTTTTCCAAGTTTTTGATGTTTCACGACTAAATCGTAAATATAAGAAACAATTTTATAGTCAAATATCACGGTTTAACAACTGAATGCAGACGGCGCTCGCTGAAATTTGAGTGAAAAATTACAGCAGCATAAAAATGCGACCTCGTTTGAATTATATCTAATGTGCATATTTGGAACTGTTTAGCGTACTCGAATTAACTCAAGTGCACACGTCAAGGGTTTATATTGCATTCTAAGTCAACACGGTGGCTACTGACGAGCGACTACGTATAATTTTGAACCGCGGTTAAGTGACGAGGACGATACCTGAGCTGATAACACCCCTTCCAAACTTCCACATCACACCAACGTGAGGACTTTGGAACTCGACGTGTTTAACGTGCATCAGCTCCTCTTCAACGCTAAACTTTTGTGGTACCAGGACTCGAATATTGGACACGAGTTCATAACCATGACCATCAGGCTACCGTGGCCGCAAAAGAAAATAGCAAGTTTGAAAGAAATGTAATGGAGAAGTATATTTGAAGAAATAACTTCAAAACGAAAAACCAAAATATCAAAATTTATTTAAGGAGTAATAGTGAATATAACTTCGTACACCTAAAACCACTTTATGCAGTGTATTTTGAAAGTGAACGTTTCCCCTTTTAGAGAAACTTACTACAATTATGTCAAATTCCTTTCATTTTGCTCTAAGGGGATCCCCGAACAATGTAATTTTTTTTTCACACACAAAATTACTTATGGTTGAATCTAATACAATTCCCGTACAAAATGAATGAAAATCCTTTTTTATCATATAAATTGTGTTTGAATAGGAGATGGTTAGTTAATAAGAACATTTAAAACGTGTCGGCAATCTATGGACCAGAGCGATGTGGCACGTGGTACAATTCTTAGTGGTACTCAGCACTACTCTACAAATTTGTCAATTCTTGAGTGGTTGGAAGTTGTTAATAGACCTTATCTGACAAACATCTTCTGAGTTATGGACATTTATGGAACTAGAAAATAATCTGAAAGATAATTCTAAGGATAAATTTACAGCTATTTTGTAAATAATTGAATGTTATTGCTAGGGATTTAATTGTTGAAAAACTTGTTGAGAAAATTGCATGTAATCTGCTTTCCACTTATGATTCGGCATATAAAAACCATTACGTAAAAAAATCTTTCCTAATATGAAAAATATTTCGACTCCGCAAAGAAATTGTTTAACAACTGAATGCTCAGAATCGTGTCACGCATTATATCCCAGTAAAAGGTAACGGTTTTGCGATATGAAAAAATCCGTCGTTTTAATTTTATTCGGCCTATAAGAATGGTGAAAGAGTTAATTTGCATTACAATTTTTATTTAACTGTAATGAAGGGAATAATTTATATTTCATTTTTGTCTATTTCTTATTTAAATAAATATGTTGGAAAGGACACACACATTTTTAATTTTTTTTTATCTTCGATAAAGAAATAGTAACATTTTATATTGTTTATTTTTTTTATTTTTTGATGTTAATAAATGTATTTTATTGATCCATAATAAATATAAAAATAAAACTGTAAATGTAAATTATTTGCCTCTATTCATTAAATCTGCAAATATTACCGTAAGAATCGAAGGATTTCAAAAATTTCCTGCTATGTGGCACGCTGAATGATACTGACAGATTGGTTTGGCACGTCTTAGCTACACAGTTGCCGCCCCTGATTTAAAATTTTGGGTAAAGATAACCATTATATTTTTAAAATTTTATAAATATAATTTAAAAGGAGTAGTATTTTGGCAATACATGTTTTAAAAGGAGTAAAAATTTACGAGAACGAAATATAAAATTGCGTTAAAATTATTGGTACTCTATCAACCGTACTTCTTTTTGATATATATATATATATATGATATATATATATATATACGCTATGAAAAGATTAAAAGTCTAGAATATATATATATATATATATATTATATATATACTCAGCAATGTACCCAACGTGCCACGCATTGCTGTGACTTACTCTTGTTTTACAGAAAACGAGGACATATTTCAGTATATTAAATAATTTGCATTGCACGTATGATCTTTTATAAAAAAATGTATAAATATATATACAAAAACTTTTTTAAACTTTATGCATAATTTGTTAACCAAATGCTTGAAGTTATTACAGCTTATTTTTGTCCTTATGTCATGTTATGAACCTAAATTTATTTACATTGTCTTTAAAGTGACGACCTCAAGTTTGAAGGTAAATTTTAAATGGCTCCACTCTGGATTCATTGAGGGAATTGGGTGAGTTTTACAATGCTTATGGATATTTTTATTAAATCAGAGGTGTGTTCACAAATGCACATTTATCCAAACAATGTCACTTGGAAACATGAATTGTATTTCCTGATGTCATATAGGAAATGTTTTGATTCCGCAGGATATCTAGCAAGCAAAATTTGTAATGGCTCTGATCTCTGAGTTGAGGCAGTTTAATTTTTTCAGTGGTACAAAACATTCCTTTGGTTTCTCCCTTAAATTCCAGAACATTGCAATAAGGATACACTTCCATCATTGTGTAAATCAGAACATGCTGCCTGAACCTAGAATATTCCACTGGGTTGTACCGGAATCCAAGTTGACTGTTATTGAGTGATTGCTCACCACAAAGTCATGTTTGATGCAGATGTGTTGTTTTTGGTTAACATCTTTCTGATGTTGTAAAACACGAATGATGTGCTCGCAAATGTGCTTCCTCAAATCTGGCTGCATGTTGCTTTGCTGCGCCCTCAGCCTGTGTTTGTGACATTCTTTGTCTGCTTTTCTCGTTTGCTGATATCCATTCTTTCTCAGTTTGATGTGCAATTACACTCAGTGTAGTACTTTTGCCTTGGAAGTATGACAACCTAAGTTTGATTTCCCGCAAGGCATTATTTTTATCTAGTGAAGCTAATTGCTACACTTAAAAAGAAAAAAAATCAAACAAAGCATATAAAATTTCTTAAAAACTTAAAACTACACTTAAAAAGAAAAGAAAATTAAAACAAAAACATATAAAATTTCAAAACATGAAAAAAAAAGAAAAATCAGAAACAAAAAGAAAATAAAAAAATAAAAAATGGTGATGAAATATTTAACTTTAAACGTGCATCAATTGACACAGCCAACAAATGGGAGTTCATAAATGCAGAGGCCTGGTTGTTTACTCCACAAGCTCCTACCTTATGCTTACTCTGCCCTACTAAGTAAAAATGCCGTCTTCTGCTCGTCAACATCATGGAATTGCAGATATTGTTTTCCATATATTTTAAATATTAGTTTTCTAACTTCTACATCAGCCTTTTAATAGTCTACACTCCTGCAAAGAAGTCTGAATTCAAAACTACAAAAACTTATTATTCACAACAATGTCATTTATACCTTTATTTTTTATAATCTATCAATGCGTTAAACTATTAATTTGTTATCGCGACTATTTAATATTAAATGCGAAAAAAAACGAATAAGTTTCAAACTGAAACTTAAATTGAATGTTTCAAAAATTGTCATCGATATTCTCATAACTTTTACATATTGTCATTTTAGCATATCACGCATCTATCTTCTATGCAAAAATCTATTAAAAGTTCATCAAATGTTTCAGCATATTTTTACTCATAACATGCAGTTTTCAACCACATTGTGAAGCCACGGTAGAATAATTGTGAAAGTAACGGACTCGTAGCTGGCGTGTCATGAGTTCGACCCCAGCACCACTGAAGATCCGCCGTGTAAGGGAGCGATGCTCAAGCGTCATCCTCGTCACTTAACCGTGGTTTAAAATTACGAGGTCCGTCGCCAAGTGAGTGAATATTAACGTCGCACTGTTCAGCTACACGAGATCTTTTAGTGATGGACCTCGTAATTTTGAAGCGTGGTCAAATGACGAGGGCAACACCTGAGCTGGCACCCCCTCTCCTAAATACGACACCACACCAACGAGAGGACATTTCAGCTCTCGATAGATTTAACGTGCATCGCTGCCCTACACGGCGGGTCTTTTGTGGCACTGGGCTCGAACTCGAGACATGCCAACCATGATTCGATACCCTGACCACCTGGTACCCCGGCCACCGGTCCGTCGCCAAAAGCCCTCAAGTAGTTGCGTAGAGATGAGAGAGAGTGCGACTTTAATATCCCCTCACTTAATTAAATTATATTTAATTTAAGGAATACTTGAAAAAATATTACAAAATATATATATAATATATATATATATATAAAATATTAATCAAATGATAATTTTAAATATCCAAAGAATTATTAGTATTTGTGGTAAATATATGTTTTTCAACTGAGTATGTGAGACACGTATAAATATCTTTTTCGAAATTCCAATGCAGAATTTCAGTGGAGCTAATACAAAATTCCTAGTTTTGCATGGTTAAGATTATAAAAATGTCCAAATTTTAATAACCTTTTCTTCAGTCAACCACTAATGGAACATGAATGATGAGGGATTATGCATAAGTGTATATTTTTTAACTTGAATTTAAAAAGGATCTTTATATTTATTTATATGCGCAAATGTTAACTGTAAATTTGACCAGATGCTTTTAAATACTCTTTATTTGAAGATTCAAGTTCAAAAATATAAGCTTCTAGTTAAAGTTCTCTTTGAATGAAATTAATGTTCAGACATTCAAAACATTCAAAATTCAAATATAATTTTTTATCTGAACAATACAAAACATGGGATTCTATGTAAGATGCCCTGAATACCTGGCTTTAAAATTATGAAAAACTAAAAGATTTAAATAGGGTTTTTTTTAACAATGCATAAAAAATTTTTGCAAATAATGTAATACAGAAGCTTAAAAATTATTCATGTTTAGAAGTGTCCGAAATTTTAAAAGATTTAAATTTTGAACCTTTTTTTTTATTTTTTGACACATAACAAAATAATCATTTTTAAAAAAAATCCCTGAAAGTATTGATTAAAATAAGAAAAATGAAACAGTAAATTATCCTCAATGTTTTAATATATAATTTGAAATTAAATACTACAGATATTTTTAAAAACTTAGACATACTTTATGAAACTTAATTCCATTTGAGAATTTTCAGGTAAAGAAAAAAATGAGAATTCTCAACTCGTTGACTAGCAATTATTTCCGTATACTTTAGGGTTTAAATAAATTCTTCCCAGTTTTTTATGATTGCTGCAGGGGAAGAACCGGTCTCCCCGTGAGCCATAAAACTTCCCCTCAATGTCCATTGTGTCTCCCCGACCGTCTCTAATTATCTTTCAAGATACTAAACCTTTAAAGGGGGGAAAAGAATTCGGAAAAACACGGCTTTACCGTTTTTGAACACATTACTTGAAGAAGAAAATATCCGTTTGGTTCATTTTTTGTGAGTCGCTGGCCTTACGAAAAATTCCGCGTGGTCCGTTTTCGAAGCCTCTCTAGTAGGGTAGAAAAATCCGTGCTGTCCGCTTGGGGGGTTAAAAGTGCTTTCAAACACCTTAAGGGGAACCTGATAGAATTTCGTTACTCCGAGTATATCAAGCACTAATCCTCTCACGTTTGGATTATGGTTGTGTAGTGTATGGTTCTGCTCGTGCATCTGTCTTAAAACGATTGGACACAATACATCATTCTGCTATGAGAATCTGCTCTCTCTGGTGCCTTCAGAACTTCGCCTGTTACCAGCTTGTATGTGGTATGCCATCAACCACCTTTAGAACTAAGGCGGAGGCAATTAAGTGCCAATTACTTTATTCGTGTCATGCCTGTTCCTTCTCATCCATTAAAACCCTTTGCTCCTACCATTCGTCTCACCCGACTCTATGAATCCTGTTCATTTAACATCAAACCTTTCTCAGAAAGAGCAAAATCTGTTCTAAATTACGCCCATTTGAATAACATAAATATCCAGGAGAATAATATATTTGCTTTTCCAACCTGGGACATCCAAATTTTTAACTATAGTAACCCCTATTCGGGCTATAACAAAGCAGGCACTGCTGCTGTTATTTATCAGCAACTCGTTTCTTACCATCGCAGTAAGTATTCTAAATACATACCAGTCTACACGGACGGATAGAAGACTGCATGACATGTTGGGTGTATTGTTGTTTTTAACAATACCATTCTTAGTTTTTCCTTAAACAATTCCATGTCTGTCTTTAGTGCTGAATTGACTGCAATTCTTGTCGCACTTCAACATATATTAATTTCCAACCACCGTCATTTTTTTGTGTACACTGAAAGCATGAGTGCTCTAGAATCCTTACACTTTTTAACCGAGCATACACACCCCACTGTGATAGAAATACTTCTTCTTCTGCGAAAATTAGAAAGGAAGGGTTTTCATATGATTTTTTCCTGGGTACCCTGACACCTGGATATACTTGGTAATGAATAGGCTGATACCGCTGCATGATCCATGTCTGATCACATGCAGCGGCCTGTCTGTTACCGGGATTTAAAGACTTCTACACAGAACTATATCCATCGTGTATGGCAAGAGACTTGGGATAAACACATCCTCAACAAACTGCATAACGTTCATCCTTCCACTTCTCATTGGGCAGCACTACCAGTGCGAAGACATGATGTCCGCTTGAATCGACTTCGCATTGGTCATACTG
Source organism: Trichonephila clavipes (assembly GCA_019973935.1). NCBI lineage: Eukaryota > Metazoa > Arthropoda > Arachnida > Araneae > Nephilidae > Trichonephila > Trichonephila clavipes. The sequence goes on along the minus strand of BMAU01002205.1, from coordinate 70,344 downwards.
GTTTCACGCACAGGCACCTTCTGTTGGGTGAAAATGCACCAGAATGTCCTTCCTGTAAAATCCCATTCTCCGAATATCACATTTTAATAGATTGTCCTGTTTTTAACCATCATCGCGCGCGCGAGCATCGCCTTCTTTCATACATCATTTTTAACACTATCTGACTTTGTGGGGGAATCTCCCCACCAAAATCTATTTGCCTTCCTTTTAAAAATTGGATTTTTACGTTTGATTTAAATTGTGTGTTTCTTTGGATTTTTACTATATTATATGTATGTATGCATGCATGCATGCATGGATATATATGTGTACATATACTTTTAAACATACATATTTTTAAAATTATACATATATATAAGTATGACTTTTTCTTTTAACAAGTGTTTGGCGCAGCTTGGCCAAAGTTGGCTCTTGCGCCACTAAACTCCACATTCACTTCACTTCACTTCCGATGGAAGAACAAACGTTCACGGTATATATATGCTGATTTATATTTTCTTTTAAATACTCATACCCAATATCATGACATTGTTTCTAAAACAATGGGCCATGGTTTTGTCTTTTGAAAATTTTTTTAACGGAATAATTATCAGATATTTTCTTTTGTTACAGAAGCATAACCATTGAAATTTCCTGTATTTTCTTTCAAATATCTGTACTAATTCTATTAAAGGTATTTTTTATTTCTTTCACAAAACCTTGGTATAACGAGATATGTGTTCTAATGCTCCGTTAAGACTACACGGTACCCTTTTTCATAAAAAAAAAAAAATTGAGACAGTTACAGTAAAAATAATTGATGTTTTATATTTAGATTATATTATTAAGCTGATTCTGTAAGCAAAAAGTCAGTTTGAGAAGCCATTATTTTACAATTTTAAAAAATTAGGAATTTTTTAAAATTTTTCAAACTCTTTTAAAATACTTAATTTTTAAAATTTTTTAGTAATTTTAAGTTATTTATGATTCTTAGATTATTACAAACAATATTTAGTATGGATTTGAAAAACTATTCCCTTGTTGATAGTTAATAATTATTTTTCTAGAAAAACCTGGAAAAAACACGAAACTTTTTAAAATATCAACTTAAGCATTTTTTAGAAAAATAACTATAGTTCTCAGCACTAAATCCATACTAATTTTTATAGAACATACATTTGGTAGTATATAAAAAAAGCATTCAAGGCTCTATCTTGAACAGGAAAAAGCCTTAGGGATTAGAAAGAATGCATACCTTCAAAATTAAAAGTCTGGGAAAAACGCATTTAAAGTTTGTAAAGTCGTAAAACAAAATCTTATACTGCCCGTAAAACTCTAATTTTTCAATATGTTATTTTCCAATGTATGTTTTACATTAAAACATTATTTTTATTAAATATGACTGAAAATTATATTTTTAATTCAAATCATATTTTTGCATAATATTGATAGCATTTGTTAAGACGTCAGTTTATTCAGCTTTATCTTAGCCTAATATTTCACAAAAGTTTTGAAACACGAAGCATTTATGTACAAAATAATAATGATACTAACTTAAGCTAAAAATAGTCAGGTTTGCTCATAAAATTTAATTTTTTTTAGTTTTAAATTGGGGTAATTTAGGAAATTTTAGCTCTTGTCGTATGACTTTAAAATATTAAAATATAGTACTACAATATGTTTAGTATAATGTAGTTTGGTATATACATCAAGAAAATATTCAGTTGTATCTGCAGCATTTGAATTCAGAATACTTGTTTTCGGAAGTCTAATTGCAGAATCAGCTGAGGACTGATTTTTAGATACATCATTTTCAGTAGTATTCCATCTCTTCGAAATATTGTTTCTCACAGAAACCCAGAACGCATTTTGGCGCAGCTTGGCCAAATTTGGCCTTGCGCCTTTAAACATCAATCATCATCACCCAGAATGCATTTGTCATGGCATTTTCTATACAGGAAAAAATTAATGATAAAGCTTTTAAGTTACATAAACTATATTTAAAGCAAAAATTAGCCACGAAATAAATCTTTATTAATTAATTATGAGAACTCAAAAAACTCAAAACATTATCAAGCAGAAATGATTTTAGTAATGAAAATTGGAATTAATAACCATTTCAAACTAAAAGCTCAAAAGTATTTTTAATTAATTCAACTTAAGTGTGAAAAAAGGCTTTAAAAGGAGACCAAAACCAAAACCATAGCTCATAAAACTTCAAATTTCTTAAAAACTACTTTGCTAACAGATATGAAATTTCGGGCCAAGCATCTCAATGATATAGGCCACCAAAACATGCAAAAAAATTTCGGTAAAAATGAAATTTTTAGGGTACTGTGTAGTCTTAATATGTAAAAAAATAAAGTCCCAGTTGAAGTAAGTAGAGGAATGAATACATATTATCTTTGAAGTCAACATTTGGTATTAATTTTTTATCTGAAATCTTGGTAGAATATTGAAAGCAGTATTTATCATGAAGATCAAGAGTTGCATAGTTTTTACGCTTCCATTTAATGACAAAAATTTTTCTACTGGAATGCATGTTGTTGTACACTTTCTTCGTCTTCGGCATTCTCACGAACAATTTCATCTTATTTTCCCGCTATCTCACGAGCGATTATATCACATTCTCCTTTGAGTAAACACTCCACAATTATATTAATTTCACTTTTTTTGGGTGTCACTTTTTTTGCAACGTGAGTGCTATTGACGACGGATGTCATATTTTTGAACCACAGTCAAGGGATGAAGATGACACCCTTGTGAGCTGAAGCCTCCTTCCCTCTCTCGTAAAACTAACGAAAAGGTTTTGACCCCCAAGATTTTCGATTATAAATAGGTGGTAAAAATCTTCATCAAACGTATCTGATTTAGTGATGAGATATTTTAATTACACGTGAGTTCGGCAGAATATATATATTCTCCTATAAAAATAAGGAGATCAAATTTGGTATCCTTTTCTCAGAAAATGACAATTTTATATCTGAAAGGTTAAATTCCTTTTAAAATTTTTGTCTTCCAGTACTAGTCACTTAATTATTGAGTTAGGTTTGGAGCAATGAGTCATCTGCAAGGTCTGTCCTCTCTAACTCGGATTTTTATCCATTTAGCCAAAACGGCACTTTGAGCTTGAACAACTCCACTCCAAAAATGAATGTCTATACTAAATATTATATTAACCCTTTATCTACCAACGGGACTTTCATACCACACACTTTAAAACTACATAGATTAACCACTTTTACGAATACTCTGACGATACATAACAGGAATATTCCTTTAAATCCCCTCTTCCAAGATATATGGCATAAAGGGCTCTATGATAAGAATTTTATCATTGAAGACAAATAGCTTTATAGCAGAAATTGCTTTTACAGGTGACATTTTAATCTTATTGCGAAAATTGTCATTTTTATTCCGAAAAAGTAGTTAATGTCAAAAGGCTATGTTTTTTTTCTGTATGTTAATGAAAACCTCAGAAAACGCGATTTGACTATTTATTGTAAGTGAACAGTGTATATAAATAATTTTACAGCTGAATATATTTAATTAATTAGCTCTAACAGATTAAATTTCCCAAATTTGAGTATTTTGTTTATGTATATCCTTTAATTTTCAATGTTGTGACTCAAAAATATATACTGCATTAAATCATAATGCGGCAGATAAAGAGTTAATTGTCAGTAAGATAAAGAACTGTTGTTAATTGGTTGACAATATTAGTTCATCCACAGTATTGAGTTCCTGAATTACAGTTGAATTATCAACCCGAATTATTGTTATTAGAATATATTGGAGAGTTTCAAAAGGTTGCATATGATTAAAGATAACTACATTGTATTTCTTACTAGTTTGGTTGACTTGTCAACATATGCTTAGTTCTAACTCATATATATAAAAGTTAAAATAAAGTTAACTATTATGCATATCTATTTTCTACCCTTTCGTGCATGATTTAACAACTTCTCAATCTTTACTGTGTTCGAATCCACTTGGGAACCTCAATGATAAGTGAGATTTCCACTTCAAACAGCTAGAGGAAGTATTGCGAATCACACAAGTTGAGTTAATTTGAATAAACACGTGATATTAGCAAATTAATTTTATCTTAACAAATTTTTGCAAGATTAGTTCCTACTGAAAAAAATGTTTAAAAATTACAAAAAAATGGGACTCACACATTATTGTTATTCGTAAAGTTATGCATAATACTAGGATGTGTTTTCTTTTTTTAATTAAATGAAGCAATGTGAAGTTCGATCTGCGAGCACCGATAGAAATAAAAAAAAACATCTGCAGCTAGAATATAATCCTTTCAAATGTAGAAAATTAGATTAAATCCATTATAAAGAATGATAAAAAATATCTATATGTATTAAAAAACTGAAAAAAAGAAACAAAAACATTTTATTGGAAACTATTTTTTTTAAAAAAATGTATAATAATTTATCATTTATGAAAAGGAAAACTGATGCAACTATACTATTTCCAATGCGCCGTTTTCGTGTCAAACAGCTAAAAAATCGGCTTTTTATGTGGATAGCATAACACCGTTTACTTCCACACGTGTCACCCTAAATATCGTGAGGTCCTTTCATCTGACATTCCGCCGAAACCAATTGCCGCGCACTGCAACGGCTGGATTCGACATAAGCGAACCGAAAACTTCGAGTGTAATTCGAGGTGTAGGAAAAGAGCCGCTTCACATGGTGGCAGTGGAGAAGAGGAGTCCGCTTTGAAACGCCAAGTTCGGTTGTTTTTGCCTCCTCCTCACAAAGGACAAATTCTGTAGAAGTCAAATAATTAAAAGTATTAATAACTTCTATTTAAAATGTAAATACACCCTTTCACAAAAAAAAGAAAAAAATATTGGACTATAAAAGAGATTATTTTTGCACTGCGAAGGAAGTGTTTGTTTTAATGTAATTAAATATGTATACAGCTCATACACAACTAATAAGATGATAATAATATCAAAGCCATTGGGCACAAACACGGATCACGATTACAACTTGAATGTTCAAATCAGTAGTAGGTGGAACCAGCTCTGGCTGCGGTGCATGATTGTATATATCTCCGTAAGGATTAAATAATGTTCGAAGATAGCATAAGTCTGTTGAAAAGAACTTTGGTTTTTCTCTAAAAGAGGGTGGAAAATCCCCCTCTGCCTTTGAAAGACTGAAAACTAATTTTCAAGGTAATAAAGAAAACAACTGTCATCGCAATGAAAGTGTTATTAGAATACTAAAGGGCTGCCATAAAAAAGTGTTTGGATTTTGATGCCCGTTTTGTAAGTTCTCATTGATATACTTTTTTTTGCGTTTTTATTGTTAAAAAGCGTAAAAACCTTTCTGTCTCTATAAAAAAAAAGTTTTTCGTGATGCTGCATTAAATTTATTTACACAGAATATATAGTTTATGTCATAGATTGTGAGGTCATAGATTTCTCCCGTAATTTCTAGAAGCATCCATATAATCGCCAACATGATCACCAAAGTGCCAAATTTGGTTGAAACAAATGGAACGACATTATAATTTTATAAATTATAGTTTTACTATGGGGATGAAATGTGGTATAAATTGTACAATGGGAGTTTTTCCGCCGTTGGGGAACAAGGAGTATCCCTCCTTACCCTAGTTTCAATTAAAACTATTTATATTTCGCAAAACATGAGCATAAAAAAGGACGCAAAGAATAAGAAGGAAATCTCTATTTATAAATGACAAACCCCATTTCCATTGTTGCATGTAGATGTGAGAATGAAAAGAAGCAAAAAAAAAAAATTATTTTATGGTTTCAAAATAAAATGCCCTCTTTTAAGTCACTGCCTAAAAACAAATTGCAGAAAATAAACCTCAAAGGAATTCAAGAAAAGTTTTTTTCCAGTACATTGTTTTTCAAAATCTTCATGATGAAAAGAGAAGGATGGTATCATTTTCCACCAAGTCATTCTCTCGTGAGTCACACCACACAAAGAAATACACTCTGTCGCAAAAAATATATGCACCCAAAGAAATTGAGCTACATTCACGAAATTTGGTATGCATGTAGTGTATATGAAAATAAACAAATGATTAAAAATTCAGAACAAAATATCATTTTATTAAGCGGTTACAGCTTGCAAAAAGGTTAAAAATCAGTAAGTAGTAAAGCCACCTCTGGCAGCTATACAAGCCGAAATTCGGCGTGGCATCGATTCAACCCCTAAGATCCTGCCATAGTCTTTGCATCTGCGCAGTTAATTCTCCTGTATCTCGGGACGGCTTTGCCTTCCCAGCGTGTCCCAGACATGCTCTATTGGCGAAAGATCTGGTGACCTGGCAAATGGTAACGTCATATCATTGAAAACATTGTTGGGAGAGTCGCGCAGTATGTGGACGAGCATTATCCTGTTGATAAATGGCACCTGGGCGACTTGATAGCGTGGGTAGCACAATCGGCGTTAAAATATCGTCCACGTATCTGCGAGCTGTCAAAGTGCCTTGAAGGACCAAAAAAAGATGATCGTGTGTCCCAAGAAATTGCTCCCCACACTGTCACACCTTGTGAAATTGCTGTATGCCGCTCGACAATAAATGCCGGATCGGACCGCTGGCCGGTGCGCCTCCAGACACGTGTGCGGTGGTCATCAGCACTGAGACTGAATCGGAATTCATCACTGAAGATGACACGTCTCCAGTCTGTCACACTCCAAGTTGCCCGAGGTCGGCAAAATCCAGTCGACACTGCCTATGATGTGGGGTCAGTGGTAAGCGTCTTAGCGGACGTCGGCTCCTCAAGCCAAAAGTCGTCTCCTTATGGTTTCTCTTGATGGCACTGGATGTCTGGAAGGAGGTAAGTGGCGTTGAATCGATGCTAGCGACGTTGTTGGTGCCGAAAGATTGCACGATCCTCGCGATCATTTGTGTTCCTGGGACGTCCTGACCCTCCGCGACGGTACACTCTACCTTCTGTGATCCACTGTTGCCAACACCGAGCAACTACCATATCGCTCCGACCGAGGTGGCGGCCGATACGTCTATTCGACCAACCTGCTTCTCTGAGGCCTATTATACGGCCCCTATCAAAGTCCGTCAGCTACTCGTACTGCCGCCGGTTACGTCTTAGAGGCATCCAATATCGTCTATCAAAGTCATCAGATTCGTTTGATAGCCGTCGGCGCTCGTGCTCACAAACCTCCCAGTTGCGCAACTAATATGCGCATAGCACACTTAGCCTTGTCTCATTGGCTTCGAAATTTTAATCATTTGCATATCTCTTACCAGACTACATTCTTGCCGAGTTTCGTGATTGTAGCTTGATTTCTTCTGGGTGCATATATTTTTTGCGACAGAGTGTATTTTTGAGGGGGTGTAAGAATGGCGAGGATTTTCTTTTTCGAATTGATCAGAGCACGTCTGGCTTTCGTTAATGTAGGCGGTGAAAGAATTTAAAAACCAGGAATCGAGCTGAAAATAGAAACATTTAATATGTATTTGTTTCAATTAAGAATGTTATTTGACTTTTTGAAAATAGTTTTTAATTTCTAATCATGTGGCAACTATTTAAACATAGTTTAGTATTCCTAATACTAGTAACATTTATGTCATATTAGGTTATTTATAGAACAATTGGGTTGCAAATAAGATGTTTTTAGGATTTCTGACTGAAAAATTATTTTTAAGCGAATTATCACTTTTAAAAAGTGATAGAATAAATTAGAACATTTTTTGAATGAACTTTTCTTAAATACATTTATTATATTTTCAAAGTAGACTTAGCCAAAAGAAAAGCTATTTTAGAACATACAGTTACATAGGTTACTCAACTTTTATATATAAAGAATGTTTTTTTCCAGGTATAGAAGTTTTAATTGGCATTACTTTCCAAGATGGCGACCGATTTAACAGTTGTCAAGTGATTTATTCTCGGTTTGGTTCGGCAATTCCTCATGAATAGACTCATGCCTGAACAACGCTTTCAAATTGTGCAATTTTATTTCGAAAATAATGGTTCTGTGCGGAATACGTATCGCGCACTACGTCCATTTTATCGTCGACAAAATCTTCGCACTAATGGTTAAATGGCACGTCAACAATCAAAACTGCCGCATTAGGAGTGAAGCTAATCCACAAGTGTATGTCAAAATACCGTTACATCTAGAAAAACTGACTGTTTGGTGCTCTTTATAGGCTGGTGGAATCATTGGTCCGTACTTCTTCAAAACCGATGAAGGCCACAACGTTACAGTCAATGGTGATCGGTATAGAGCCATGACTACTAACTTTTTCATTCATGAATTGAACAATCATGATGTCCAGGAGCTGTGGTTCCAACAAGACGGCGCAACATGTCACACAACTCGTGCTACAATCGATTTATTGAAAGACACGTTTGTTGACCGCCTAGTTTCACGTTTTGGACCTGTGAATCGGCCTCCAAGATCTTGTGATTTAACACCGCTAGACTATTTTCTGTGGGGCTATGTAAAGTCATTGGTCTATGTGAATAAGCCACAAACGCTTGACCCTTTGGAAGATAACATTCGCCGTGTTATTGCCGATATACGGCCTCAAATGTTGGAAAAAGTCATCGAAAATTGGACGTCCAGATTGGACTACATCGGAGCCAGCCATGGCAGTCATATGCCAGAAATCATATTTAAAATGTAATGCCACAAGATTATCTTTCGAATAAGAAACAATTCATGTCAATCGAAATATACATCGTTGCTTTATTGCAATTTAAAGTTCTATACCTCTAAAAAAACACCCTATTTTTCGTTATTTACACTAGTATATCAGAAAAGAGGTCTAGTGGCTTAGTGTTAGTGTATCGCGCTTCCACACCTATCTTCCACAAGAACAACCAAAAGCCGTCAGACATGCATGACGCAGCACAGCAAGACGTCAGATCACATGACGCAACACTCAAAGCCGTCAAAACACACTTGACGCAACAGCAATGACTCACACGCTTGCCATAACAACTGCGTCGTTTTATTGCCTATCCAACGACTCACTGACAGGGGAGTGTGTGGCGATGTTATCTATATAATCCAGTAACAGCCTCCTTACTAAGGTGATCAGTTTAGCCTAGTGGATCTGTTATGTGCTTACGGATCGGAAGGTGTCGAGTTATAATTTCTTTCATACACAAAGTATTGGCAGTTTTTTCTTCAATTTATTTACTGTGCTAATTTGATATGTCAGTTTAATTAGACAAATTTGCATCCTATCACATTTTCCCCCACTTTTTTTAAATCAGGTTACTTGTTTAAATTCTCATCACAACCTGCAAAATGTCATTTAACTTTATCTATGTTTACTCTCTTGCTGACCGTACCACAAGAATAACTTTGCACACAAATACCGGGTGTTTCTAAACCAATATCGGAGTTTTAATGCTTTATAGTATTTATTACGTATAACTTATTACAATTCCTACATCTAATGAATGAGTAACTGAAACAGTTTCACCTACAAGCCTACAAATGTTCAATGTGAGCCCCAGTCGTCACACGGAACACATCAACTCCGTATGCAAGTTCATCCCAAACTTTGTTCAGTGTGTCTGAGGTAATTCTTGCAACAGCTGCTTCAATCCTGTGTCATAAGTCTGGAAGGTCAGCTAGAAACGGAGGTACGCACACACAATCACTAATGAACCCCCACAAAAAAAATCACATTGTGGGAAATCGGGTGAACGTGGAGACCATGGAAAACGAGCTTCATCGTGAGGTCTTTTGCGGAAAATCCATTGGTCGAGTACAGTGATGTTCTACCAATCGCGTACTGAGAGCTGCCAGTGAGGCGGTGTACCATCTTGTTGCCAAATGAAGTTATCTGATTCACTTTCTTTTAATTAAGGAAATAACCATAGTTGTAGAGAATCAAGATAGGCAGAACCAGTTACAGTTGGTTCTACGAAAATGAAAGTACCATACACTTTCCGCCGAGATATGTCACGAAAAAATTCAGTATAAGTGAATCTCGTTGCGATTTTAGCACCTCGCGAGAATTTTTCTAAGCTCCAGATGTGCGCGTTATGAGTGTTCACAGGTCTACTGAGGTGTCCGCTGGCCCGTTGCGCAATAATAGCAGATTCTGTCTTGGCAAACTGAGTAACACAAAACGCGCTTTCTGTTCACTAGTCGCCATTTTTCTACTAGAGCACTGATCGGCGGGGAAGGAGAAAATAATTAACTTAGATTTCGTGCAAATGCGCACACATGCCAGCAAACAAATATGTTTCAGTTGGTCTTTCATTCGGTGTATGTTATACTAATAAATTAAATGTAATAAATATATATACTTTAATGCATTTAAACTCCGATATTCACATATGAACACCCTGAATATATCGACTGTGATATAAAGAACAATTTTGGCGCTAATTTTTTCATACACGGATATTTTTCAGCTGACACAAATCATTGCCGTAGCATTAAGCATTTCCCCGCATTGTCACCAAGCATATAATGACTGTAAGTCAACATATTCAAGCTGTGTAGTTGCTCTTGAGTTGTATCAATATCAGCAGTAATGAAATACAGAGCAAATTGAATTTAGGTTCAATTTTCTTAAAATCCTGAATTCTTGTGACTTCGTCCTCCAAGCTCCGTAAGATATCTCTTAGTTGAAACACTTTCAGGTACTTTTTCTTAATAGTGTAAAATAATAAAAACTGATTTTGATCTAGCATGGGGAAACAAATTTCGGTTCAAAGCGTATTTTCTGTCTGTCTTGGCGAGCCGTTATTTAACCATTCCTGACATATAATATTTTTTTAAAGATTCCAAATATGCAGTTATTTAGAGAGAAAAAAATGTTATTTTCTTAAAGCTGTACTGTGTGTGTGTGCATTAATTTTTATTTATTACAAATCTGTAGGTTTAGAAGGGACCATCCATGGATAGTATCCCCCATTGGTTCATTGGATCGCCTCTCATTGGATGATTTACATATTAATTGTTTTTGCACATCTCCCTCCCATGACTTTTTTTAGCTCAAATTTATCATAATCGAAAATTATCCCTAATATACACGCAATATAAACAATATAAACAACATTTATATCCAATGTTTAAACTTTCAAAACAACGGTTCAGTTGAAGAATTTTAAGTAAAAAAATATAATCACTGAACTACCATCAATGATCAGGGTCATTTTTAACATCCTTGGTGCCCTAGTTACTTCAAATTGGTACGCCCCCCTCCTATTTCCAGAACGCTCCCTCCTTTTTTTTCTTTGTCAGTTTTGCTTCCAGAGAGATTTTCCCTTAACTATATTACGCATTTCTCCTTTCTTTGTTTTGGCTCTTTGGAGAATCTTTCCATTATCCACCAAATATGAACCCTTCGTATCCTGGACTGGCAACTGGCAGCATGAGGAATAGATAGTGGCATGGTTTGGCCACTCTTGCTCATTTCTTATCTTCTGGAATCACTAACCACCCACCCTTTTGTGAATTATTACAATAAATTTATGAAATAGTTTGCAATTATAGTATAGAGTATACACATAATTATATGAACTGCTGTTAATTTGTTAATATTATCATCGCTTATCGCTTTACTATCTATTACTTCTAGACAACCTTATTCTTTGTTGAGTCACTGTCATTGTACTTGTACAATAAAGGTTTTCTTCGAGCTTTGATAATTTTTAAATCATTAATGGCATCATTGCAATTAATTTATAATGTAATACCATTTTGAGTGCATAGCAACATCAAACTGTTAAGCATTTCATTTCCCTTAGTGTTTGCTTTCCATAATTCCATGAAAATACGCACACGGCCCTTACATGGTTCACTAGGCAGTGTGGCTCGTTCACTGTAATTTTAAATTTATCTCTTTTTTCACCCTCCATTGTTTTGCGCTCCCACATTTTTTGCAAACTAGGCAAGTGCCTAGTGTGCCTAACCAGAAAAAGGGCTCTGCTAAAGGTTAATTAACACTTAAAAGGAATTAGAATTGTTATAAAATTCTCTGCAATGTTCAAGTTAATTTCAAAAAAGTTTAATGTATTTTTTATTAATTAAATATATATATATATATATATATATTTTATAATTTGAAAAATTTTACTTATTGATCGTCCCTAAGTTATTATTTTATAAACGAACGAATTATAAGAGAAAAAAAATTTGCTTTACAGATTATTTGTGGGTTCATTTTTATTACAGTTTATGAAGTCTGAAAATATTATTGCGTTGCAAATTATTTATGGTTTCATTTTTGTTACAGTTTATGTCTTAAAAAGTTGTTGCGTTACAGATTATTTATAGGTTCATTTTTATTACAGTATATAAGGTCTTAAAAATTGGTATATCAGTGTAACCATACGTTGTGTGTGTGTGCGTGTGACTTCTATTCTATCAAATGAATACAAATTCATTCAAGTTGGCAACATCTGCAAAGTACAAAGCGAGTTTTCTTCTTTAAAGTAATCCACCCCACACCGAATCATCACCCCAGTGCCACCCCTTTCCACCTCATTACTCTATTGACTTTGATTGATTATCGCAGTTAATCAGCAACACAAGAATGTAACCGACTCGCTCATTTCGGTAGCCTAATTAATACCATTTCCATAATAATTGTGTTTAAATTCTAATTAATTTGCTTGCTCGTGATGCCTTTCGGAGAGATAATAAAATAACACCTTCATTAACCATGAAATATATTCGTTGTGTTGCCATGGTGATGCATAATCAATTTTTTTGGCTGCATACTGTGTATTCAGGCAACAGCGGAAAATAAAATAGGATGTATGACAGTTACATTTCTGGCATTGTTGTACGAAACCAGCGAGTACAGGCATCAACAGAAAATTATTATGAGCAGCGTTCAATTTTAATTTATAACAATACGTATCAGTGTTAGGTATTGATGGCATTTAATACTTAATATCTCACAAATGTATAAATATATAACTATTAAAATAAACAACTTTTAATGAAAACTAATGCGTAACTCATGGCTTTTCGTTCAGTGTTATTTCGTAAAATTTAATTGCTCGGATAAAAGATCAGTTTAATTTATTACGCATTAATGCTGATTTATTTTGTACTTATTAGATTAATTATTATAACTGATTAAAGAATCATTATATTTGTTAATATATAAACATAAAACTATAAAATGCTATCGATTCTTATTTTGCGATTATAACCGATCGATTTTATTCACTATAAACCTCGCTGCACATCCCGCGATTTCCACGGGTAATGTAGATTTTGCAAAATTTGCGCAACCCGCCATTTCCCCGGGTATGTATTTTCCCGACTATTTAGCTGTGCAACCTGTGCTGCTCTTTTTTATGTTTTTATGTTCATATTTTGATGATCTGATTCCATATTTTAAACTGAATATTTTAACTCTAAAATGTAGATTTAATATGTAGATTTGAAATACGTATTAAAGACATATGCAATTTTTGAACCTACTTCGCTAAAATAACTACGCAGCGAAATGGTTAAAACAGTTGTTTCTCCTTCATTGTATATGTTTATAGCAGTAGCATATAGCAGGCATCTCTTAGGGGATGGGAAAGTTACATTCTAAAAGCTGAATTTGCTAAGGGGTCGTCTCTATGGTAAAATGGTTCGATGGGGGATGACCCCACTCCCTTGTGTCAACCACTGGTTTATAGATATTCTTTACTGGATATTATAGAAATTCAATTATAATGAATAATGTGAATTACTCTCGGTGATGGATCAAAATTACTTTTAAAAATATAATTGAAATCACACACGTTACTCTCAAGTAGGACAAAAAATATTAAACAATTACTAAACTTACTGTAATTGCTTCAAATAAACAAACACGTGATTACAAAAGCTTATTGTAATATATTTTACTCTTAGGCTCTACTGAATTTGTATTTCAGACAACAGAATGTATGTAGTGCTTGTTAAAACACTGAAAGTGTTAATTTATATTTTATTAACATATAACAGAATTTAAATAGTGTCTATTTGTTAAATTGAAGCACACTTCTTAAATCTCCAATGAAGGTTTTCGTTTTTAATTAAATACAAATAAATAGAAAGGTATGTAATATATATTTAATTTGAGCGAACTTAAATAATTTTTTTCCAAAATATGAATTAATAACATTTGTACATCTACCTATTGATTCAAAAATATTTTCACCGTGATTTAATTTTACTGGATCGTTAGTTAAAGTTGTAGAGAAAGCTCATCGTAAAATAATAAAGCTTTATTTTTACCATTTCTCTCTCTCACAACTATTTCTTTTTAAATCCAGTTAGTAATAAAGGCGCATGATGTTACTAATTATTTTTACACTAAAATTGTACACAACCATATTTAACTAAGTATATTCGTTGCAAATTTAGTTTTAAGAACAAATACAGTTCTAAAAATAAAATGCTTTTAACGATCAATTATGCTAATATATCCCTAAATTAAGTCAATAATTTTAGAAGCGTCGCAGAAACCCACAACAGCTTTTAAGCAAAGTAATTATTAAAAGGTCTAAAAAAAAGGTGAGAATTCGGCGAAAGAACGTTTAACATTTCCCCGCCAAACCGATCTAGATAGCCTCGCCATTGATATTTTTAACTCAGAAATGCGATTTTAAAGGAAGTAAAATAATGTAACTCACGTTATTTTGTGCCAATTATGTGCTGCTGCAAAAATGTGTGGTGTAGAATCCTCAATGAAGTTTCGGTCGGAGTGAAGAGGGGGGAGCTCTTAGTTGTGAAAGAAACTAAATTTTTAATAATTTTTTTCAGATAAGTATCTGGCTTAAGTCCTCGGCTGGATGGCCAGTGGTCACGGAATGTTTGTTCCGAGTTTGTGGGGTGCGTAGGAATGTAACTAAATAGAGCTTTGTACGATGTTGTAATTTGCCGAATAATGCAAGTAAAGATTGATATTGATTTTAAACTTTAAAATAAAATAAATTGTAATTTTTATTTTTAACCCTTTCGTGGACCATTTTTTTTTCTCTTTTGGATTTCTGGCAGCTTTTTTTATGCTTTATTAACAACTAAACAATAGAAATTAATGAAATATATTTTATTTCACCAAATTTTATGTTTACATTTAAATTTTCGGGGTGAGAAGAATACATCCAAAAAAAAAAGGGATTCATTCCTCTTCATAAAGAAAATTAAATTTAACGGTGATTATTTGAAATGAAAAGATGAGAAAGTACGTTGCAATGCACAAGAGGACGTCATATTCTGCACACATGTGGCGGGCCCTCTTTTCTTGTCCCTTTCTGCGACATTTATTACATCGTCTATACTTGGAAACCATCTTTGGCACATGATTTCCCCTCAGGGGCCTCACCTTCTTTAGGTGAGTACGAGTTTCACGATCCCGAGGTGCCCTAGTGATCTTTTTCTATTTCCTCAAAGGGTCTACCATGTTTAGTAAACACGGGCTTCACGAACCTGGGGTACCCTAGTGATCCTTCTCTATTTTCGACCCTCTTCTTGTCATTCCATTTTTCCTTTTCTTCTTTTCCCGACCAGACCACAGACCTACATTAAACAATGAACTTTGTCCAAATTTTGTTTTTTTCTAGTAAAAAAATTGATATATTTTTTTACTACCGTATTGTGGTCTACATTTTGTATTACGTTCTTTTAATTTGATTTTCTTAAATTTCTCTGAATATTTTAATTTTGTTGCTTCTTTTGTGTTCAATTATTTATTTTGTTCCTTTATTTGTGTTCAATTGACAATACTTTTCTTTACTTATTCTCTTCTCTTACAAGGACTGAGTGGAACGAAGTTGTGTTTGATGTTTTTTCACTTTTGTTATGATGACACAACAGAGTTCTCCGTGGGAAAATTGAATCTTGGAGCGGGGTTTTGAACTTCTGAGGACCTTTAGACTAGTGAGGTGGGGTCTTGGAGGAAGCGGCCAAGTAGAGGGTACCGGAGAAAAGCTGAGTTTTGCGTCTCAGGCCGCCAGATAGTACAGGAGCCTGGGACAGCCTAACCAGCATGTCCTGGCTGCTCTATAATCCCGTTTGGTGTATAATCCCGCCTGCCTTGTAGTTCCAGGTGGTGCCTGGATAGGGTTCTGCATTGCAGAGCGGGGGGCTCTCCCGAGGCCACTACTGGTTGCTGAATCTAGGGCTACTCCAGCCAAACTTGTCCTCTGAAAATCAAAAAGGATTCTCCTCCTTCTTTCTCAAAAAAAATGAAAATACATAAAAATAAAGAAAAACTCAAAACGCATTTATTAAAACCCCAACCCACCCTACCCAACTCATGATGCTCAGCCCATGGATTCTTTAAATTTATGCCTGGTAAAGAACTGGTGTTGCCGAAACCTAACGTTGATTAAATTGCTGCTAATTCCAGATTTTTTATTGTCTTTAACAAACAATGATATGTCGAAAAAATTGCCATTCACTATCCACAAAGCATTAATTGGAATATGTGGCGAACCTAAATCTGTCAAACGCTTACGATCCGATGATTTACTCATAGAAACAAGTTCTTTTTACTTGCCAAATCCTTTCTAGATTCTCCAATAACCATAAGTCCGCACAAAACGCTAAATTCCTGCAGAGGTGTAATTTCAGAATCTGATCTGTTGACCACCCCAGACGCATAAATATTTGATGGATTTTCTGATCAGGGTGTGATCCAGGTTCGAAGAATAACAATAAAAAAAGAGGCTTCTTTTTTTCCAACAAAACATTTGATTCTAACATTTAATAGACCTAAACTACCCACAACAATTAAAGCCGGATACCTAAACTGTAAGATTCGCCCTTATAATTTGAACCATCTGTGCTGTTCCAGGTGCCAGAGGTTCGGACATTCACAAACTTCTTGCCGTGGACAACTGACTTGCTCTAGATGTGCGTCTGCTGAACATTCTTTGACAGACTGTACTCTAGAGCCAAAGTGCATTTACTGTTCACAGTCCCATCCATCGAATTCTCAATAATGCCCAAAATGGAAACTAGACAAAAAATTACAAGAAATCAGAACAAACAATTATATCTTATATAGAAACTAAAAAATTATTACCTCCTCAGCTATCCCAAACATATGCCGAAGCTACTAAACATTTACCAATATCCGTTACAACGCAGACAGATGAAAACCACTAAAATAAAATGTCCACCTTTAAATTTACTGCCACAACTTTCATCTCCTCCTAAACCAAATATTTCACTGTATTCTCCTGATGCTTCCAAAGCACAACTCTTGCCATCAATCTCTTCAATAGCACCTACAGTATCACATCCTCAACCACCAACTCTTGTGTCTGATACAAAAGAACAACCATCTCAGGCATATGGCCTCAGAAAGAATAGCAAAAAGACGCACTTAAAGAAAATAAAACCTACAATGAATTTAAAGGTCACATCTATAAAAAAACACTTCTTTAAAAATTGCGAGGGAACAAGATTCTCCCAATGAAACATCTCCCGTCTCCAAAAAATCTCGGAGACGGAAAACTTTTAAAACCTCGGATGCCATGGACACAGACGCTAATCCTTCTGACTCTGATTACGTCATAGGTCTGACATCCGAAGAAGATGAGAGCCTTTTAGAGGCTGATTTTTAAAAAGTGGCAGATAATCCCTTGACAGGGCCCCTTTCGCCATGTTCGCCCAAAAAATAACTTCCCTGGTTTCTTGGAACTGTCGTGGCTATAGATCGCATACAGATGACCTAAAAGACATCATACGTCAGTATCATCCAGCATGCGTAGCACTTCAAGATACTTTCTTGAAGTCTTGTCACACAACAAAGATACGTCATCCATATAATTGTGATTTTACGATGATTGAGTTAAAAAAAGGCACTCTCACAAGCGCACAATACAGGGCCTGGACCAGAAGGAATCACTTACACGATGCTACGTCATTTAAATCCCAACTCTCTAGCTAACATTCTTTTTTTATTTAACAGAGTTTGGAAGGAGCATTGCTTTCCCTCCAGCTGGAGAGAAGCCATTGTGATTCCAATCCTTAAGCCAGGCAAGGTGGCAACAGATCCTCTGAGTTACCGTCCCATTGATCTGACGAGCTGCTTCTATAAGACCTTTGAACGTATGGTTAATACTCGTTTAGTGTATGTTTAAGAGAAAGACAAGTGTATTTCTCCTCTACAGAGTGGATTCCGCAACGGCAGATCCACTCTTGATAACCTCGTATTCCTAGAGTCCCAAATCAGGGATGCCTTCGTTAGGAGAAACCACTTGGTTTCTCTTTTCTTTGATATAGAAAAAGCATACGAGCGAACATGGCGTTATGGGATTCTCCGTAATATGCATGATTTTGGCCCCTAAGAGGAAATCTTCAAATTTTTATTTTTAACTTTTTAGCTGTTCGTTATTTTCATGTACGCATTGGTCATTCATCTTCTCATAAATTCATACAAGATCAGGGTGTTCTTCAGGGTAGCGTTTTGAGCGTTACCGTTTTTAATATTCATATGAGTAGCATACTTGGTTACCTTCCACCTTCAGTGCAAGGAATGCTTTATGTTGACGATCTGCAAGTCTCATATCAAGGTTCAGATATGCAACTAATTGAGCGATAGATGCAAACATCTGTCAATCGCTTAGTTAAGAGGTGCGATCAGAATTGACACACGATATCTCCTTCCAAGAGCAGCTGTGTCCATTTTTGCAGAAAACGTAACTTACACCCAGATCCTTCTATACATATAGGAAATATTCAAATACCTGTAGTCAGTGAGGTGCGCTTCCTCGGAGTAATCTTTGACTCTAAATTTGTGACGAATCTATACGGAACTTTATCACTATCCTTCTGAACCGACCTTTTTAGGGAAATTTAATTCCCTTCCTATTTCCAATCAACTCCAAAAAAGCGAACAGGATTCCTTATTATGCAGATTAGATTCAGTATTTAAGTCAAACGAAATAGTAAAGTTAGAGCAGTAGGAGATAGACATTGAAACATAGAGTTATAGTGATTTTGAATTGAAATATTGTTGTTGAAGATAAATTATCCTCATGAAGAATTGAGATTCCTAGAGGTAAATATCATTTTGAAGTTAAAGTCTCATTCAAGCTTTAAGAGTCGGATTAAAGTTAAATGTTCAATAAAGAACATTATTAAATATAATTCTGGGATCTCTCTTATCGTGGTAATTTCTGCGTGATCATTATTTAATAAATTAATTAATTAGATCATTAATTAAATAAGTTAATTTAAAGGATATTACCTTTAAAACCTCATAGTATTAAAATTACTGTTAATAAGTTTATTTGATTCTATTTGGGAAAATTAACCAAATAAAGAAAGTTATTTATAAAAATGGCTACTGGTTCATTTATGTCTCATAATTATTCTAGTTCTCAAAGTGAGGTCCCCAAGGACCATTACAAATTGACTTTCCTTCCGCATATACTTTATTTGCGGAAGAAGTGTGAACGATCCCTCAACATCTTAAGAGTACTTTCCAACACCTTATGGGGAGCGGATAGAGTCTCGTTACTCCGAGTGTACCAATCACTAATACTTTCATGTTTGGACTATGGTTGTGTAGTGTACGGTTTTACTCGAGCATTTGTAATAAAACGACTGGACACCGTACATCACTCTGCTCTGAGAATCTGCTCTGGTGCCTTCAGAACTTCGCCTGTTACCAGCTTGTATGAGGTATGCCATCAACCCCCTTTAGAACTAAGGCGGAGGCATTTAGGTGTAAATTATTTTATTCGTGCCATGCCTGTTCCTTCTCATCCATTAAAACCGTTTGCTCTTGCCATTGGTCTCAACCGACTGTATGAAGCCCGTTCATTTAAAATCAAACCTTTTTCGGAAAGAGCAAAGGCTGTTCTAAATGATGCCCACTTAAATAACATAAATATCCAGGAAAATAATATCCTTGCTTTTCCACCCTGGGACATCCAAATTTTTAACTATCACCACCCCTTTTCGGGTAAGACAAAGCAGGCACTGCTGCTGTTATTTATCACAGCAACTCTTTTCTTTCCATCGCAATAAGTGTTCTAAATGCATACCAGTCTACACGGACGGATCGAAGACTCTAGGACATGTTGGGTGTGGTGTTGTTTATAATAATACCATTTTAAGTTTTAGCTTACATAATTCCATGTCTGTTTTTAGTGCAGAATTAACTGCCTTTCTTATCGCACTTCAGCATAGATTATTTTCCAACCACCGTCATTTTTGTGTGTACACTGACAGCATGAGTGCTCTAGAATCGTTGCACTTTTTAACAGAACGCTGACACCTTACTGTGATCGAAATACTTATTCTTCATCGAAAATTAGAAAGAAGCGGCTTTGATATAATTTTTTCCTGGGTACCTGGACACGTGGGTATACTTGGTAATAAACAGGCTGATACCCCTGCACGATCCATGTCTAATCACATGCAGCGGCCTGTCTCTTACCGAGATTTAAAGACTTCTACACAGAACTATATCCATTGTGTATGGCAAGAGACTTGGGATCAGCAGATCCTCAACAAACTGCATAACATTCTTCCTTCCACTTCTTATTGTGCATTTTAGCCAGGTCTGGCTCTTGCGCCATAAACCTTAACACTCACTCACTCACTCACATTCTCATTGGGCAGCACTACCAGTGCGAAGACATGACGTCCACTAGACTCCACTTCGCATTGGTCAAAATAGTTTAACGCACAGGCACCTTCTGTTGGGTGAAAATGCCCCCAGAATGTCCCTCATGTAAAGTCCCATATTCGGTTTATCACATTTTAATAGATTATCTCATTTTTAAACATCATCGCATCTTCTTCTTTCATACATCTGTTTTAACCTTATATGACTTTGTGGGGGAAACTCCCCACCAAAACCTTTTTGCCTTCCTTTTAAAAATTTTATTTTTACATTTAACTTGATTTGTGTGTTTCTTTGTATTTTTAACATATTTTATGTATGTATGCATGCATATACATGTGTACATTTACTTTTATATACATATATATTTTTAAGAAAATATATCACCTATTCTTTTACCAAATGTTTGGCGCAGCTTGGCCATACTTGGCCTTTGCGCCATTAAATTTTACAGTTACTTCCTGACCCAACTCTCTAAGCAACATTCTTTTTTTATTCAACAGAGTTTGGAAGGAGCATTGTTTTCCCACCAGCTGGAGAGAAGTCATTGTGATTTCATTCCTTAAACCGAGCAAGGTGGCAACAGATCCTCTGAATTATCGTCCCATTGCTCTGACGAGCTGCTTCTGCAAGACCTTTGAACGCATGATAAATACTCGTTTGGTGTATGTTTTCGACAAAGGAAAGCTTATATTTCTCCTCTACAGAGTGGATTCCGTAAGGCTCGATCCACTCTTGATAACCTTGTTTTCTTAGAATTACAAATCAGGGATGCCTTCGTTAGGAGAAACCATTTAGTTTCTCTTTTCTTTGAATTAGAGAAAGCATACGACCGAACATGGCGTTATGGGATTCTCCGTAATATGTATGATTTTGGATTAAGAGGAAATCTTCCCATTTTTATTTTTAACTTTTTAGTTGTTCGTTATTTTTATGTACGCATTGGTCACTCATCTTCTCATAAACTTATGCAAGATCAAGGTGTTCCTCAGGGAAGTGTTTTGAGTGTTACCCTTTTTAATATTCATATGAGTAACATACTTCATCAACTTCCACCTTCAGTGCGAGGAATGCTTTATGTTGACTAACTGCAAGTCTCTTGTCAATGTTCAGACATGCAAATAATTGAGCGAAAGCTGAAAACAACTGTCAATAGATTAGTTAAGATGTGCGATCACACACACACACACACAGAATGGACACACAATCTCTCCTTCCAAGAGCAGCTGTGTCCAATTTTGCAGAAAACGTAACCTACACCCTGTTCCTTCTATACATATAGGAAATATTCAAATACCTGTAGTCAGTGAGGTGCTCTTCCTCGGAGTAATCTTTGACTCTAAATTGACTTTCCTTCCGCATGCCCTTTACTTGCGGCTACTGACTTTGATCGTCCGGTACATACCAGTCTACACGGGCAGGTCGAAAACTGCAGGACATGTTGTGTGTGTGGTGTTATTTTCAACAGTACCACTCTAACTTTTAGCTTACATAATTCTATATCTGTCTTTAGTGCTGAATTATCTGCCATTCTTGTCGCATTTCAACACAAATTAATTTCCAACCACCGTCATTTTTGTGCTCTAGAATTCCCACTGTAGAAACCCACTGTGATAGAAATACTTCTTTTTCTTCGAAAATTAGAAAGGAACGGTTTTGATATAATTTTTTCCTGAGTACCTGGACACGTGGGTATACTTGGTAACGAACAGGCTGATAACGCTGCACGATGCATATCTGATCCCATGCAGCAACCTGTCTGTTACCAGGATTCAAAAACTTCCATACAACACTATCTCCATCATATATGGCAAGAGACTGGGCATCAACAGATCCTGAACAAACTGCATAGCATTCATCCTTCCACTTCTCATTGGGAAGCACTGCCAGTGCGAAGACATGATGTCCGCTTGACTCGGCTTCGCATTAGTCATATTCGTTTTACGCACAGGCACCTTTTGTTGGGTGAAAATGCCCCAGAATGTCCTTACTGTAAAGTCCCATATTCTGTTTATCACATTTTAATAGATTGTCCCGTTTTTAGCCATCATCGAATGAACTTCTTTCATGCATCTGTTTTAACCTTATCTGACGTGGTGGGGGAATCTTTCCACCAAAATCTATTTGTCTTCCTTTTAGAAATTGGATTTTTAGATTTGATATTATTTGTGTGTTCCTTTGCATTTTTAATATATTATATGTATGTATGCATGCATGCATATACATGTGTGCATATACTTTTTATATATATTCTTTTAAAAAAAATATATGACTTTTTAAAATATATGACTGAAATATATCACACTTTTATCAAGTGTTTGGCGCGGCGTGTCCAAAGTTGGCCCTTGTGCCATTAAAATTCACATTCACTTCTGTTCACTTCACTTGGCATATGATTTCTCAAAATGCCTAATCGAACATCTTCTGGAACTACTCACTTCTTTTCTTGGAAGCTAGCTGGACATCCTTTCCTTTCTTGAGGTATATCAGTTTGTTAACTGACGAGCTAATGCTATACAGAATGTTAGCTGGTCTAAACTGCTGTTTTTTTATCATTTTCTCCACTGTAAAACTAACAAGTTTAATAAGGAAATAAAAGATATAATGTTATCATTTTACAGATCTTCCACTAAAGTGGTATCTTTCTTTTCTTTGATCGAAGAGATCAACCCCTCCCCTCAAATCCTTACGACAGCTTTTGGACAAGGTACTTCTTTAGAACTATCATTTTGTCTGATTTACAGATGTCATAATCGCTGGGTTATGACAAGTAGCACAAAAATGAAGTGGGAAATAGTCTTCCTATCGTTATAATAACAAGACCAGTATATTATTATGGGTTTTGAGCTTGTAACAGGCAGAATTTGTAAGAACATGTAGATGGGAAGTAACTTTCCCATGGACCACAAAAGGGTTAAAGTAAATCTGCACATCGATACATGAAATTTTTCAAATGAAAAAAAAAGTAACAAATTGCAAGATTCAGAGAAAGAAGGAAAAAGCGTTGATGGAAATTTAAAAAGGACACCTAAATAAGTAACAAAATTTTTTAATTAGTTTATCCATTACATTAAATAATACAGACTAGAAATATCACCCTAAAAGACTGTGTGCGAGTGTGTGTGCTTTAGCGAGAACATATGTGTGTTTAGAAGTAATTTTGGGAAGAAATATTCAGAAAAAATGATGATTTATTTTATATTCATATTTATGATGATTCTTTCGAGACAACAATTTACACAACAAGACATTCACTCAGAAGCACACATAGTACGATCCAAATATTCGGGGATTGTTATCGTTGCAGACGATGAAAGTAAGTACTTAAGGCTGTCTTCGGTAAAAGTACGAGAGCTTTAACTAAACACGAAGCACATTTTCAGACAGAAAAAATACCACAATTTTCATGGAAATTTGCAATATTTTAGCTCATACCTCTGTTATCAATATAGTGTTTTTAAAAATTTCAAAATATTCCATGAATATTTTATTTTTCATTTTAATACGTGAAGGCGTAGAGCATTTAACATTGCGATATAGGAGAAAAAACATGAAACACATTTTATACTAGAAAAAATGAATCAACTCGGTTAAAAATGGAAAGCATGATACAAAATACTGCTCTTTAAAGGATAGTGAGAGAGAGAAGCCAGAATATCATATTAATTTATCATTTCTATTATATCTGAAAAAAAATGTTCCAAATTCGGGTCCTGTTCTTTAACATCAACCGAAAACAGCCTTAAATTTAAACCACTTGAAATGGATTCTCCCAACCCTCTCCTATCGGGCCAGGTTAATTTAGTCCATGTCATGTATCCGAACAACACGCGCAGCTGTTATCTTTTGAAACTAGTCAGCTTTGTTCTGCTATGTAAGAAAGAAGGCTTTTCTTGAACTGTGTTGAACGCTAAATTCTGTCATCGCTTAGGTGAAATGCCAATGAAAACTTTGGAAATACTAAGTAAGGTGTATGATAAATCTACCATAACGAGGGCAATGGCGTTTTAAAGATGGTCAATAATCCATTGAAGACTGTAAACGCATTGGACAACCGACTTAACGGAACGCGGAAAATGTTGTGTTTGTGTCTGAATGTATCCGAAAAGATCGTCGTCAAACACATGTATAAATTGCTGAAGTTAAACACTCCTCGAAGACGTCGTTTAAGGAAATCCATTCGTCGGAATCAGCTCAGTTCTGGCAGAGTGATGACTGATACCTTCAGCATGACAATACAATAGCACATTGATCCCAATTAGTAAAATAGTTCGACGCCAAAACTTGCACTAACGTGCTTCCATATCCCTCCTATTCACCAATTTTAACCCCGTGTGACTTTTACCTGTTCCCATCAATGAAAAAAAAACATTTACAGGGGCACCGTTTTGTGTCATCAGATGAAGTGAAATGAGTATCGCAGGAAACCTTACGGAAAGTTGCGAAAAATGGCTTCCAACTGTGCGTTCAGGAGCTATACGAACTCAGGCAAAGTGTATCGTCCCCCAAGGGGACTAATTAGAAGGTGGATGTGCTTCTGTGATGTGAACTTTTCAGGGTAAGATTTTCTGCACCTTGTCCCTAAACCTTTGGACCATACATCGTTTAATACAGGGGCAGCAAATGAAATAATACAGGAGCAGTATAATACAGGAGCTTATAACTGACAAAAGCGTTCTTTTTCTCTCAATCCAAAGCCTGTGGCAACCTCCCTAGGTTCCACCGTGGACACTAAGATTAATTCGAGGCAAATAATGACCAGAAGCCATTTGTATAATAATAAATTATATTTATTCACTTGGTTCAAATATCAAATATTCTAAGGAGAAATAGCAAGCTATATGTCAACGTCAAAATGGGATTTAACTTTAATATTAAATTAAATTACGAAATATGAAATTAATCAATAGCTACGCTCAATATCAAAAAAGTTTACCGAAATAGGAGGTCTGAGAAATACACGCAACTTGAATTATTATCTTTCATTAACTTAAACTAATTTTATTAAACTAACGCTTGTGGTAAGCGGTATTAAACTAGAATATATCACATGGTAGTACTTATGATCTCTTCAGGTATATTAACCTCCTAAGGTTCCTTCGCTGAGTACTAACAGCAATGCTCCACTATCATAATCCAATTGAATCCTATAAACCTTGTCACTTCTGCTGCTGGCTCAATAGCCTTCCTCCTCGCTAACTTACAACGCTCTAATTAAATACCCTATCTACTTTACATATCCCATTTTCTCCTTTTAGAGTTGATTGGAAATATACACGAATTTACAATCCCCAAAGACGCCTAAGAATATTAGTGGAAAGGCTCAGTAAAGATTCGTCACAATCCCTCAGGCTATATTTTTATGCCAAGAGCCGTGAGAATGTTTTTTAATTACATTATTGTTTATTGAATGTAACTTTATGAAACAAGTTTTAGAATCAACATAAAATAATATAAAAGTATAGTAGGATTTTACAAAAACAGCGTTTAAGCAATAATGTGATGTTTTGAAAAGTATGTCAAGTGATGAGTTTTAAAGTCATTGAACGAACTTAAAATTTAATTAAAAATATGAAATTTTCTTAGAAGCACAATTTAAGTTCTTTAAATGAAGATATTTCTTTCACAATTACTTAGGTAAAGTCGACGAAAGCAAGCTCTTTTTATTTATTTCCTTTCTGATTTAAATAATTTTCCAGATTTAATACAAAAAGTAAAGTGATTTATCAAATTAAAACAACAGTACTTCTTTTTCAGGAAATTCAGTGAAAAATGAAATAAATTTGAATGAAACTACCAGTTTCTCTTCTCTCTCCTATTTTCAAAACAAACTATTCATAGATATGTTTTTTATTAAGCATGACGTTTTTAATGAAAATTCTAACAAATGAATAGGCAATACAAATTGAATAATTTATTTAATTTACACAGGTTTCTTTTAACTGACGCAAACCGAATCAAATTTGTATTCATTTAAATTAAAAACAAGGAATAACTTCTACTTCTTAAGTATATTATGTATAACTGTTTTTTTTCACAAATGTGATCTACATTTATTACGGAGGGAAATATTATATAAGATATAGAAAACTTAATTTAAAGCAAATTTTTGTTTATATGCATACATGTATAACGACTAATTTAATACGTAACATGTGAGTCAATTTTACTGTAAGTTATTTTCGTTCATTTTAAAGAGATTGAGTAGTGCAAAAATTTTTACTGAAAAGGCCTAAGCACTTTTAAACTTGTAAAAGTAATCTTTCCATGCCACGTGATTCTGTATAAAGTTTTTCATTAATTTTTTCTAAAGTTTGAGAACTGGTAACCTTAAAAATTGTGATTTTAAAATTATTTCGTTCGAAAAGGTTTGTTTATTCTTATTAATATTAAAAAAGCTAAGATAAATTTAATTAGAATATCTACAATGTACTTTATTTATTTAATACACGCTAATCAATTATAATATATTTTAGGCGGGAATTCAATTTTTAAGGCTACACATTACCCTAAAAATGACAAAGTTCTCGATTTTTTTTTTTTTTTGCATTTTCCTGTAGCTCATACGATTGGGAATCTTGGTACCAAATTTCAGATCTAGTAACCAATTAGTGTTTAAGATATTTGAAGTTTTCTGAGTATTGTCAGTCGCTAAATTTGACAGCTGAGAGGGTGTGGTTAGTTTTGGTTTCATTTTAAAGCCTTTTTCCATTTTTAGATTTAATTAATTACTAATATTTCTAAAGAAAATCGGTACTTTCAGAAAAATAGTTATTAACTTCAACTTTCACTTCTGAAATCGTTTCAGTTTGTTTATATTTTGAGTTTTTTGGTGTTCTTATAGTTACTTAACTAAACTTTTGATTTTTAAAAAAGGTCTTTCTCAAGACCAATATTTATTCCGCAAATAAGCATATAATTTATTAAACTTAAACATTTGTAACTTTGCTTAAGTTAAGTTTTTTTCTGTTAAGAAAATGCCAAGGACAAAACTTAAGCACCTTGCAAAGATAAGCAATATTTCTAAGCGATGGAGTACATCTAAAAATGGCAATTCTAAGGAACAGCCTTTAGCTGATATAACTACAATGAATTCAAAATACAAATGTTTTGAAAACGAATTCTACAGGTAAAAGTAAACATTTCAGTGATGTTCGAAATTATATTATAGTGGATACTGAATGTTTAAGTAATTTGTTATACAATATTTGTCATACTGCTTCTTTAAATCTTTGCTTTGGTCAAAGAAATGGATTTGCATATAAAATGAATAATGTATGTGTTAATTGTAACCGAACTCAAAGTGAAATATGTTCTTCAAAACAGTTGGTTGATACTAAATTGCATTAAATATCAAATGTTAGCAAGAATAAATTTTTTAATGCTCCATTTGATGTAAATATGAGAATAGTGCAAGATATATTAAGTTTGGGACTTGGCTACTCGGCAATGGAAAAATTCTGCATGCACATGAATTTAAGTATAATTTCTAGTAAAACTTTTAATTCCTATAAGGCAAATGTTCTGAATGGACATCTCGTTGGGTCAAATCAGTTGTTGCTTGATGTTCGTAAAAATGTCAGAGAGGCGTATGGCTAACAGAAAGATAAAGATATCGTCGATATTGGAGTGTCATACGATGGAAGCTGTTGACAAAAGGACATACGTCAAACATCGCAGTAGAATAGGTTATTGACTTGCTGACTGGCTTCGTGATGGACTATGAAGAAATGTCAAAACGGTGTGGAGAATGTGAGCAGACAAAACTTGCACTTGAAGAAGACAGTGCTGAGTTTCGCATTTGGTATCAAGGACATCAGGATGTTTGTAGTGCAACACATGCCGGATCATCGGGTGCAATGCAAGTAAATGCAGCTGTAAAATTATGGGAAAGATCTGAGAGCATTGGCTTCCGGTACACAACCTTGCTCTCTGATGGGGATTCTAAGTCTTTCTTACAATTAAAAGAAACGAATGTGTATGGAAGTGAGACGAATTAAAAAAGAATAATGTATCAACCATATAAGTAAAAAATTGGGAACAACTTTGAGGCAGACAGTTAAAGATTGGCGAGTGAAAGGTGTAACTTTGGGAGGGAAGAAACGCGGTAGTTTGAAAGAAGAGACAATAAAAAAGTAACTAGATACTACACTAATGTTATACGATTAAAAATAAAGGTAATATAGAGGCGAGATGAAAACTGCAATTTATGTTACCCTATTTCATTGCATGTCTACAGACCAGAATCCACAACATAAAAAGTGCCCTTCAGGTATAGACTCATGGTGTTTTTACCAATCATCATTGGCACGGGGTAAGAAACCAGGTTTTCACAAAGATTGGGTAAAAACACCAATAAATGAAGAATACTTGCCCAGAATGCCGATTTATCAAAGGTTAGCTTCATCTGAATTATTAAGCAGGTGTGCCAGAGGTCTGACACAAAATTCTAATGAAGCATTGCATTCGATGATATAGAACAGATGTTCCACAGAAAATTCAGCTTCTAGGAGTCGTGTCGAGTGCAATATCTGAATTTAATGTTGGAACATTAAAAGCTCTAAAAACATTTCAGGATATTAATTGCCTTGCAACAAGTTTATCGTCTGAACATTTAGCCTTCTTTACTGATTATAGGAGAACTTATTTCAGAAAGAAAATAAAATCTGCAAATTTTATAGTCGTGCAGCAAAAAATAAAACTTGCTAAATTGCGTCGACTTAAAATTGCGAGAAAAATTAGGTCCTATGTACAAATCTGGTATTTTTAAACTTTTTTTAAACTTTTATTGATATCATTATAATTCTTTATAAGAGTGTATTGTATTTTAAAACTTTTAAGAAATTATTATGTTTACTTTAAGCTGATTAATCTCATCGTAACAAATGCTACATCGATATTTTGCAAAAACATATTTTGATTAAGTAAAAGTATTTTGAATCATATTTAATTAATGTAGTGTTTTCATATATTATATAAGTAGTAAAATAATGTACTAAAAATTTAGAGCTTTGCGAGAATTATTAGTTTTTGTTTTATGCCTTTACCATTTTAAAATGCATTTTTCTGAGACTTTTATTTTTGAAGATGTAAGTGTTTTCTAATCCCTAAAGCTTTTTTTCTATTCAAGATACAGACTTGAAATTTTTTATATATACTTAGATATGTGTGTTCTATAAAAGTTAGAATGAATTTAAGTCTAGAATCTCTAGTTATTTTTTTAAAAATTGTTAAAGTTAATATTTTTAAAATTTTCGTGTTTTTTCCAGGTTTTGCTAGAAAAATAATTATTAAAAATCAACAAAAAACAGATTATCAAATCCATACTAGTTTTTGTTTACAATAATATTAGAAATATAAATGACTCAAAATAATGAAAAAAATTCAAAAATTGTGTATTTTATAAGAGTTTAAAAAAACTTCAAATTTTTAAATTTTTTTTTAAATTTTAAAATAAGGACTTGTTAAATTGACTTTTTATTTTCAGAATCAGTTTAATAATATAGTCTGAAAACAATACATAAGTTACTCTTAATATTACTGTCGCCAAAAAAATTGTTTTAAAAAAGGTACCGTGTAGACTTAAAGTACAGTAATGGTGCTAACAAAATATGTATGATATTTATATATTTCTTAAGAAACTCATCAAATTTCTGTTGTGTATATGCGTATATGTGGAGTTGTACATCTACAAAACGATATGTTTGAAAATAAGGTATAACAACTTAAATAGACACAAAGTTTTATTTTCCTTTTTCCCATTCACCATGTGCTCTTAATCCACCTAATTCTCTGAACTTGTCTAAAATATTTTCTAAGTTACCAACGATAAATATTCAAAACACGACCAAAGCAATTACTGTCGATTTCACTTGCAGTCAACTCAGCAGCATAGCAGTAAGTGGGCTTCATAATACTCTCCTACCGTACTTCTATTTTTAAATACAACCTCTGACAATAAAGTTCGGTGAATAGTCCTATAACATTAACGTAAATGAAATATTAATAAAAGTTACCTTACTATCCTTTGAAAGAGTCACCTCCCATTAGATGTCCTTGAAATTTAGCCAGAAATCTACTTTTGGACTGGAGTCAAAAGCCTGTTCACGTTTCATAGGATATCAAAAATATCGTCAAATCCCTTTCTTTTCAAATCGAGTTTGAGCAGTAGGGATAGGAAGAAGCCCGGAGAGAATTAATATCTGGTGAATATGGTGGATGTTCAACTTGCACCTCCCTTTTTTTAAAGAACTGTTTGACGATATTAATTGTGTGAGGGTGAGCATTGTCTTGAACCAAAAACCATGTACCTTAGTGTGCGTACTGAAGCCGTACTCTGCGTAGACGCTTCATGAAACGGGTCAAAATTGCAATGCACCTTGCAGCCTCTATCGTCGTTTCTTCAGGTAGAAATTCCTTGTGGATAATGACTATCAAAAACAGCACCATTTTGATGCGTGATTTTTCTACTCAAAATTTTTTCTGACCTGGTGATTCAAAACGCAATTCCATGTTTTGCCGTTTCGTTTCAGGTTCATGTATAGTGCTGGATCTTAACAAACACGCACCAGCATAGCATAAGTAATTTTCGGTGTCTTGCCAAACTTTAAACAAAACTTTAAATTGATCTTTTGTCCGTGCATCTTCCCGTTCACAGTTAAGAATCAACGTACTAAACGAGCACTTTGTAAAACAAGTCTTACACTTAACATAAATAACGTTTAACTGAGCAATGGGGGCAGGTGGTCAACATCTGCCGCAATGCATGTGCAGCGTTTTATTTCGCCTGGGTTGCGAGCTGATTGTCTGTTCTGACTTCATTCACCAAATTTTATTGTCAGGTTCTAAAAGCATTTAATCTTCAAATAATATTAGAAATATACTACCCTTTTAAGAAATTTCCCAAACTTCTTTATTTTACAACACTGTTGATTCAAATTTTATAAAATGCAATATTTCTTTTCTTTTTTAGTTCTGTTACAAATCTAAAGTAAGAGAACTGGATTTTTACCTTCAGAAATACTTGTTGTACATTTACCATCAAAATTTTATGTAAAACTTTCTATTATAAGCTTGTATTATATATATATATATATATATATATATATATATATATATATATATATATATATATTAATTATTATTATTATTATTATTACTTTGTTTTCAAATTTATTTTCAGGAAATATTTGAGGTAAACATTACCCTTATTCCCTTTCAATCTATTCGTATTATTGAAAAGTGCATAACTTTTTTGAACATTATAGAAAATATTTTTTTTTGCTTGTACTTAATTTATTCCTTCAACTATTATTGATTCTGGAGCGAATTCATTACTTAACGTTAAAGATAGACTATTACACAACAAAACAAAAATTCCTTCTGTTCATGTAAATGAAAAGACTATGAAACTTTATACAAAATGAATGATGAAATATCTCACATTCGGCTTATTTTTGTTGCCGTTTCTGTTATTCATGAAAGAAAAAATACAAAAGAAATTCAGGCAAGTTCTGGTCATCAATTTTTATTTACCACATCTAATTAAATTTCCTCAAGATAATAAAGAGAAAATCAATTATTGATAAGAATAAATAAAACTGAATAAGATCACACATTTATTTAAATAAATTTCTCTATCATATTTTATTTTTTAATTGTAATAAAATCTTATACTATTAAACTCGTGAAAGTATATTTTATTTCAAAATATGTGTTGTGTATGGGGATTTGAAATTTTTAAAGAAAATATTTTGATTGTGTATTTGAATCCTAATTTTAATTCTAACGGGATCTTACTCTTAAGTACAAGTATCAGAATAATAATAAACACAGTTTAGGGTAATGTCGGAAAAGGTAGAATTTTTAAATTTTAGTCTCAGCAAGACAAAAATAATAAACATATAATTCTAAATTTTTTTTGGTAATAGTTCTGATTCTAGAATAAAGATAATTTTACTGTTCTTACAAAAAATTAATCTCCTCTCCTCCCCGAGGAATTCAAAATAAATTTCGGAAAGGTATTCATAATTATTATAAATGTCAAAAGAAATTCAAGAGATTTACCCAAGTTTAACAAGATTAGTCTAACAAAAATACCAACGAAAAATATCTCAAACTATTGTATGGAGCAAAACTGCGAAATAATAATAATTAAGTATTTGCATTAAAACAAATTTCCACTTTCTTGAATTGTATATGGCATGGTGTTTCATAGAAACTTTTGTTTCTACAAAACAATGTTTGCTATAAAAACGTTTTCCTTTTTTTGATGTATGTCTTGTTAATTTGCCTTTTTGTTGCATTAAAACACATGAGTAATGGTATCTGTGTATTTTTCCTTCTAGGAAATGTCTCTGTTATAAGGTAAAGGGAATCTTACGACCGATTTGTCGTTTTTGTTTCGGTGGTTCTGGGTTCAAAATTGGGTACAAATAATCAATTCGAAACAAAACAAACTTTTAATTAAAACTAGGACATAACAAACAAGAACACATACTCACACTTAAGAACATTGAATTTTTTTTTTTGCAACCTAATATATAATCTAGTTAATTACTAAAAGCACCAGAATTTTTTTTACGAATCACAAACTCGCATCAAATTTGAATTATGACTGTTAATTGAAAAATTCTTTCATCTAAATTCATGAGAACAAGGATGCCAACTTTCGTAATAAAGCTTATTATACCAAACGATTAAATACCAGTAAACAAAATAAACAGTTAGAAAATTAAACTTATGTAAATTTTGAAATCATAGCAAAGAAACAATAGTATGAAAAAGGGAATAATTTCCGACTTTAATAGATATTTTACAATATTTTTGAAAGAACATTTATTTCATATTTACATATTACATATACTTTAATTTATATTCAAATTTAAATCAAATGTGTAGCAACCACCTTGAGACCAGGTGACATGTAGAGAGCCATATATATAGAGAGAGAGTAGGCTGAAAATAGAGTTTAAGTTATCGCTGCTTGCAATTACTTTTTCCTCTTTTACATTGACCCAGTGCTTCTCAAACTCTGGGGCGCGCCCCCTGGGGGGGGGGGCGAGCCGATTGAAAATAATAGGTTTTAAAAAATAATTTTTTGGAATGAAGTAAAACAAAATGCTTTCTGACATAATAAAAATATATACATTTACACTGATATAATTATTATATATCATCTGGTGATCATCAAAAATAAAAGATACCACTTTAAACGCTCATTAGCTTTCTTTGATCCTATAACCAAATAAAAAAAGACATTTTGTTTGCTTTGCTGTAATCCCATGATGGGAGATTTTTTGATTACGTTTCTTTTAACCCCTAAAATACTGCTTTTGAAGATCTGCTTTGAATACTGCTTTTGACCTTCAAACTTACTGGTAGGTTTCACTCCGTCTCTTTTTCATTTAGGAATGTTGATAATAAAATGTTTCTGTTGCTTTTTTTTTCCGTGTGAATGAATTTTATGATAAATGTATACGCATATTGAGCAATTTGAAGAATTATTTGGCCAATATGTATTTTATGAGTATTCTGAAACACATAATGCACAACGAAAGACGTTTTACACAATTATTTTTCAGAACTGACATCAATATTTTCATATTGACTCACATACCTACTGATATGAGGTTGTAGGTCGAAAGACCTGAGTACTCAAGTCATCCACCCAACGATATATTGAATACACTTTTAACATGGGAGCGGTCACGTGAGGCGCAGAGTCAACCCAGGCTCACGAAATCGTTAATTCTTGTAAAACTGTTTATTCGTTAACAGTGACCTGGACAGTATCCTCCTATTAGACAACCTTAATGGAATCTAAAATGAATTTGCCATAAATATCCCTCTTTGTTGAGAGTGGCAAACGTTTTCTTACAATCAAGGTACTTGTTTTGATCGAGTTCATGCGCAACCACTTCTGTTCAAAAATATTTTTATGAACATGCTACGCTTTCTTCTATGAAAGACTTTCTGGTTTTTATTGCTGTGTTGTACGACTTATTATGGTTTATAAATGAAAATAAGCAGAATATAAAAAAGTGGGCATCTGTGATCTCTATTGAAGGGAGTTGAAACTGATCAAGCAATTGAAGAGAACCTGCTGAAATAATACATATTAATCAAGCTAGCAAAAGTAATCATGAGAAAAGTGATAGACATGAAATGTTTGAGTTGAATAGAAATTTTCAAATGCTGCCTAAGAACTATATGAAGAAAACTATGAAGCCATACATGTAGCACTTCGCCGTGTCAAAAAGACACAAGGAAGAAAAAGTTCAAAATGCTATTTGTAGACCAGAAACGACAGCAAAGATACAATAACGAGAACAAAATATGACAGTTTTGCTGGAAAATAACGTCCCTGTATTGTTAGCGAAACCTGTCTGTGATTTATGTCCTTTATTAAGTCACCCACATTTGGAACATTAGTTTTATTGGATTTTTTCTCAAATTATCAAAGAAGAATTGAAAAGTCCTTGAAAGTGGGTAAGATATTTCTCTTATTTAAATTATTCACGTGAATTGCGATTTTTATCGTTTCTAGTAAAATTAATTATAAAATAAATTATAGTTTAAAAACAAACTAAAAAAACATGCTTTTATAGTGAATTGAACTAAAAAGTAAAATATAAAAATGTATATTACTTAAAAGTAACAATACTCATACTTAACAATACTTAAAAGTTACAATTTAATACTTACTTGTCAATTTGTACGGTTTATTATTATGATCGTATTGTAGCTTTAGCATCTCTCTCTCTCTCAAAAAGTGCATTATTATTTCATTTAAAACATTATTACTTTGTGGGGGTGCGATAAAAATTATGTTTGAAAATTGGGTCACCAGTGGTGAAAGTTTGAGAACCACTGCATTGACCACATATAAGTTAGAAAAACTCTAACTAATACTTTATTCAACGCAGGCTTTGAGTGCATCACATCATTTTGAGAAATAAAAATACACTATACTTTTTAAAAACATTACGTGAAACCGGCTACAAAATATACATTTGAATTTTTAGTTGGTAACAATGAAATAATCATCCATTGTCTATTTTCAAATCACCATAATACACTGATAATCTATTTTTATTACTTCACACATTTTTTTTTAAGTTCCAATTTCCTGATGTTGTTACTAATGTCACCTGATCGCCAAAGACCGGATTGAGGCCCTCGAAATTCATTATGACAAAGGGTTAAGTGACACCTGTCGTTACTCACAGCTTTGAGCACCACGCAGTTGACAGTACGATTTAGTCTTTTTTATAACCCATTTTCATAGGACACCCTGGGGTGGACAGATACCTCCCATTTCTCTTCCTTCCACCAACCTCCCGAGAGGACTTGCGGCTCGACGGCTATTTAGAATACCTCCATGCCGTGAAGCCACTATAGAATTTTAAACATCCATACAGTCACCGGGATTCAAACCTAGGCCCTATAGCACATCACTCAGCGTCACTAACCACTATACCGCTTGGTCGACCTTTAATATTTTTCATTATTGACTAATGATTTTATCTTAAACAATTTATTTCAAAATTATTTTCTTATAAAAACGTGTTCTGATACAACAGTTAAATTAAAAAAAAAACATTTCAGCAGCAAAGACTTATTCCACTGCTGAAAAGTGATAAAATATAATTACATCTTTTGATTATTTTTGAATAAAAATATTCAATTCAATTCAAAAATTCAATTGAATTATTTCCAATGTTCTAATTCATGTATATAGGTAAATTTTTCGGGATCTTAGAGACGTAATTTCTAATTTCGTAACCACGTTCGCGACTAGTGATTGCAATATCAGACCAAAAGTTCAATACCAGTATTCGGTATTTTTTTAGATCTTAATACCGGTTTTAATTTCAGTAGTATAAATTTTAGGAAAAAAAAAGAAATCGAAGGTGTGTCTGTTTGATTTGCCAGTTTTATTAGAGAGTGTAAAATATCACAAAAAGTAATTACTACGGTTTATAAAGAATCACACAAAAGTAAAGGAACATATTATTTATTTAAATCATAAGAAAGTGTAAATATCACTATTCGGTCTGTGATACTATTAAAAATTTTTGAAATGTGACCTTAAAAAACATAATGCATCAATTGTACTGTCCTTAAACTTTGAACGTAATTTTGTGCAAAAATTACTAGCTGCCGAAAACGCTCTTTCGGCACCTAAGCTAGTTGGTGGTACCGTTAGCAATGCTTGCGATATATTTATATAGTATTTACTTATAAATCCCTCATCTTCAAACAAATAGATTTCACGTCGGATGGTTTTCGATATAGCTGATTTCTGTACTGTATTTTGGTTTGATTTTTTTTTTTTTCATATTCTATCACTTCTCTTGATTGTGAGATGCAACTTTATATTCATAGTCTAATTAAATTCGTCCGTTAAAGAGACATAAAAACAAAAACGTATACTATTTTTTGTGTTGGCGATCCCTTATCATATAGTGGAGACAATTTGAAAAAAAAAATTCTAGAAAATACCGAAGAAACGGTACTTAAACTTTGAATACTGGTATTACAAAATTGTACAATTGGGTCAAAATACGGGTATTCAGTATCCGGTACACTGGTATTGTAATCCTTATACGCGACTTGTAAAGGGTAACGAAATAAAAGCGAAATAATCTCTCAACGAAAAATTAAATATAAAATTTCACTTTTACTTTTCCATCTCCTCTTATCAAATCAATCCGAAAAATGTACACGAAAAAAAGCAAACTTTTATCTCGATTCTTTTACAACAGTAGCACGAATACGCCCTCAAAAAATCAGTGCTCTAGATAAAATCAGCTCTTTCCTACACAGAGAAAGACACGAACTGAATTGAAATAAATAAATATAAAATAAAATACAAGCAAGAAAAGTTTAGGGAGAAGAAGAAGAGACTGAAAGAAGTTGTGAAGCTCTTGGCGAAGAAAATTCTTTTAAAATTCCCTAAACGACACGAAGCGGGGTATTTTTACTTTTGCTTTTTATTTACCGTCAGCAATTTCTTCACTTCTTTTGAAAAAGTAGAAGCATAAAAATACGAAATGAGTCCGACGGAACTGGAGTTCTTTCACGTGAAAATAAAATAATGACTTTGTCAGAACCGCAATTTTCTGCGTACGCTATTTGTGCGGCAGAGTTCCGCGTTTTAAATTTAAGATACATTAGAAGTACAATTCTTGCGATACACTTCTTAAATAATATTTTTGAAAAGGTTGCAGCGCGATTTCTTTTCTTTTACACCTGTTTAATGTGTTTAACGCACTTTTTAAGTTCCTTGATAAACTTGAAATAAAAGAATATTGTTTCCAACCACATTAAGCTCTAAATTCTAGTTTTCCTTAAATGATGTACTATTTACAATACGAAGTAAATTTTATATTTTAACTCATAAAAGTTTTAACATTTTGCATTTTTTTCTTGCGACAACTTTTTTTTTTAAAAAAATAGGAGGTTTGGACATTTTTTGTGGTTTTTAGATTTATTTAGAACATTTGAAAAAAGTCTATATATGAAAATATTATGACAACTTGACGACCACGAATCGATGCCTTCGTTTGAAATGGTGCCGTGCACGAGGAAACTGGACTGCAGCGGAAGGTAACCAAGTCGTCTTTGTGAAGGTCCCCTTGGACCTCACTTTGAGAACGAGAATAAATAGGAGTCAGATAAGAACCAGTAGCCATTTTAATATACAACTTTCTTTATTTGGATTTCTTATCCAAATAGAATCAAAGACTTATTAACAAATATATCTAACTAGTATTATGAGGTTTTAAAGGTAATATCCTTTAAATTAACTTAAATAATTAATGATCTAATTAATTAAGGATTAGAATATCAATCACGCAGAGATTACCACAATAAGAGATCCCAGAATTATATTCAATGTTCTTATTGAACATTTAATTTTAATCTCATTCGTAATAATAAATCTTAATGAGACTTTAATTAATATTTACCAAACTGCAATTCAGCTCAGCTTTTCTCTGAGATTAAATTATCCAACAAGAAATCTTCAATTTAACTTCACTAGAACTTTCTGCTTCAATCTCTCTCTCCTACTGCTCTAACTTTACTATTCCGTTTGACTTAAATACTTTATCTAATCTGCATATAACAAGGAATCCTGTCCTCTTTTTGGAGTTGATTGGAAATAGGTAGGGAATTAAATTTCCCTAAAAAAGACGACTCAGAAGGTTAGTGATAAAGTTCCGTATAGATTTGTCACATCTTTACCGACGAATCCAGATTCAATCTCAGCAATGATGACAATCGTGTTAATGTGTGGAGACTCCGTGGTGAGCGCCTCAATCCTGCCATTACCTTCACAGCTGGTGTGATGGTATAGAGTACCATTGCCTATAATACATGGTCATCCCTAGTATTGAACCGTGGTAGCATGACAGCCCAGCGGCATGTCCATGATATCCTGCAACCACATGTGTTGCCACTCATGCAATGTCTTCCAGGAGCCATTGTTCATGAAGACAATGCTCTTTCTCACACGGCAAGGTTGTCACAAGACTGTTTCCACACTGTTACTATCCTTCCTTGGTCTGCTCGATCCACAGATTTGTCTCCAATCAAGTATATATGGAATAATTTGGTACGGCGAGTTGGGCATCCCATGAGTTTGAACAAACTAGAGGCAAACTAGAGGTACAGATAATATAGAACGAAATGTCTCAAGACATCAACAGAACTTGTATGCATCAATGCACGATCGTATCGCATCGTGCATTTGCGCTAGAGAGGGTTTAGCAGGATATTAAATCCTCCGTTCTTTTGCCTTTTTCTCTGAAATGAAATCTCTTTTCTTTGATTTTCTAATCATTTACATACATCAAAGTAGTCTTTAGGTATGTAAAATTTAGTTTCATTTTGACGACATCTTCTTTGTGCGCTAATTTGTATGTCCATGAGTGTATTTCATCATGCCCTCCGTCGTGCAATAATTATGT
Organism: Trichonephila clavipes; assembly: GCA_019973935.1. Taxonomy (NCBI): domain Eukaryota; kingdom Metazoa; phylum Arthropoda; class Arachnida; order Araneae; family Nephilidae; genus Trichonephila; species Trichonephila clavipes. Next base: position 30,814 of record BMAU01002205.1, on the reverse strand, counting down.
ATTAAATTCGATAATGTACTTCTACGTAAAGCAACAATACGACTTAAATTGTAAACCGTATAAATTATCAAGATAAGTATTAAATTTTGTATATAATTTTATGAATGCCCATAGGATTTTTTAAAATTTTTAACTTGTTCTTAACTTAATACTTTTAAAATAATTAAGAAACCCGTTGTGCAGTACTGATACATTTATAAGTATATTATATTATTGCAAATGTTAATTTTATTTTTTATTATGTCACAATGTATTTTTGTTTTGCTTCCTTTCAGCAAATTAAGAGGGTACGGAACGTCCATAGGAGTCCATGTTAAATTGCGTAAGATTATGAACCTTATTCTCAAGAACTACTAACATCTCATAAATAAAAAATTCATAATAAGTTATGTGTACTATCAATAACATTTTAACCAAGAGTTTTTTTTTGTTAAAAATTTAAATAATTATGACGTTTTTAAAAATTGTTCACCCCCCCCCCCTAAAATTTAGTTTAAACAAATCATATTTAAAAGGCTTGCAAGATATATCTAATTACATCCATTAAATTATGTAAACATGTTAAAAGTCTGTTAACTGAAAATTTAAGGATTATATAGTAAATAGTTCTTGAGAAAAGTACATAAAGTTAAAAATATTACATTTTTGAGAAAACAGGCTTTAAAGTAAAAATTTGTAATTTTGTGAGCATTTATTTTTTTAGTACTTCCCAGAAAGATACGAAGCATTCTTTTAAATCTCTGCTCATACAAAATTCTTTTCTAATTTTCCTTATTTTTAACAATTTTGCTTTCTTTGAGGATCTTAAGATGCTTTTGTTGGGCTTCACAAATCATACGTGTATCTAGTTTTGTGAAGCATGACACATAATTATAACTTGGTTCACTATCACAATGTTTTAAGATCATTAATTTTGCTACCTGACTCATACTGAACTTCGCATAGCTATATTTATCTCAAAAATTTCAGAGTATTTAAAAATAATCGGCTAGTGATACCTCTCTTCGTTGTCCTCGAAGAGACACTGCTGTAGGGTTAGTGCTGCAGATAAGGGGTTGCGGGTTTACCCGTTGGATCATCGTCCTAATGCTGTAGCATTATATTCTGGTTGTACTCCAGGTAAGTGCCATGCCTGGTTTTTGCCAGATGACCGGCACACTGCCTCCCTTGTTGAACTTCGTGGTGGGTGGAGGCACGCCAGAATGAAGTTTTGTTTCGCGCTTATGGATCCAATGCTGCTGTGCCCGGGTAAAGGCCTTGTTTTACCCAACCTAAACATTAACAATATTACTAAGAATTCACGATTTTTAATTCTATACCTGCCAAACAATGATTTAAGTAAAATGCCACTATTTGTTATTCAGAAATTACTAATTGGAATAGGTGGCGAACCTAAGTCTGTAAAACGTTTACGATCCGCTAATTTATTAATTGAAACAAGCTCTGCTCTCTAAGCGAAGTCGCTTTTACTTGCCAAATCTTTTCTTGAATCTCCATTAACAATAAGTTCTCACAAATAACTTAATACTTTCCCGCGGTGTCATTTCTGAACCTGACTTTGTTGGCCCTTGTGCCATTAAAATTCAAATTTAAATTCAGTTTCTAAACCTGACTTGTTGAGCACTCCTGAAGCGGAAATTCTTAAAGGGTTCTTTGATCAGAGTGTGAATCAGGTCAGAAAAACTACTATAAAAAAGGTAATACAATTATTCCTTCAAAACATTCAATACTAACATTCAATCGCTCGCATCTACCGAAAACAATAAACGCGGGTTACTCTTAAAATGTAAGATCCATTCATACATTCCTATTTCACAGTGCTGCTTTAAATGCCAGAGGTTTGGACACTCACTGACTGCCTGCCGTGGACAATTTACGAGCTCTAGGTGTGCACCTGTTGGACATACTTCCACAGATTGCAATCTGGAGCAGAAATGCGTCAATTGTTCCTAGCCTCACTCTGCTGATTCTAAACTATGTCCAAAGTATAAAATAGAGAAAGAGATTCAAACAACTAAAACAATCAAAAACATATATGTAGAGAAGCCCCAAAGTTAATAACCCCGCAACCATTTCAAACTTATGCTCAGGCCACATAATACATAACTGTAAACAATTCCTCACAAACAGATGAAAATATTACAGAAAAAATGTTCAGCATTAAAATTACTCCAACCGCTTTCATTCATTCCTAAACTAAATACATCAATATCCACTGCGGCTGTTTCCACATCATCCTCGTCAACTCAAGCACAGCTAATTCTTTCAATATCTTCAATAGCAGCTACAATATCAAAGCCTCTCTCTCTCTCTCTCTCAGCCATCTATTCCTATATATAATAAAATATCTTCTTCTACGAACAATATGATTACCCCAATTGAATTTTCATCAATCGAGTCCACTTCCCCATCCAGTTTCGGTGTTCAGTCCCACCTCCGTATCTACTACATCATTTACCAAACAAAATTCAAAAGCTCGGTCAAGAAAAAGAAAAAAATAATCATTTAAATATTAGACGAGGCAAAAATAGTAATAAAGATGGCTCCACATAAACCGAGAAATTCAGCACCCATGGAACACACTACGGAGGAGGAGGACTTGTTCGTTTAGGATGTGCAAGATGAGCTAAAATCCAACTCGGGTTACATAAAAGAAGATGGTAAAATCTACTACAAGGGATAGTTAGTTATAACCCCGACTAGATATAAAAAATAACTTGTTTCAACACTTTTTGAACTTGGTGGGGAATTCCTCCCCACCAATCTCTGTTTTTTTTTTTTTTAATCTCTTCAAATTGACTTTTATACATATTTTAAGATCTTGCCTGTTATTAACTGAAATTTTATCAAACATTTTATTGGTTTTATACTTTTAATGTCTTGGCGAATGTTTGGCGCAGTTTAGCCAAAACTGGCTCTTTTGCGATAAAACCCAATATTCACAAGATGAAAATAAACAGACCAAACGGCAGTTTTTATGCTGAGTCGATCATTAATATTATTTATAATAGTCAGAGTATAATATCTTTGAATTTTTAATATTAAAATGTTTGTGAGTCGATTACGACTTCTTAGGTTTTTTCCATCACCACTTTTTTTTCTCCGTTTTACTTTTAAGATCCAAAAGACGTGTACCCAAACATTTTGAATAAGCTCAATGCACTCTAACTTTTCCACTTGAAAATCATATGGCTTCGTTCTCATCAGAAACGTTTGCAAGAGAAAACGCAGCTTCTCCTAGCAGAGCTCATTTAATGCGCGTCAAGGAGTAGCTTCATTTAAAAAAATAAATAAAAATACTTCTAATTATCGTATTTCCTCTTATCATTAATCCTTTTAAACGGACAGATTTGAACTTTAAGAAAATATAAAAAAGTGGAAATAGATAATTTTTCAAAAATTCATGCGCTGGACCCTCGTAGGGTTATCACACCCACTAGTGGGTACGCCCCACAGTTTGAGAAATGGCTACCTACACTATACCAGGCAATTGTACTGGTTTTTTATCAACTTTCGGTTAATTTGTGAAATGCAAATAGCAAAAAATTCTTAAAATTATATATTGTTTAATACACCAATGTTAGCAAAAGTTATTCGTGGAAATCGTTTTTCAAACAGTTAGACTATATAAGTAATTTTGAAATTTTTATTTAAGAAAACATGCCCAAAACCATGATTTTGTTTGATAAATTAAATTATACAAATATTTTAAATTTTAGTACATTTACATTATCAATGTTCTCTGTATCTTGCATAGGAAAATATTTTAAATATATGAATTAGAATTCTATAATAATGTAGCCACGGTGTAACAGAATCATGGCCACGAACTAGTAGCCAAAGTAGTTTCTGTTCAATCGAGGTTTCGAGTATTAGTACTTCTAAATCTCGGCTGCCATATAGAGCAGATAAGGCACGTTAAATCAATGGAGACTTGATATACCGTAAATCCGGCGTGTAACGCGTACTTTTATCACAATAAATAAGGTCGAAAGTTATGGAAGCGCGTTGTACGCCGTTTATAAAAATGAGAGCTTTAAAAATGAAAAAAAGAGCATAGGAAAAATTACACTTCCACATACATCAAAATACTATTTTTTTTAAAAGTGACATTTCTTATGAGCTGAAAGGGTTGAATTTCTAGAAGTATATTATTTTTCAAAAGTCTTGGATAATACCTCGAAAAAATGACTTCAAAACATAAGAGCATTGTATGTATACATTTTAAGTTTCTTCGTAAAAAGGGGGTTCGCGTTATACGACGAATATATACCTAAGAATTAAAAGTGGCGGCTCTAAAGTATAGGTGCACGTTATACGACGAATATATACCTAAGAATTAAAAGTGGCGGCTCTAAAGTATAGGTGCGCGTTATACGACGAATATATACCTAAGAATTAAAAGTGGCGGCTCTAAAGTACAGGTGCGCGTTATACGACGAATATATACCTAAGAATTAAAAGTGGCGGCTCTAAAGTATAGGTGCGCGTTATACGACGAATATATACTTAAGAATTAAAAGTGGCGGCTCTAAAGTATAGGTGCGCGTTATACGACGAATATATACCTAAGAATTAAAAGTGGCGGCTCTAAAGTATAGGTGCGCGTTATACGACGAATATATACCTAAGACAGTGTTTCTCAAAGTGTGGGGCGCGCCCCCTGGGGGGTGCGATAACCCTGCAAGGGGGGCGCGAGCATATCGAAAATTGAATGATTTTTAAAAAAAAATAACCGGAAAGAAGTGAAACAAAATACTTTTTCCATAATAAAAGAAATACACAACAACACTGATATAATTTATGTTTATCATCTGGCGTTCTTCTGTTTTAACATAAAATATTACTCGTTAAAAGAAAAAACGAAACTCAGACCCTGAGAAAAATTCTAAGATAAACATTTCATCACTTTAATTATTATTGAAATACTGTATATTAGTTGTAGAAAGAAAAGGAAGACATGATTCCCTTTTCAGCCAGGCAGCATAATAAATTTGCTAGTCATTTATTTGATTGACCTTCAAACTTACTGGTAGGGTTTCTACATTAGTTTCATCCCATCTTTTATGTACTTGTTTTTCGCATAGGGAAATTGTAAATAATGAAGAGTTTTACGATATTTGGAAATAATTGATTGATTTTTGAAGGATTATTTGGCTAAGATTTATTTTTACGAGTAATCTGAAACATATAAAGCATAGTGAGAAACGTCATAATACTTTTTAGAGCATCCGTTTTTTTTCTGAATACACTTATAACCAGGCAGCGGTGGCATCTGTGATCTGTATTGAAGGAAGTTGAAACTGATGCATATTATTCATGATTGAGAAACACGATGAACATTAAACGAAAGGAAAATTTTCAATGGCTTCCTAAAGAACTCCATCAACTGAAATATGAAGCCATAAGTGTACCACAAGGTTCAGTTTAACTTGTCAAAAAGACACAAGAAAGAAAAAGTTCAACTTATTTGTTGATCATCAAAGGTGTTACGAGTTCGAGCCCAGTACCACTTAAGACCCGTCGTGAAAGGGAGAGGTGCACGTTAAATTTGTAAAGAGCTCAAACGTCCTCTTGTTCGAATGGTGTGGTAGTTAAGAGGCCAGCTCAAGTATCGTCCTCGTCAACCATGGTTCAAAATTACGAGGTCCGTCTCTAAAAGCCCTCGTGTAGCTGAACCAGTGCGACGTTAATATTCACTCACTCGATCATGAATGCTCATTAAAACTACAATTACTTGAACAAAATATGACAGCTTTGCCAGCAAGTAACATTTCTGTAATATTAGTGAAAAGTATCTTTGCTTTTCGTCCTTTATTAAGGTCTATCACTTGTCAATCATTTTAGTTCAGTTTTATTGGACTTTTTTCTCAAATCATCAAAGAAAGATTCAACATTCTTTGAAAGCCGGTAAGTATACTTTCTCTTAATTAAATTATTCACTGGAATTCCAATTTGTATCGTGTAGAGTAAAAATAATTATAAATAAATGATTGGGGTGACTGAGTTCTCCCGCACTACCATCAGCCTTAGTATCGAGTGCGTGCCTGCTCCCGGGTTAAAACATTTTGAAGTCTTCTCGTTTTAAATATTAAAAAGTAACACAATTATTCTTCATAGGAATTTTATATTATTTTTCATTACTTAACATTAATTCTAAATGCTAATTCTGTGATTCTTAAAATTACAGTTCTTTTAAACAGTTATTTACAATTATAGCATTTATCTAAAAAAAATCATTTTACATTTTTGTATACAATGTCGTGTGCACGCAGTTTTACTCTCCTTACAGTTTAGCTATTATATCAAGAATAATGTTATATATTTTTTTAAAAATTAATTCGTGCGAAGAGCCGGTGTTTCAGCCAGTATACGTTTAATGTATCAGTACTGAAGAAGGTATTTTATAAATAATTTCTTAATACTAAATTAATCTAAGTTTAATAATTATCAGTGACTTCCATGGGCTTGTCTTGTAGAGCAAAAGTTTTTCAAAGAAAGGTTTAATATCAGATATTGACACTGAGTTATTTTTCTTTATTTAGCTGAGATCTATATTTTGTCTTCAAAGCAGCCACCGCAGAAAATCCTGTTTAACATAGGTAGGATTTTCAAAATGGTAATAGTATACGAAGTGCTTTTTGTTTTCAGTGCAGAAATTATGATTGAAAATTGAATCGCCAGTATTGAAAGTTTGAGAAACACTGGTGTACTATAAAAATAATTATAAAAAAAAGGATTAAGTGACTAAATAACCCCGCTGGACCATTAGTAGCGAGTGCGCGCCTGCTCCAGGGTTAAAACATGTTGAAGTCTTCGCTTTAAATATTAAAAATAATACAATTATTCTTCATCTGAATTTTATATTATTGTTCATTATTCAACATCAATTCTAAATGATAATTCTGTAAGGCTTAAAATTATAGTTCGCTTTAAACTAATTATACTTTGAGCAATCATTTAAAAAATCATTTTACATTTTTGTAAACATTGTCGCGCACTTGGCTTTACTCTCCTTAAAATTCAGCGATTATTTCAATAATGTTTTATTTTCTTATAAATGAACTCGTGCAAGCGGGTACTTCAGCCGGTATACTTTTAATGTATCAGTGCTCCATAGTATTTTATATCTAATTAATTAATACTAAATTAAGAACAAGTTTAATAAGTATTAACGACTTCCATGGGCTTGTCTTGCAAAGCAAAGTTTTTATAAGGAATGCTCATGATTAGAAATTGACCCTCTGAGTTCTTTTTCTATATTTAGCAGATATCTATATTTTGTCTTCTAAGCAGCCACCGTATTTTGCAATAAATAAGTCCAATTTAAAAATTAGAGAAAGGTAAAATAACACACATAATAATTATCCTATTATTTTATTTATTTATTACTTAAAAGTAGTATACAAAATTTAATACTTATGTTACTAATTTGTATGGTTTATAATTAAGATCGCCTTTTGTAGCTTTAGCATCAAAGTTCATTATTATTGCATTCAGTGCATTATTAATGTATAAGGGGGGCGCGATAAAAATTGTGATCGAAAAGGGGGGCGCCAGTATTGAAAGTTTGAGAAGCACTGACCTAAGAATTAAAAGTGGCGGCTCTAAAGTATAGGTGCGCGTTATACGACGAATATATACCTAAGAATTAAAAGTGGCGTCTCTAAAGTATAGGTGCGCGTTATACGACGAATATACCTAAAAATTAAAAGTTGCGGCTCTAAAGTATAGGTGCGAGTTAACGACGATGCGCATTATACACCGTATTTTATGGTACTTACGTTGGTGAGGTGTAGAAATCTGGTGAATGTACAATGTGTATCTCAGGTGCTTGGAATTTGATCGTAGTTCAAAACTATGAATTACATCACCCACAAGCCTCGTGTCCCTTCGAAGCGGGATGTTAGTAGCCACTCAGTGAATATCATAAGGTGTGATGCTAATGATTGGACTAAAGAAAGAATAAACATGCTACTTTTAGTAATAAAAATATTAAAAAAAATATTTTGTGGTTAATACAAGCTTCAAATTCGAGTGAATAAGCCTAAAAAGAGAAAGAGCCAATAATAATATTATTTGATAGTATTAAAATTCAATGAAAAAGCTTTAGCTTATTGTACACAAAAATATTAAGATTTTCCATTTTATGATCCTTTCTACATATAACTCTAAATAAAAACTTATTTTAAAAGTTGTTTCATTTAGCAAAAATTGAGGGAACAAATATCTTCACAATAATCGAATTTCCATGCTTCGGATTCCTGGGTAAGCATTATATAATTAGATTTCGAGCAACTTTGACTTAAATTCAAACCGAATTCTTGAAAATTTATGTCATTGGAAGCCATAATTTTATCCATTACCATAGACTAAAAAACCCTTCATGTAATCCAATACTTCCCTGTATCATAAAAAAATGCGTGGAATCAAATTTCTACTTCTGAGTTCTTATAATAAATTGAATTACTCAAAAAGCTTAAGAACTCTCTTACAGTATCACTTATTTACACAGATTGTAGACTAAAAGGGATTTGTGTACACATCAAAAGAAAATTAAAGACGACAGACAATGCGGGGTAATATTACACTTTAGATCTAATTTCTAAAGTGAAGTGAAAAGCAGAAATCGGCGCGAAGTTTTTACAACAGTTTTTTTAATGCAATAAATTAAGCGAAAGATAGTCGGTATGTTTTTGGAGAAAGGAAAGTATTTATATAAAGGCAAGGCAGGGATTTTTCCATAGCTGAAAAGGTAAATTGTATTTGGCTTTTATTAGAAGAGAGGTAGAAAATTTAAACAAAAATGACTGAGGGTTAGTGGTTAAGGGTTCTGGATATGTGCGTTTTGATTCAATTTTGAACGCGTGGGTAATGAAATACTCGAACACTGTTCCCCTCCCTGTAACTTTAGCTGATAAATGTTCCCCTGCATCGCATGAAAAGTTTCTCAAATTCTGTGTAACATCTTTGACGGATTTTAAATAAATTGCTGTTAATATTTAATTTAACGATACTGGGATTATCTTAAATGTGTTTCTTTTATGCTTTATTTGTCTTAAAAAGCATTGTGTACATTAGATTTTGAGAATATATACGGATTGCTGTTTTAGAGCACTACTCTAAAAATGGGAATGTTGTCAAATATTGACAATTTTTTTATGATTTTATTTCATAGGTCATCTTATTAGCTTTATAAAAATAGCAAGTTTCTTATTTTCCATCCGATAGAACAAAAACTACAAGTCCTTTAGTAAAAGCAGATGTTATTACCTTGCAAGATGTCATACCTTAAAATAGATTTTACTCGAAATGTATTTTTTTGAAATGCTCAAACAGGGGAAGTGATTGGTCAAGAAGTTTTAAAAATAATTAACTGAATTTTTTTGTGCATGGTGTGTATAATAGTAGAGGTGTTTTAACGTTCAGATTTATCAATCACTGTCTTGTTACAAGAATTTACTGTGCCTCATGTGAATATAATCACTGTTTTTTTAAGCAATTGCATATAATAACTAAGATAAAGTACTCTAGTGTTTTTAAAAATTAAAGTGTCTATTATTCTGAAGGTCATTTAAAAATGAATAGCAAAGCAACACATCACAAAATTGAAAAAATTGAAAATTTCTTTGTAAACTTTTTGTACAAAATGGGACCCATTTATGTCATTTTTTTGCAAAGTTTTTCCCGTTTTTTCCCATTTTAGTAATAGCAATTTCTTTTTATCTTCTTAATTTTAGTATATATTTCTTAAGGGAACCAGGACATGCTCGAAAGAGTAAAATGCCAAAAATTAAGACCCTTTGTTTATGAGACATATATCATTTAAAATTTCCAATAGAGCTTAGATTTTTTTATGTCTATAATAAGGATAATTTAATTATTCTGTAGAACTACAAAAATAACTTTTTACTCCAAAAGTTTTTTTTTTACTACTTAATTAAAGTAATACATAATTTTTGAGAACTCGTAATATATACTTATGTTTAGGTACCATTTTTTAAAAAATATCCTTTTTTTATGCAAAATATTTTTTACACATATATAAAACAATACATAAAATACAGTGAAACCCTTTTTTTAGTAAAATTTTAGTATAGTTTCTTTAAAAAAATTATGAAACTTTGAAATTTGAAATTTTTTTTTTTTTCTGCTTTTTTTTATGCATAAAACAATTTTTAAAAAAATTAGGCACTATTTTAATAGGAAAAAATTAGGTTCACTATATGCATAGGCATCTTGTATAGAAGTATAAAAAATCAGGAATCATACAGTGAAATAGTTTTTTTTAAAAATGTACCTAAATGCAAAAATATGCTTTTGAGAAAAGTGAAAAACTAAAAAAAAACAATATTTTCACATATTATACACTTAATTAGTATTTCCTTGCCTATTTTTATATGACTAATAATAATCCTTAACCATTTTCTAGAGTTACAAAAGTAATTTTAAATTCATATGTTTTTTTCCCCTTTGTTTTAGTTAACATGAACATAATTTTCGAGATCTTGTAATACATATTTTCATGTATAGGTACCATTTCTTACAAAAATATTCTTTGAATATACAAAAAATTTACAAATATATATAAAGTAACATATTAAACATAATGAATCTGTTTTTTAACTAATTATATTTATATAATTGCATAATTTCTTAAAAATAATCATAAAACCTTAAAATTATGAAAATCTTAATTTTGTTTTTTTACATATAAAATCTAATTTTCAAAAAATTAGACACATACTAAAAGATATTTTGTTCACTGTATGCACATGTATCCTGTTTAGATATATAAAAGGTTTCAAACAATATGCTACAATAGTTTTTTAAAGTGTACCTAAATTTAAAAATATTAAACATTCGAGAAAAATATAATAAAACTTAACAAAAAATTTCTCCTTACATTATAGATTTGATTAATATTTCCCTGATTGGTATTCATTTTCTTCATCTAAATTCTGTTTATCCATTTTCCTTTTTAAAGACCTTCTTTTATTTCTGGCTTCCAATGACACTTTATTTACTATACGTTCAGCCTCAAAAATTCGTTTGTTATCAATTATAAGTAAGGCACGTTCCGTGTTGTATCCTGATTTAATGCCCAGAGCTTCAAAGACTTTTATCCTACTTACATATCCATCATTAAAACAAATTACAGCATCCATAACTCCAAATTTCAAAGTTTCAATGCCAACAAAAACTGTTTTAGGAATTCGCTCCCAAATACATTTGTTAAAACTTTCATTGGGATTTTGTGTTCTTCCATGAAGGCACTTTTTCAATAAGTCCTTCTCTGTGAGATCCCGAAACACTTTTTTCACTTTCAATAAAATTGACTCGGGTAAAGAATGCTTGTGAATATAAAATTCCCCGTAACAATGCTACGGTTATAACCGCACCAGCTATCCTCACCAAGAGGACACAAAGCGTGTTGAGGATTATCCTCAGTACTTAGTTTATGAAAATAAATAGCCCATATGGCTCTTTTTCATGTCCTCCACAGATGACAAATTTTTACGGATTGCTAGCCCATAATAATGTTGGATTGAGTCCACTTCTTTAAGCGTTAGCCGTCCACGTCCCGAAATATTTTTCCCATCTGATAGCTTAATGCCTTTGCTCATTTTTAGAATGTTTGTCAGCCTTGTGCCCATACGCTTTTGCACATGGCCAACACATTCTAATTTTTCAACTTCTGTGTCGCCATATACTTTTGCTTCTTTTATAGTAAGAAATCCTTTTGAGTCCCCATCACCAAGATACTGCGTATAACATGCTTTTCGTGATGTTTCAGATCGCTGAAATATACTTAATACCCCCCGACATTCCATTCCCCCACTGAATCCTTCGTAATTTTTAGCACAATTTTCACATGGTTTTTTTTTTTTACCCTTACATGAAGAACAATATTTTGTGAGAGCTTCAAAGTCGATAACCTTTCCGTTCTCAACAGACGTAGCACATACAACTCCATTCAATGAAGAATAGCCTCTTTTATGCCATGTGCCATCCACAGCCACAGCTATATTTGAATTATTATCATTCGCTATGACTGCTTCGTGAACAGCTGCATTCATGGAGTCTTCACTAATTGTTTTTAAAACATTTAAAAACAAAGAATTATGGCGTTCAAACTTTGCAGGTGGTGGAGGCAAATTCATGAGCCCACAGAATATTCGAGCAGCAGCTCCACCTTTTCCAATAGCTCTCATTCCATATGTCAATCTTAGGTTAACATCATAACATTTATTTGATATTTTTGATGACATTGTGCTCGTCGATTCTCCACAGTTGTGACAAATTATTTCCAAACTCACAGCTAAACTTCTACGACTTTTTAAATCTTCTCTCAGCTCAATTTTCTCTGAAGAACAGCAATATTTACAACATAAGAGATTTTCATAAGGGAAGATAATAAATCCAGTTCAACGATTATGTTTACATTTTGAGAATCTTGTTCTTTTAGTAAATCCGGTATTTTAATTTTTCTCCTAGAAGCACTTTCCACGGAATTCAAAAGCAATTCTTCAGTCGATTTAGACTTTTTATGTTGATTGCTACTATACTTCCTTCTGCCAAATTTTTTTTTATTCTTGGCATAATTACTCGTTTAAAAAAGTTAAGATACTTTTAAAATCTTATGAATATTAATAATTATAAGTAAAAATAAATATTTCTTACGAAAATTAATGTAAAATTAAGTAGTTGTATGCCACAAGAAACTTCGGAATAGACGAACGCGGTTCAAAACATTGCCATAAACTGCAATTTAAAGTAAGAAATTTTGTCACACAGCTTGGAACAATAGCTCACGCACAAGCGTGGCTAAAAAGTAGCGGGGTTAACATTCAAACGAAAAAAACAATCAAAAGTTAATATAGATAAAACACAGGGGAAACTACATATTTAAAGTTCAAAGGGGCGTGTCAAAAGGGGCGTGGTCATTTATTTACATTTTTATTTTTCATATTTTAGGGCTATTTTATTAACAAACATATAAGTATTATACATTTTTAGATTCAGAAAAAAAAGCACTATTTTTTAGAAATAAAATTGAAAAATCGATTATTTGAAAGTATATGATGTCCCTGTTCTCTTAAAATGTACTAAATAAATCTAAAAACCACAAAAAAATCCCCATACCTCCATTATTATGTTGCTTTGCATGCGTGTCTCTTAAATATATCTATTACCAATTTTAAAATTGGCGATAGTTTGTGAAGATACCCTTGGATCTCACTTTGAGAACGAGAATGATTTGGAGTCAAATAAGAGCCAGTAGCCATTTTTATAAATAACTTTCTTTATTTGGTTATCTTTCCCAAATAGAATCAGACTTTTATTAACAAATATATCAAAATAGTTATACGAGGTTTAAAAGGGACTTTCCTTTAAATTAACTTAAATATTTAATGATCCAATTAACTAACAATTAGAATATCGATCACGCAGAGATTACCGCGATAAGAGATCCCAGAATTATATTCAATAATGTTCCTATTGAACATTTAACTTTAATCTCACTCCTAATATATAACTTTAATGATACTTTAATTATAAATCAATATTTACCACACTGCAGCTCAGCTCTTCTTGAGATTTATCCACCTAGAAATCTTCAATAATAAATCTCTAACTTCACCATTATACCTTCCTGCTTCAATCTCTCTCTCCTACTGCTTTTTGCTTTACTATTCCGTTTGACTTAAATACTTTATCTAATCTGCATATAATAAGGAATCCCTGTCTTCTTTTTGGAGATGATTGGAAATAGGTAGGGGAATTAAATTTCCCTAAAATGGACATCTCAGAAGGTTAGTGATAAAGTTCCGTATATATTTGTCACAAGTTGTAATTTACGTGTAACATTATCAGTATTTTTTAAAACAGAATCTCAAAGAATAACGTATGTCAATTGCAAATACGGCAACAAGAGGGGTTGGAAGAAAAAGAGAAAAATGGACTGTAAATCAAATAGTACCAATGATTAAAAATTCATCGACTGTACTTTGTTAATATTTCAGTTTATTGTGTCGCGTAATAATATAATATTACCGTGTTTTCTCGCATGTTTTATGTTATTATTTGAGTATAATTTTATGTAATAATGAAGAATATTTAAATAAAAGAAAACAAATGCCTGGTGGTGAGAAATATATATATATAATTGAACTATTTTTACATAAACTTCCAGAGAAAAAACTGCACATTGTTAAGTATTTTCCTTGTGATTTTTATTTATTTCTCGTCCAAGCAAATAAAAATTAACAGGTAAAAATTAATATTTACTCTTAGAAATTATTAATTGACTATTATTGTTGATTTAAAGTTAAAGGCTCTAACTGCGATTTATCAAAGAAATATTCCGGCACAAATAACTCGAAATACAATGTCAATTTAAAACCTAGGATGGACAATTATAAGAACAATTCGAAAATAAGTTTTTTAGAAGAGAACTATTTTAAGAAATTAAAGACTATTGATGATTTATAAAATTGAATTTAATCAGAATTCTCAATCCTAAAAAATATATAAATTCTAAAAAAATGAATAATTGATTCGAATGACATAAATGATCTTTATCGTACTAATTTCGCTGTATATTTGAATATAAATTCTGTATCATTGGTGAATCTCAACAAATTTTAGTAATTTCTCTACAGAAGGTATAAATAGGTTATTTAACTCATATACAATCTTAGGAATTTAATCTAGGGTATACAGTTATTCTATGGAGATAGTTATTTGGTATTGTACTGGATGAGCTATGTCATCCATTAGTGTTCGAGAGTTAGAAGGAAGATTAGCCATAGTCAAGACAAACACCATTTATTAACAACTCTCTATAATCTAACTTTTTTCAACAATCCAAGTTAAGAAATGCACCTTAGATAAATATGGGAGCAATCACGAGGTAGATGAGATGATTGAAGATTTAATTATAAATCGGATCACTTAGTCTTAGCGCGTCCTGGCACCTTAGCGCACCTTCTAAATATTTGAGGATAAGTTCTAAGTTAATCTAATTTAAACCGATAATAATCTAATTTAAACAACTAACTGACCAAATCGTCAATCTTAATTAGTAATCAAAGAATCTACGAAGCTCTCTTGACTAGCTTTACTTTAATTACTAACTGCTATGTTTTTAGCTTCTAACCTCTTTATCTCTTTCGAACCTGAAAGTTAATCTTTAAATACAAGCCTTGATTTGAATAATTCCCGTCTATAAATATTATTCTATCGAAAGTTCTCAATAGAATAATATTTAAAGAACCATTATTCCCCAAGAGGATTGGTAGGAAGTAGGCGTATAGATCCGTTACAGTATCCTTAAGACATATGCATTTTGGTATTTTAATAACATCTCATATGAGAATCTGCACATATATCATTACTTATTTTATTGTTTTACAAATGCCAGGCCATTGACCATCAGGTCAATAGGCAACGGGCTCTCTTTTTACAATGCAGTTAAGATCATTCAGTGCAGAGCACTCGTCCAAATGAGCGGCAGTCATGTCTTGTCCAGTGTCACACAAAACGCAGATAGGTGAAGTCACTAAATTAAAACGAAACAGATGAGCACAAAGGCAGTCATGTCCAGTTAAAAGTCTAAATTAGCAGCACGAGGAGAACTTGGAGTACCGTGGGATTTCTTACATAGTGTACTCCAAGGCTTATCACGAGCAACACGAGAAGCTGTACGGCGAAATGATTCCCTAAAAATCCTTTTAATTTCCAGTTCGGCAGAATGAAGTGTCAGGTCTCTGCGAAAGTTCTGAAGGATACCCGTTCCCTTTTTTGCCAAAAAGTCTGCCCTCTCATTTCCCCAAAGACCACAATGGGATGGTACCCATTGATAGACGATCTTTCCTTTTATCTTTCCCAGGAGTTCTCTACAGTTCTGCACACGTAAACAATTATTCTCATTATAGTTGGACAAAGCCTGAAGGGCAGAAGTAGAATCTGAAAGAATTACAGCTCTTTCAATGGGGGGAAGACGAACAGCAAGTTGCTGAAGGACTATATGTATAGCTTCAACCTCACCATCAAAGTGAGTTGTCAAAGGGCTGGCGTGTAAATAGAAGAAGAGGTGGCTAAAAACGCCAATGCCAGCGCCTTGGGCAAAGTCCAAGAGGGAGCCATCTGTGTAAATGTGAAGCCACTCCTCCGGTGGGAAGCGGGTATTGATAGTTTCCAAAGCTATAGCGTGAAGAGCAGTTGGACTTAGATCACGTTTTCTCACATTCAGAACAAGGTCCAATCTGATGTCGAGTATTGCGTAGTCGAGTGGGTTAGCAAAAGACAGTAATTCAAAGGGCACATCATTAATGACTTTATATTGAATGTTCTCACGAACACATTGAATAAAGCCCTTTTGAGTCTTAAGATTACGTCCTCCATCGGAAACATAGTCCCGCCAGAATGAATTATTTGGGAGTCTAATAAGTCTATTGAAGAGAATAGCAGCATTCTTCTCAATTATATTAGTGAATGGCTGAAGGTCGCAAAGCAACTGCATGGCAGTACTGGAGTAGTTTTAACTCCGCTATATATATAGTGATCATGCGAAGGGCTTGGTTGTGGAAAGTGTCAAGAAGTTTTCTAACGTTCTCTGAGGCAGAGATCAGCACCTCATTGCAATAATTTAGAACTGGTTGAATATATGTCTTGTAAGTTGTATTTAGTCAATCTTTTAAAAATGGAGAGTAGCTTTCTTGCCTTAGAAACAACAAGCTCAGCATGTTTAGTCCATTTCAATTTGTTAATATATCATTACTTAAATTAATACATTATTACAAACATATTACTCTTAAGGTTTTGTAATTATTTTATGATTACAATTCTTAGGTAACTGATGTTATTTAATTGTGATTGTTTCGTAATTAAGTTGCTTTTAAAGATATAGTGTTATAAAATACAGTTTTTTAACCATAAATGTAATATATTAAATACTTCATTTACAATTCTCAAATTTAGGTTATTACATGTATAATATAGTTTTATGATAGAACATTGTTAATGTTAATAATACTTTAAAAAAAAAGAAAAAAGCGTGTATCAGTGTGAACACGCGTTAGAAGTTAACTTCTTTGGTTTACATGTATTGAATTGCATAATAAAGATTTATTTTGAAGTAATCTTATATATTATTAGCAAACTTATTCTTATCATTATTATTTCAAACTGTATTTAAAAAAATAATTAGGATGGAAAAGGTATAAGTATAGACAAAATTTTATTTTTTCAATACATAATACTAAAAATTTTATTTTATGTATTTTGAGAAAACTATCATCATTATTATTATATTTCCAATATGCTCATGGGTGCTTCAGTGCATACTTTTGTTATCAAAGGCTTGTGGTAACTTAAGTAAAAAATGTAGGTTTTGCACTCAATATCGCTTAAGTATCTCAAAAAGACTGCAGCAATAGCAGTATTTGATTTTGCGGTTGAAATTATTCTGTTGTTTTGTAGAGATAAGGTGAAATTGTCTTTTAACAATTCAATCATCTTTCTTTGTCTAAAGCAAAATTAACATTAAAATCTCCACTTAAAATCTTAGGTATTTTATGTTAATTTTTATTAAGTAAAGCAGAACCTCTTGATGTGTACGGTAATAATGATCGATGAAGGAGCTCGATAATGTTATCCAACTTTTGGTTCGGAGTAATATATGCTGCTAGAATTATAATTTTTTGTCCATTATCTATTACGCATTCAGCCAAGCACAAATCTTATGTATATATATCCTGCATCTATCTTATATTTGTATGATATTAGTGTTTTTCAGTTTCAAATTCATATTTATATCTTTAATTTTTTTAAAAAAAAACTAAGTTAATTTCCTTTAAAATGAAAAAAGATGTTTTTCTCAGAATCAAAAATTTGCCTCGAAAAAAAAATGCAAAATGTTCCATGCGTTGCAATTTTTGTCCAATTATATAACTAAACAAACTTTCCAGAAGTATTCATCTAATGTATAGTTATAAATTCTTGGATGCATTGTAATAATAGTGATAGGGTGAAAGAAGAAATCAAAGTTTTTTTATGTACAGGGAATCATTAAAATTCTTGAATTTTTTATATAAAAAATTGCGTTTACCCATATTTTATAAATTATCATATAAAACATTACATTACATGCATACATTTGTAAAGAATTGCTGAAAGAAGTTAAATCAGGTAAAAATATGAAATTTTAAAAAATTCAAAACGCGCGTGGAACGTTTTTAAATATCTCATTTTTTTCTCACCAATTTTTTATGTGATTTTAGGTCTAAGTTACATAGAGCCAGTAAAAATTTGGGTCATGATTTTAAAAAATTTTGCTGTCCACTGTAGTCTTAAAATACAAATTAGTGAAGCACTATATAACACTTTCACAACAATCAAATTAATTACACCAAAGCATATATATGATGAAAAAACTCACTTCTTAAACTAGATTTAGAAATTACATTCGATTGAAAATTTAGTAAACACAATCTCTTATTGCCAAACTATTGGAAGAAATGTTGAGTTGCCTCTAAATTTTAAAACAATAGATTGTTTGTATTATTTCCTTAAAAGTTTTTTAAACTGTATATCCAAAAAACTCTCCTTAAACTAATTTTTGACAGATTTTGAACCATTTAAATACCTACTTCTGGTATATTAAAGACTTAATTCCGATTTTTTTTAATTCATAAAATTGATTATAATTTTACTTATAGGTAACGTAAAAACAAAACAAGTATGTATCGCAAAGATAAAAGAGGAAAGGCTTTTAAAGCTGCTGTTGAATGAGAAGAGGGGGGTGGATGCTAGCTCAGTGCAAAGAGACGGAAAACACAAAAGAAATCTTAAAAACCGTAATTTTTAATCCATTTTTTCAATCTTTAAACAGATTACGGATAATACTTTTATACATGTGGAAAAAAAATTTCGTTAGATTATTTTTATAAATAATGAAGTTATTAAATATTTAATTAAATTTTGAGTATTTTTTTGAAAATCGCGGGAAAAAAAAAGATTTCGCATTTTTTTTTAAATGACTGATTCTAAAAGAGAAAAGCATGAACTTGTTTAGAATAAAATATAAATTCATTAACTCGAAAGGAAACTTAAAGGGAATGATTTAGAAACCTTTTCTATAAAAGCGTATAAATTTTGACTCATTTTTAAAAAAATCGTATAAAATAGAAAATATCATTATTTTGTTAAAAAAAAAAGAAATATACCATATCGTGGCGAAAAAAAATTATCTTTCCGATTCTGTAATTATTTTTTTGTTTGAGATAGATAGTATGAAATAGATGGCGTTTTTAAAGCAGGGGGATTCGGAAGTTCATTCATTTTTACCTTACGTTCATCGCTAACCGTAACAGGTAACGCGTAACGAGTAACGGAAATTTCTCCCTACCGTGCCATAAGAAGTTAACTTCACAAAAACTTCCGATTGCTTGGATCCTCTTTATATATTCAAAGTACATTCATGGGGGAAGTCCCAAATCCAAGAGAGAATTATGTTGGATCAGCGTTCCTCAAACTGTGGGGTGCGCCCCCTGGGGGGCATGATAACCTTACAAGAGGGCGCAAGCATATCGAAAATTAAAGGTTTAAAAATTAATTTACCAGAATGAAGTAAACAAAGAACCTTTTAACATAATAAAAAATACACATTTACAAAGATATAATTTATATGTATAATCTAGCGATATACTTCATCAAACATAAAAACTTTCACTTCGATATATTCATTAGCTATCTGATCCTATAACTAAATGAAAAACACAACATTTTGTTTGATTTGCTGTAATCCCACGATGAGAGATTTTTTCTTCAGTTTTCTTTTTAAACATAAGATACTATTTTTGCAAAAAACAAAACCCAAACCTAGAGAAACATTCTAGGAAGATAAAAAAATTATCTGTTTGGCCTTCGAACTTACTGATATGGTTAGTTCGTTTCTTCTTTTTATATATTTATTTTTTTATTTGGGGAAGTTGTAAATAAGGCGTTTTCCCATGCGAAAGAGTTATATGATATTTGGAAAAGCACAGAAAGCACTTTGAAGGATTATTTGGTCAAGATTTATTTTCATAAGTATTCTGAAACATATAAAGCATGATGAAAAACGTTTTACACAATTCCTTTTTAGAACTGACATTCATATTTTTACATTGACTACACATTTAACCCGGGAGTGGTGACGCGGGGAGCAGAAGAGTAAAAAAAAACAGCAAAAATACAAAAATTTGAAAAAAAAATATGACAGTTTTTCTTGCAAATGTCATTCCTGTAATGTTAGTGAAAAGTATCTACTATTTGTGTCGTTTATTAAAGTCGCGTACCATAGAAACATTTTAGTTCGATTCTATTGAAATTTTTCTCAAATTATCAAAGAAAAATGAAAAAAGTAGAAAGTAGGTAAGTATAATTTCTCTTATTTAAATTGTTCACTAAAATTGTGATTTTTATCGTGTACAATAGAAATAATTGTAAAAAAAAAGCTTTGGGGGTAAGTCTGTCACCCCGCGCGACTATTAACATTAGTATCGAGTGTACGTCAGCTCCCGGGTTAAAACATTTTGAAGTCTTCTCGTTTTAAATATTAAAAATAACACAATTATTCTTCATCGCACTTTTACGTCACTTTTCATTATTTAACATTAATAATAAATGCTAATTCTGTGAGGATTACAATTACAGTTCGTTTCGTTTAAATCTTTTTTAATATGAGCATTCATTTAAAAAAAAAAAAAAAAAAAAACATTTTACATTTTTATATTCATTGCCGTGCTTTTCGTTTTACTCTTCTTACAATTCAGCTAGTGCTGACTGGGTAGCGTAGTTTGTTTGTCGCTGGCCATCTGCACCTAAGGTTGCGGTTTTGACCCCAGCCCATTTCGGGGGAGTTTCATGAAGCAGAAATTTTACAGTGACCATGAAGTAGGATTATGCAGCATGTAAAAATCCCATGAAATGCCCATTTCGCCAGGCTGCCAGAATTCTTTAAAACGATTCTTGAGTTCAATTTCGCATCGTCAGAGCTCAGGTGCCTCTCTCTGAGGAGGAAACTGGGCGTCAAATTTACTTGTGGTAATTGGTAATGTGATTAATAGAATTATTTGTTCATTGCTATTCTGATTCGCTTACAAAAATAGATTTTTATTTTTAAATTCAGTGCAATATTGCTAATGATAATTATACTATTTACTTAGTTCTATAAAAATTTGTCTTTTTTGTACATTTTGTTTAATTTTAGTGTAGTACTTTTCTCTCTCTCTCTCTCTAAGCCTATTTTTTTAAAAATATTACATGTTTCATTTTCATGATTCTACTAGGATTAGAAAGAATCCCGCATTCAATTTTATAGAAAGAGGCAGTGGGGTGAGCCCTACTTAGATCGAAGTTAGGAACTTTAATTTACGGCGTAGTGGAAGAAACTACCACGTTTCAGAGTGGCGGGGGGAGGGAGAAACATCCCTCCTTTTCTTTTTTTGGTCTGTATGTCGCGGACAACCTTGTACGATCTGAATTTCCGACTGGAGACGAAAATAGCCAAAGGAACGTTACATACCCGAGCGTGACGTTCATTCAAGTTCAAATTCCATCAAAACGCGCTAATAGAAGTTATCGCTTAAAAAAGATAATTCTACAATAACATTGAGTTCCATTTGTCTATGTGCTAAGTTGGAACAAAGTCGTGTTCAGTGTATGGCTATGATACATTGTCCGGCGTCTGTGGAACACATTCGAGCTCTGTTGGCAGCGCAATGGTAACAAGGTTACTTCAAAGATAATAGGTTACTTCGAAACAGCTCCGAGCTAGATTCCCTGTAGCCACACCTATCCATTGACTTTGGCGACAATAGTGGTGGGAAGCTAGAACTTAAAGGGGATAGATTGGAGATCTTTTTTCATTTCTTTTATTTTCTGATGAAAGGGGGTTACTGCGCATCGCTGGCATCTTGGTTCCATTGACAACCTAGGGTTGGATTCCAGAAGAACGCACGCAACCAACCATTCTGCGGCCTAGACACACTGGACTTACAACTGGATACATAGTTTAAGGATCAATTTCTCATGATAGAAAGAGCACTCTTCTGGTTGTCCCAAGTATCTTGATTAAAAATTTGTACATCAGTATGATAATTCAATCTGTTGTGCGGACATTTATGAACGGAATTAAAGTGGGTGTTTTTCGATAGGATAAAACGCCCTCTCATATCACTGTCAAGAAGAAAATAAATATTTATGTTTGACAATGGCAACTTTCGTTTTTTCTTCTTTTGTTTTTGAGAACCTCACACATTAAAACACTTATAATTCCAATTATATATTTCATGGCTTTAACCCTTTTCTACTTTAGTATCCTTCCCCAGGGTTGGCGGAGGGTTGCGGTAGCCTAATGGTCAAGGTAACGGACTCGTGGCCAGCGTGTCATGAGTTCGAGACTAGTACCACTGAAATCCCGCCCAGTAAGGGGCGATGTATGTTAAATCTGTCGAAGCTCAAACATCATCCCATTAGTGTGGCATGAAAATTAGGAGAGTAGATGCCAGCTCAAGTGTCGTCCTTGTCACTTGACCATAGTTTAAAATTACGAAGTCCGTTGCCAAAAGCCCTTGAGTAGCGAAATAATACAACAATGGTATTCACTCACTCACTCGCCAGCGTCGGGTTTTTTTACTTCTTACAAGACAAGAAACTTTTTTTTTCTAAAAAATAATCAGAAACGTGTGTTTGGTATAATTATTGCTGTTTAACCCTAATCAAGTAATCAAAATAATAAACCCAAAATAATAATTAGTTAATCAAACTACTTCGAACTAAAATTAGAACTTTATTTTAGCAATGCATATGTATACTCAAATAATACACAGATTGATGTTGTGACTTTACATCCCACTTGCTTTTAGCTTTTGAAAGCCTGGAACTGACGACATTGCGCAGAGATAAAAATGAAGTAATAAATCTCATGAAATATTGAATTCGAATTTTTAGCATGCATTCTAGCGCCGACATCTTTTTATATATAGAAAAAAGAAAGATGACTACTTTAGAATTCGAAAAACAGGAGCTTATAACGTTTGACATAAGGATAGTTTGAGATGGCCAAAAGGTTAAAGAAGAAGCAGTTATAGAAAATTAAAATTTCAAATGTTTTATTGAATATAAAAAAAAAGTCGATACTTTCACCCAAATTCAAATTTGTAACACAATCGGAACAATTTAAGGAAACATCTAACTATACAAACAATTACCTTTTTAAGATCTTTTAGACGTATTCTTTACATAGAAAATAGTAACATTCCTTTCATTAATATAACTTTGAACGCTTCATCTATTCATTGAAACAACAATAAATATATGGATAAAACTTCAAAAACCCAAGCTATATCGTTTTCTCTTTGTACCGTACGAAGCAAATCATTTTGTTCGAGAAGATCCCTAATAAATCTGAATAGGAAGTAATGTGGGTTATCTTTATTTGAGATCAATTACCCGGGCCTCTTCTTCCGCATCAAGTAAACAACTCAAATCCACCAATGGGCCAAGATAAAACAAAATAGTAAACAAAGGTAGCTCTTCTCTGGGGCTTCTAATAGGGATGAGGTTGGTTAATTATTTTTCTTCCAAAACACCGGAGAACCATAAATTTAAGTTTGGTCTCTCCGCCTGGAAAAAAGGGGTGGAGTGGGACTGCCCACCAGACCTGCTTATCATGCCGCCGGAGTGTGATTCATCAGCGACGCAGAAGAGAATCTGGAACCATTACTTACGGTTTTCTTCGCCCCTGCACTGACAAATGATGACTTGTGGAGGGCCGGTATCCCCTAATGGTTAACGCAGGTAAAATAAGAAGAAAAATCCTCTTATATGATGTATGGGAGAAGACCTTAAAGTTTAGTTCTAGGTTGTTTTTCCGAGTTTTTTTCCTTCTTTTCTTGGAAAAAAGGGATGATTTTTTTCACTCGCTTTGGTATAGAACAGATTCATTATTACGGTTGAAAATGAAACTTACGACTGTAAATTATATGGATCTATAATTTTATTGAAAAGGAAATACGTTTGAGAGTTTTTAAGATAAACAGAACAAAACAAGTTATACAATATAAAGGAATTTTACATTGCAATAACATTGTAAAAGTGCAAAGTAATTTTTGTTTAAATGAAAAAATAGCTTTTAACATTTTTTTGAATATTTTACGATGAAAGGACATTTATGTATATTTAATAGTTACAAGGAAACACACCAGTTACATTCAACAGCTTCTTTAGTATTAAATTTTTGAAAAACCTTCTGTCGAAATTGTAGTGTAGGAAAGATGGATAATAGCTTGGATTGATTCGCCATTGCTGGCACAGAGGCAGATTGCTGATAAAATTTTGCTTTGTGCATTGTACTACTCACTAATAAGTGATCCCCAATCATTAATAATCTCACTTTTGGTTATTTATATTATACAAAATTAATTATGTAGAGTCTAAAATCATCTAACCTGAATTAAGTCTTTTCCCAATTTCATTTTCAAAGGTTTAACCAACCCCTTTGTGGCAATAAAAAAAATTAAAATTATTCTTATAAGAACTATTTTTTCCTAATCTAGAATTACATAATACCTTTTCTGTATAAGTAGGTTACGATTAACAATAATTTTTTACTCAATTTATGTATAGCATAAAAAAATTGCTTAAGAATACGCACACGCACGCACACACACACTCATGTGAGGAGAAATAAGTATACTTTATTCACTCATTTGTTTTTTATGCAAAACCTTTTTGCGAACCTTAAAATTCTTTCCATTTTATATCCCCCTAATTTTAAAATCTTCACCATTTCCTTAAGTTAACCCTATACTCATAGTCCTACACAAAGCGATTGTTTTAGTTGATGCAGGGTGTTAAAACTAGGATTATCTCTGGTAACTTTTTTCAATATTTTGAGCGAGTTTCTCACTATTACAAAACCCGGTTTTGTTTATTTTGTGACATCACTGAGGGATGGACATGTTGGATCTTCGTGGTAGAGTACACATCAGTTTGTTTGCTGACGCAGAACCTGTTGTAAATCTTTTATCATAGAATCGATGATTTTTTTTCTTTATTCTTTACATCCTTCGCTCCTTGCGATTCATTTTTCCCCCGATCTCCGATATAATGAAAATATTCAGCTCTCAATAAGGGTGAATTTTCAAGAAAATTTATTGCTTCTTAAAGTTTGCAAAAAAGATGAAAAGTTGAATTTTTTTAAAGAAAAAAAACGTACTTAAACGTCTAAGTTCCTTGGGGACAAAACATATTGTTTTATTTTTAAAGTATGTGTTTGATATTTGATGGCTGTTACTCGCCTGACTCTGCTGGATAATTGATAAAAAAATGAATTTTTTTTTTACTTAGGTATAAAATTAGTATCTCCTATAGCTATTTTTATGCAGAATATGATTAATAAAAAAGCTATTATTTTAGATTAGAAATGCGAAACAAATTGATATCTGCACTATTAGTGTTAGGTAATGTTTATTCTAGAAGAAGTTGGCGATTTCTTACTCAGACCTAAGCGTTTATGTTCTACGAAAGAAATTCACCTGGTGCGGCAGTCAGACAAATTTACATTTTTGTCCATGTTTAAGCGGTATTTTTTATACAGGAGCATCATCTGTTCATTGTAACAGTTTTATTAATCTTGCTTTAGCTTAATCTTAAAATGCTTATCAACAGAGGGTGTCCGGGCTTAAAGTATCTAAAAGGTATGGCTTTCTGTAAGAACTACCCATCAGAATGCAATAAACGGTTCATTTGGGGATTAGAAAACCCTTCAAGAAACCCTTCTCTTTTAGGTCTTGTTCGATCAGCCGCACGTGAGCGCAGTATTCGGCAATCACAGATGATTAGCTTGGTACACTGATTTTATTAGTAAAGATGTGGATTCCACAGCAAAAGGTGCAGTTGGTACTTTGGTTAACGGAATTTAAATCAGTCATGTGTGTACAGTGACGTGTTCAAACAGAATTGAGTGTCAATCCACTAAAATCAAAATCTATCCACCAATTTGAAAGATCTTTTAAGGAAATGAGGACTTTGGTACCTCAAACTGGCATACTTAAGTATTCGTGATAGAAGTCACTTTTGATAATGTGCATGATTTCTTTTGTTGGAGTCCTGACAATTCTATTAAACAAAGCATTAATGACATTCTGGAGGATCGATATTCTATTCCGTTTGAACATGTCACTGTACACGCGTGGCATTTAAATTCCGTTAACAAAGTATGCAAATATTTTACTGTGTCGTCCACATATTTACTAATGAAGTCAGTGTAACAAGTCTATCATATGCGATGGCCGAATAATGCGCACACGTGCAGCAGATCAGACTAGACCCAAAACATTTCAGAAGGGTTTCCGATCCACAGATGAACAGTTTATTACATTCTGATGGGTAGTTCCATAATAATAAGCCATAATGTTTGGATACTTCAAGCCCGGACGCCCAGTATTTTAGAATAGGTGAATCATTTTAAAAATATTTAGTTGTTTATTTGCGCTTGTAACAATTTGAGAGTTTTACATCATGTGCACTACTCCTATTGTCCTGTCAGGTACGAGTCACAATATGGTAACTACCGAATCTTGGAAGTTAGCCAGTCAGATTCGGCGATGAGGAAATATCAGATTTACTGAAAGGTTAATTGTTGATAATTAGATTTTCTGAAAAATAATTCCTGATATTCTGCCTTTTACTTTTTGAAGGAGTTTTTAGTAAACGATTATGCGTCCTTCAAAATAGTTCTATTAGGTTGTTCGGAAAGTAATTTCGATTTTTATTTGTGAATGTTCAGTACAATTTTTATGTAAATAAATATTTTACTAAATTATATTGTTTATTCTGCCCCAATACATTTTGCCATCGTTCTGGCGGTAGTATGATTCCACGTTCATAAAATTTTTGTTCTTCGCTGTCAAAAAACTGATCTATGTAATTTTTGACCTCCTCATTTCAAGTAAAGGTTTTAACATGTAATATTTTTGTAGAGACCGGAATGAATAAGGGTCAAAAGATGTTAGAACTGGAGAGTATTGTGGTGTTGTAACAGTATATTCCATTATAGCTATAAAAGCTTTTGGCGAGTTACTAAACTTGTAAGAGGTCTTGCATTACCTTGGTTGAACACTACATCATTTCTGTTGATCAATTTTGGCCTTTTCTGTTTAAATAAATCATTCAGTTGTCTAGAGGATGACAGTACACTTCAGAATAAATTGGTTGTGTTGACCGGTGAAAGCTATAAAAATTGATCCCTTTGAAATCCAACCAAACAGATAGCATCATATATTTAATGGATATTAGCTTTCGAAATGCTTTGAGCTGGTTCATACTTTTTAATCCATGCTAAATCATCATTTCTTATAATGATCTTTTGCGTTTGTGTGATATTGCTATAGAAAACCCGTTTTTGTCCCCATTGATGATGTGCTTCAAAAATGGATAGTTGTTTTAGTGTTTGAGAAGCAAATCACAGATGTTAACGTGATGACATAAATTTCTTTCTGTTGAGAATTTGAAGAAACCATACGTTAAACTTTGAGATTAAACCTTGGCCTTTCATATGGTCATGAATAGTTGGATTCGATAGTTTTAACCTCTCAGTTATCTCACGAGCTGTTATTCCTTGGATTTTCATTAATCAATGCCTTAAGTGTGTCTGTATCAGCTTCAACTACTCTTCCAGAATGTGGTGCATTTTCAACATTAAAATTGCCTGATCGAAATTTCGCAAGGCAGTTTGGGCACTGACATACTGTTTCCATATATGTCACATAACTTTTTTCTTACTTGAGCAGCATTGTTACCTTTTCGATTGTAAAAAGTAAAATATGCCGAAAGGGCTGCTTTTCACTCTTCATATTTAAAAGAGCACGAACCAAAAACTAATGCACAGAACCAGCAGGACCTTTTCACAAGCAAGTCTGCTACATGAGCTCTCAAAAATATAAGGAACATGCAATTTAAGTGTGAAGCTGGGTGTAAAAAATATATTTTAATCATCTGTCAAAGTAAAAAACAAATTTACTTTCCTGACAACCCAATACATATTGAATCCAGCATTATAATTATGGGAGAAAGAGTAGTTATTATTAGCCTTTAATAATTTGTAATAAGCATTGATCGTATGTGATTAAACTAATTAATAACTTAAAAACGTATAACTGATTTAATTATTAAATTGATATTTCGTGTCCTTTAATTATTCTAAAAGTAGTCAAAATATAGCTAAATTAAATATTAAATCTTTGAATCAAACTTTTTTCTCGTATATACCAGATTTCCCAGCTTACATGTTGCTCTTTCCAATTTGCAAACTTTAACATTCAGATATCCATTATAAAGAGCTTAAAATGGAAATGTGGTATAAAATGTACGATTCGTTAGCATAAAGCACGTGAAAAAAAATCTGCTGATAATCCGAAATTTAAAAGAGAAATTTATATGCAATTCGAGCAAGAAACGCGCTCTGTTTAAATAGTAAATATTCTTTATCGAACCCTACTTTGAGATTTTACCTATCGTCTTGAGACATATCCATGTCGTGATGGATAAATAAGTGCTTTTCAATACATCTACATTCGGGAATAAAGACTGTTTTTACCACTGTTGCCATTAGCTGCCTTATAAATTATTAAAAAACTTTTATTTCTCAAAATGACGATGGAAAATGCCTTGATATTTTTCAGCTGAAAAAAAATTCAGCCGTTATCATCGGCTTATGTTTGAGGTGGTATTGAGAATTTTTGTTTGTTATAGATTATGTTTTTTATGACAGACGGGCTTATAAGCATACTTTGTTGAAAGCCGCGAGAAAATCTAATTTAAAAAAAAAATCCACCATCAAGCAACAGATTTTTTTTCAATGCGTCACACAAAAATATAATCAGAATCTTTGAATTTACACAATTAAATTTAATTAAAAATATGGAAGTGGTGAAGAAATTCGAATGGAATTCTTGACTCTTTATGTTGTATCTAAAAAATGGTAGGATACCACGCTTCCCCGCCACAGGTACGGGATTTAAATCCCGCATTTGGCAACGTTGACTCGGCCTTTCATTCCTTCAGTGGGTCAATAAATGAGTACCAAGATTTCTTGGGAACTAAATTTCGGGTATTTTGCGTCACCTGACCTTATTATCTGCTCATGCACCTCAATGTTCTAGGTCATGAAAGCTGAGATGGGCACACTAAGCCTTGGCTAAGTGGCGTATCGCAGAATGTTTTAGTCTCCCCCCCCTTATGAAGTCAGGGCTTGGGCTCCAAACCAGATCTTACAAATGATACGTTCTTGACATCAGTCAGCCTATGGCGCCCTAGAACCCTTGACCCCCCCGTGTTGCGGTGGTTGCGGGAATGAACGCTACACCACTGCCTTGGTCTTCGTAGGCTGTTGTGGTGCTGAATTTAGTTCAGTTTATAAAAAAATGTAACTAATTCAAAGTAGATTTTATATAAATAATAATGTTTAACTCTCCCAGGTATTATACTTTATACCAATACGCTTATCTTCTAAAGTTAAAGAACAAACACATCTTCATGGACTTTTCAAAATCTCTCAGGTATCTTAATGAAAATCAATAAAAAATATAGAAAAAATGCTTTTCTTTTTTCCATAATTATATGAAATCCAATATTTCTTTTTTATTTTACGAAAATTGAACAAATATTAAGACAAGTACTTTAAACAGTGATATGTGTGGTTTTAAATTTACTCTTGCTTCTGAAGACATGCGATTATTTTTGAAACTTTTGCAAACATTACCACAAAAAACAAGCCTAGGTGATAGATTCTCAGTAAAATCAACTGGTTAATGCAAGACATGTATAGTTCCAATTGGAGATAGAAAGATGGCTGAATATCGTCCAAAAATGTAGCTTGAAGATTATGGAGTCAGTTCCAGAAAACCGGATTAATATTTTAGAAGACTAGTTACGGTGTTTTTGAGAGTTACCACAAGCCAAGATTATTACTACTTGGCTTTACCACTAAGGCTCAAAAGAGATATAACAGCTACAACGCGTAAATGAGCGCTTTTAGATACTTCTGGTGCCTTATTTTTGATGTATACTAACTACCGAAGGCTTAACGAAGCAGGGTTGTATGTGAAGAAACCCACGGTCTGCATATATTTCTCTTGTTTGTCACAGAAAAGCCCACTTGACATAGTGTAGACAACATGCTTCAACGCGGAAGCCACAGTTTTGTATCTTTTTCATTAATAAGTCGAAATTTAGCTAAAATATTGATTCACGATTGGTTCATAAATGAAGAAATCCAAGGACCCATAGTATTTCTCCAACGTAATCAAAGAAGACCGCTATACATTTAGTATCTCTGCTACGGCGATTTCTTGGGAAAGGGCAAAGAGCTGCACGTCTTTTAGGGAGGCATCTTGATTTTCTTTGAGGTATAAAGAGGAAATCCTAGAGCTCTATGTAAGGTTTTTCCGAAAGACAGTTGGAACTTGTTCATTTTTATGGGCAATAATTTTTGATAACATAAGACTCGACTGTTTAATGAACACCTTGCAGCGGTTCCTCCTTCTGCAGGTGACAAACAAAAAATGACAGGAATAAAAAAGCCCTCTCTGAGTGGATGACCCGCTAATTGAATTTCACTTCGAAAGCGATCTACTTTTTCAAAGCTAGTGGTAGCGAAAATGTTTCAGATGAATTTCGCGAACTGCTTCAAAGCGCACCGCAGTTTTACGTCTTCCCTGTTAAAACTGCGAGAGGTCCTCAAATGGATTTGCAGGGGATG
>BMAU01002204.1:0-27298 GCA_019973935.1 Trichonephila clavipes | reverse complement strand
TTACTCTATGTTCATTGCAACCCACGTGTTCGCTTTGTCATCGTTTACCAGACCTGGCTTAGAGTGATTTATCTAGCGACCTGCTTTCTTTTCGACTCTTGGTTCTTCATTGTAAAGAACCGCTCTTTTTGAACTGCCTAGGGGTGTCTTTTTCCCCTGACTGTTTCTCTTTCGCCCTTTCATGAAGATGGATACTTCGACGGAATCCGTCGGTAGTAGTGACCCAGCCACTCCCAAGACTGTTGTCTCGCCGCCTGATATTGACGAACTCCGTGACCAGTTATCACGCATAAGGAATTCCGCAGAATGTTTCGATTTCTGCAACACCATTGATGCATACTCCCCAGGACGTGGATGGTTTTCACTTTGAATTTAGGATTAAGAAACCAATTTGGTGTTCTCATCTACTCCCTGCTCGAGCAAGCAAGAAGCCAATATGCTGTTTTGAAGCGCAGCGAAATGAAGTACGAGATGGAGGAGCACAATGATATTTTAAAGCAATGGGGAGTTTTCCCCCACAGGTGAAGCTGCTGCGTTTACCCCAGTGGTCAACAGGAAGCAAAAGTTCCTCACCCAGGAAGGACATCGCTGTAGCGAAGAAGCAAAAACGGAAGACAAGAACATGTTTTCCCTCCTTGGAGTCGAAGAACTCCCAGATAATTTTGGCGAAGACCAAAACCCCTTGGATACAGATATGGAGCAGCACCCAAGCCGAACCTCCACACCACTCCTCGTCGCCGTCCGCCACCTCCGATAACCATTGACAATGTAGAGCAATCTGCAAACTGCTGAAAAAGCTGCAAGAGCTGACAGGGACAGAAGCTCCAGGGTCGAGTCATCGGCCGAGGACTTCGCGTTTATCCAGAGACGCCAGCCGCTTACCATCAGATCCGGAACCTCATAGACCAGGAAAAATTAGAGGCATACACCTAAGAGTTGAACGAAAACAAGGAAATAAAAGTCGTCATTCGGGGAATGCCAGTCGACATGCCAGTACAGGAAATTATGGAAGACCTGGATAATCTCTTCATTAAACCTAGCGAATGCAAGGTGATGATAAATAGAAGACCCAACTCCCCATGCCGCTATTTCTGCTATCTCTCCCCAAGACAGAGGATAATAAAAATATTCACCACATCTCTGAGCTCTGCAATATGAAAGTGAAGATCGAACCCCTAAACAAGAGGACAGGCCCTGCACAATGTTTCCGGTGCCAGGGTTTTTTTCACAACTCACGTTTTTGCACGAGGAACCCCAAGTGCGTTAAGTGCGGGAAACCCCACTTGACCCGGGATTGCATGAAGACTGCTGAAGAAGACCCCACCTGCTGTCACTGCCAGGGGAAGCACCCAGCAAATTTTTTGGGTTGCCCGAAAAATCCACTCAATAAGCCCCCACCTCCGCCCAAGGTTAATGCTTGGGAAGAGAGAACAAAGCGGAGAAGAGAAATGCAGGAGGCAGCCAAGCGCAAGGCTGAGCAGGAAACCGCCCAACACGATCGCCCCCCTCTCACCCGAACAGAACTCAACCCTGAAACAGTACTCCCAAGCACCTCCACCAGCAAACCGCCCCAGCAAGCCCATATCGCCCAAGGCCCCGGACGAAGACACTAGAAAACCTCGCCTCCACTTTAGAAGACTTTCAAGACCCCGCGTTATCGAAATGCTCGATGTTCTCAAGAAATTTGTGCAAATCTCAAAAAACTAACAAGACCCGAGCCCAAAAATTCTGGGAACTTACCGCTCTACTAAGAATCAAGGTTTAAGTTCACGCCCCCGCAAAGAAATAGACCCCTCAAAGTAATTTCTTGGAATGCCGACTCAATCATCAACAAATTACAAGAATTCGAATTATTCATCAATAGCCAAGACCCAGACATAATAGCCCTTCAGGAAACCCAACTCCGCCCCTGCCACAACTTAAACCTTCCAAATTATAAGACATACCGCACCGACAGATTAACCCATCGTGGAGGTGGGGGACGGCCGTGCTGATAAAGAGCTCCATCCCTCATCATGTTCTAGATATCAAACCCACAGCCTAGAGAACACGACGATCGCTATTGAAGGCGAACGGAACATCACTATCAGTTCGATCTACAGGCCACCAAGATCACCGGCCCCATCACTCATCAGTGACCTCCCGAGAATTTTCAGGAACAGATCGGAGTGCCTGGCTGTGGCGACTACAATGCGATACATAGAACATGGAACCACGATGACAGATCCAATCCGGCGGGGAATGCCCTCCACAGATTTGCAAAGGAACTGCGGCTTTACCATCACAGCCCCGGCAGACCCCACGTGGATTTCGAATCGAAGAAACAGCAGAGACAGCACACTCGACTTCGGAGTTTCTTGTGGTCTAAGCAACATACATGCTCAATCGATTTTTGATCTCTCCAGCGACCATAATCCGGTAATTTTCTCCATGACACCAAATTCCACGTACAAATATCCCCACAACTGCTGCACCTTTACAAACTGGGAACAATTTCAGAATATTCTTTCGGTTACTGTCCCCGGCAACCCAAGAATCAACAACCAAGATGCAATAGAAAACGCAGTCCAAAATTTCACCCACCTTATTCAAGACTCAATCAACCAAAGCAGCAAAATTAAATTTCTAACTCACCAAGCAACTTCGATTCCATGGCAAACCCGCCAAAAGATCACAGAGAAAAATAGATTAAGAAAACTATGGCAAACGACTAGATACCCGCCTGTGAAAGCAGAGTTAAATAAACTTCAGAGAGAGATCAAAAGAGAGCTCAAAGGCATCAACGAGCATGTATGGGACTGTGACCTCGAGGAAGCAAACTACAACATTGACACCCTATTCAAAATTATCAATAGGAAGAAACAGAAACAAATAATCTACCCTCCACTCCTCGGCTACCGGGGCCTAGTGTATGACACCAGAGAAAAAGCTAATCTCTTTGCAGACACACTAGAGGAATCTTTCAAGGAAAACAAGAAGCCCTATAGCAACATTCAGATAGCCAAAGTCAACAGAGCGGTGAGGAATTACCTCCGTGAAGCCCCCTCACTCGCTGCCGCCCCTCACATCACCCTCCGAAGTCTGTGAAGTCATCTACAACCTCAAAAATAAAAAAGCTCCCGGAAAAGATAATGTTAAGAACATAGCCCTCAAGTCGCTCCCTATTAACGCCATAACATATCTCACAAAAGTCTTCAATAAATGCCTTCTCCACAACTATTTTCCGCAAGCTTGGAAGCATGCCATCATTACAGTTCTCCCAAAGCCTGAAAAATCACAAATTACCAATCAACTACCGCCCAATAAGCCTCCTTTCCACAATAGGGAAAGTTTTTGAGAAAATAATACTCACCAGGATTAAAAATTTTACAATAACAAACGAAATTATCCCAAAGTTCCAGCATGGCTTCCAAGAAAAACCTCCACATCGCACCAACTGCTGCGAGTGTCCAATCTAATCATAGAAGGCTTCAACAGCGGAAAACAACAGGCGGAGTCTTCCTCGACGTGGAGAAGGCATTTGACCGAATGTGGCACAGAGGCCTGATTTTTAAAATGATCCACCTAAAATTCCCAGATTACATCATCAACCTCACGCACAGTTTCCTAACGAACAGAACATTCCAGGTCAGAATAGAAGCCACCACTTCAAGAATAGCACATATAGAAGCAGGATCGCCACAGGGGTCAAACCTCAGTCCAATATTATATAACATATATACCTATGATTTCCCCACCTCTCCACTAGTTGAAGTCTGCCTGTTTGCCGACGACGCAGCCATTATCTCGCAAGCAAGTAATCCCGTAAATGTACGCACAAGACTGCAACTTACCTCTACCGGCTAAAAATTGGCTCCGTCTTTGGCGGATCTCTATAAATACGGAGAAATCCAAGGCTATCATTTTCAAGAAGGGACAATATAGAAGAAAACCCTCCATTGAAGCTCTTTCAAAACCCGATATCCTGGAACAGCCAAGTTGATTACCTGAGTTACACTAGATAGCAAGTTAACATTTATTCACCACCTAAAGAAAATTACCTGCAAGTTTAAAAGAGCACTCGCATCCCTCCACCCTCTTCTTAATAGAAAATCTAAATTATCACTAAACAAGAAAAGAGTCATTTATATCCAGTACCTCCAACCTATTCTTGACATATGCATGCCAGATTTGGGGCATTGCATCAGAAACACATCTGAACAAACTCCAAATCTTACAAAACAAAGCTCTCCGAATTATTCTTGATGTTCCCGTATATGTTCCCAGGCGCTACCTCCATAAAGAATTAAAAATACTCCCAATCAACTCCCGGATCAAGCAGCTGGCAACGAAATTCCACATTCAAACAACGAATCATAACAACCCCACCATCCAAGCCCAATCGAACGTCATAAACAGACTGCGAGACGTCTACAAATACCCCGCAAAGACAACGAGAATCCGAACGAAATTCTGACGGAAGGAAAAAAAAAAAAAAAAAAGAAGCAGCAGTACTTGATTGTTACTACTCGAAACGCAGCGAGGACGAAAAGTTTCCTTTTGAACCCAACCCCACATGTCTCTCCATTCTCAGTGCGCCCCACTCCAGGGGAACACGTTTATGGAATTTCTTTTTTTCTCTCACCTCTCCTTCTAGCGCAGCTCACCAGCCAATCGATGACTTCTCCTTTCCGAAAGATGATGATCTACTGGTTTCCCGACAGACCCTCTGTCCCCCTTCCACTACTCTCCGGCCGTTCCTGTTGTTGAGAGACGGTTTCTACTGATCTCGCGACCCATCCTCAGCCCACTCATACGGAGAAAAAGCGCTCTCCGAGCGCTGGAGCTTCAAAGTCCAAATCACCCTTGAACAGAGTGTGAAAAACGTGTTTTTTTGTCGTATTTTGTGTTTGTGCGGTCACTCGCGTGACAAGTGTAGATCGGAATGCTAATAGCGCCCGGAAAGGACGAAAAGCGTTTCTGTGTACCCGATTAAGTCGGGATCAATAAGAGTACAAATAATAAAATATTTACTGAATAAATTAGAAATATTAGCATTCCAGCTAAAAACCTGAGAGAATGAATTAAACTAAAACAGATGAATTTTAATTTAGAGTTTAGATTGTAGTAAGGACAGCATTTCTCCCACTGAGACATCATCTGGGCCATTTTTGTCATCACTTCTTTGGCATCCAGTGCATTGTTTGATGAACCTTTAACAACCTCCGCAAAGGAAGGTTTCGAGATATTTGTATTTTGCTTGCGCGCAGCCGCACGCTCTTTCCAGACGTTTTCGCCGCTTTTGTTTTTGTTGTTTTGGTGTTGATTGGGTTTTTGGGGCAACCCGAGAAGTTTGCAGGGTGCGGTACGCCGCAATTGGCACACTTAGCCGGGGCCTTGGCTGACTTGGTGCATTCAGAGGTGAGATGGCCTCCTGAACATTTCAAACACTTCGGTGCTCTAGTGCAAAACCGAGAGTGATGAAAGAATTCCTGACATCTATAGCACTGTGGGGGCAAGGTGGATTTATTGAGCGGCTCAACCGAAACTCTAAAAAACCAATGTTTTGTATGTTAAAAATACCCTTATTTTCAGGGTTCCTAACGAGGGTTACAAAAATAGAGGCATGTTGGTATTCGTTTTCCTGTTTTTCAACAAGGAAATATGATTGGGCTTAAAGCCAAGCGTGTAGCTCTGACATGAGTGTATCCTGATTATAGTCGGTGGGTAACCCTCTCAGAACAACTTTAAGTTGTTTATTGTGGGCCATCTCGAATGTATGCGACCGCATTTTTTTGTCCGAGACAAACTTTTGTATAATTCGGTGCTCTTCGGCAGAAGTTGGGAAGACTCGGAGCTTCCCGTTCTCAAAGCGCCCCTGTAGAGAAGAATTACTACACAAATTTCCTATCTGTGTAAGGAGCTCGGTTGCATTGCTCTGTGCATCTATCACGATGGGAGCAATGCGTTTTCCATTACGGCCCACCGTAGTGAAGCCGTCGTCTTTCTTACTTGGTCCGGGAGCGCTAACGCTCTCGGCGGCTTTCGCCGCCGGGCGATTCTCGATGACTTGTTGATCTCTTAAGATGTTTATCTGATTCTGAAGCATTTAAAGGTATTCCTGATCTACCAATCCAAAATTTCCAGCTGTCTTCAGTATTTTCTTTAGTAACCATAAATAAACCTTCAATCTTCGTCACTCTGGATAAAGCTACGTATACCAATTCTCTAGGATGTTTGCGATCATATTCGTAAACAATAGCATCATAAGTACCTCCCTGTGATTTGTGAATCGTCATTGCCAAGTGAGTGAGTTAATATTAACGTCGCACTGTTCAGCTACACGAGGGCTTTTGGCGACGGACCACGTAATTTTGAACCATGGTCAAGTGACGTGGACGACACCTGAGCTGGCACCCCCCTCTCCTAACTACCACACCACACCAACGGGAGGACGTTTCAGCTCGACAGATTTAACGTGCATCGCTGCCCTGCACACGGGTCTTTAGTGGTACTGGGATCGAACTCATGACATGCCTGCCATGGTTGATACCTTAACCACTGGGCTACCGCAGCCCCATCGTCATTGTCAAAGCAGAAACAAGTGGAAAATGTTTTCGTTTCGCTATTATGGTTTTATTATTATTGAGTGCTACTGATGATGTTTGAGAAGTGATGGGCACAGCATCATCATCAAGATTGAGGCGTGCACCGAGATTTCTTAATTTTGTAGCTTGTTTTCGTCCACATGATTTTGAAATTTTAACAAATTCTTATAATATCAAATTCTCATCTCTCTCATGATACAATTATTCAAAAAGCGTCAACGCGCACATAATACAGTCAGAAATAGTCGATGTATTAGTGTATACGTGTACACAGGCTACTGCGCGTGCGCTAGTCTGGCTCTCCATAGCTATAGATATACTATTATCATTAGCATATCGGTGACGCGAACCGAGGATTTTACCCTCTACAAAACGCTCCAACGCGACTAAAGAAGTTTCACTTCAACAAAGCACGTATTTTATATCTAACAAATTACACAAACACAAACAATAACTTCGTAAAATTGAATTTTACAATAAATGAACATATTTCATAAAATCTAAAATTATTATAACATTTTTAATTTTCTTCAATTTTAAAATCCACGAAAAAATTTTATCAAATAACTAGAAATCTATTTTACCACGCTAGTAAGATAAATCATATACCGTAATAATACTCATTTCATGATGAAGAGGTTAAATATTAAAAACATAATTAAAATGAATAATGCTAAATTTTAAATACAAATATTTCGTACAAATATTAAAAATGTTTAAAAAATATATTTCGTTGTTTTCATTATTCATTTATCTGTATAAAAATATTAATATGTTTCATACTCACTTTTATACTGAAGTCAATGAATTTAAATTCAGCCAAGTAAACAGTAATCCTTCAATTAAATAATTACAATAATAGTCAAATTAAAAATTCACTTAAATAAACAAAATCAGCGAGTACACACAAGTTGAACTTCCCGTGGTCAATTTAACTTTGCTATGTATATAACTACACTCTAATACTTAATGTACAACGCGTCACATTTACAGTACAGATGTGCACTGCTACTATAACGTATTGGTGACGTGACTCACAAAATTATATATCAAAAAGCGTCCAACGCGCACATAATACAGTCGAATAGTCGATGTATTGGTGTATGCGTGTACACAGGCTACTGCGCGTGCGCTAGTCTGGCTCTCCATAGCATGTCGGTGACGCCCGAAACAGGGGATTTTACCCTCTACCAAAACGCTCAACGCGACTAAAGAAGTTTTCACTTCAAAAATACAATTTGGTATAATAATCTGTTTCTGAATAGTTTTTTTTGTCTGGAATCC
The DNA here is from genome assembly GCA_019973935.1 of Trichonephila clavipes. Classification (NCBI taxonomy): domain Eukaryota; kingdom Metazoa; phylum Arthropoda; class Arachnida; order Araneae; family Nephilidae; genus Trichonephila; species Trichonephila clavipes. The sequence continues at coordinate 19,427 of BMAU01002204.1, read as the reverse complement.
CATTTACCATATTTTACACCATTTTAATGCAATGCAGAAATGTTCTCACTTATAATATAACTGAAAACAGTAACGATGCAAATTTAATTTTATAAAATTTTAGTTCAGTAACAAAATTTTTATATCAATCTCTCGATTTTTAAATAAATTTAAATAGAAAAAAGAATACAATTCTCTTTTTTTTTTTTAATTAGAAGGTACCAAGGTTTAAATAATTTCTGAAATATAACCCTCTGAGGTTACCTAATTTTCTAGATCAACGCTTAAAACTCAGTACATAAGTACACCAGGTGAAAAAACAAATTCTTTTTTGTATTATTATTTTTATGCTGAGGAATCAGCAAAATACAATACAAAAAAAACTGACACATTTTGCATTTCTATAAGGAAACTGGCATCATGGTCAACTATTTACACAGGTAATTTCAAATTTTGTACATTTGAGTGAAAATCATAACATAAATCTTAATATATTTTGCTCTTAGAAAATTGTCTCCCTTAGTACAATAAAAGATTAAAATTCATAAACTGATGTATTTATGGGCTATTGTTTTTTGCTGATAATTATCAAAAGACTAAGTCATGAATGTGCACTTTAAATGTGTTCCCCGAAAGTAAGTTTCTATCTACCTGATTTGTAACAGTTATAAATATTCAAAAGTAGTGTTTTAATTAATAAAAATTCTATTGTGACACACCTTATTCTTGTTCACATGTTCCTTTAATCTAACTTCAAGCTCTCTCTCCAAATATGATCTATAGGTATTTAAATATGCTGACTGGAGGTGTCCGCTATTATTTATCACATGCTTGGATACATGAGTTTGCAAATTGTGATCTGAGCAACATTCTTAAGGCTGTTTTCGGTCAATGTTAAAGGATAGGATGAAACGGCAAAGCCATTACTTCGTGGCAGGAAAAAAGTCTCAATGATAATAATTTTTATGGATATAAAAGAAAATAATTTTAAAGGATAGTGTTTTTGAATTTTGATTTTTGAAAATTACACAGTTTCAAATGTTATAACATTGAAAACAAATTTTGACTTTTCTATGTTAAAAGTATAGAGGGAAAACGCAAAAGACATTTTAACAGAAAACATTTTTTTAGAGTAGAATTAAATAATAGTATATAAGAAAGCGTAAGCTTCCCTCTTTGGACTAGTAGCCAGAATTAAGTTTTATGTTTTTCTTAATTAACTTTTTTAAATTTTAAGTTTCATTCTGAATTATTTCTTTGGCGTAGTTAGGACTATCTCAAACAGATGGCACCACCATCGTTTGAAAAGCGAATTTATTCTTGGCTACGAATACTTATTTTTGGCGATATCTTTCTGAAATATAGTCGCCAGCTGAAATTATGGTAACTTGCAAATTGTTACAAAATGAGTGGACAATGGAAAAGATTTATGATGCGTAAGCCAGAGAGATTTTAGCATCTCAAATCTGACGAACTTCCGATTTAGGAAAGTTTTAAATATTTTCTGCATGTGTGTGCTTTAAAAAAAATCGTTTATAATTATACAGCTTAGATTTTTTTTTTGTCTGTTGTGAAGGAATGTCTGTAAGAATATTTTAAATTCTGCGAAATGACTTAACGAAGAATGAAAAGTATAGAGCTACTTTCTACTTGATCGAAAGTTGTGAATTAACTCTAAAGAACACAAATTACTACTCTCGCTCACAAATTAAAATTTTTAATCTAATTATTGTAATGCAATTATTATTATTATATTATTATTTTCTTTTTAACTAACAAAAAAAAATTTTCCCCATCGATTTTATATTTGACGTAAAACTTTACCATAAACCATTGGAACAATTATTAACACAAAATATTGTTTTCTAATTTAATTAACAGAAACTTATTTTTCAATTAATTATGTTCAGATTCTAAGCCGCACCCCAAATTCTCAGCACATTTTTTGTGAAAAATAGTGTAAAAATATATATTATCGATATGATATATTTACGGAATGAAAAGTGGCTGCGATACCCTGTGGTCAAGGTAACGTACTCGTGCCTGGCGTATCATGAGTTCGAGCCTAGTACCGCTGAAATTCTGCCGTGTAGGGGGAGCGATGAACGTTAAATCTGAGAGCTCAAACGTCCTCTCATTGGTGTGGTAGTTAGGAGATGGGAGGTGCAAGCTCAGGTGTTCTATTGAAGGAAGTGCGCTACACACAATAGAAAAAGAGAAATTTTTTTTTCTCTATGGTCAAGATTCAACACTATTTTACTCCCCTCCGCCCCCTAAAAGAACAAGTATTTCGGTTTCACAGTCGTAAAAGCATCAGGTCTCTTCCTGCAGAGAAGGTGGAGTGATTCTTATTGAAGGAAAGTGCGTCATTACAACAAATACACACACACACACAGAGAGAGAGAGAGAGAGAGAGAATTTTTTCCAAAATCAACCAAAAGCGGAGAGCAGAGTGCACGTGGATTCTCTTCTCTTTTCAAACAATTAAATCTCACCAGCAATGACATCAATAATTCACAAAATAGCTGTAAATTTATGTTTCGAGATATCTTTCCTTTTTTCGAAATTTCGCAATTGTCCGCAATTCTGAGATCTTCGTATAATAAGGGACCATTATAAATTTATCATCTTCCATCCTCTCAAAATTGACACATTTGTTGAGTAATTCAGAGTACCACTGAGAATTGTACCTCTCGTGAAATAGGTTGCCAACCCCTGTTCTATTGTATAAAAGTAAAAATTGTATCATACTGTTTGTTCATTAAAAACGTGAAATCTCTAATTTTTCTTTTCATTGCTTTAAATCCACCTATTCTAAATTTAAAAATAATTTGTTCTGCAAAAAAATTAAACAGTTTCGTTCTGTACATCATTTATCTAGAGAATTTGATCGACAAACCGTGTTCCACGAGTCCCAATAAAAAAAAAATGCGGGGAAAGAAAAATTACAAATATGTATGCAAAATGGATTTATGTTCTCATGAAATTCGTTTAGCCACAATTATTCAAAAGCTTCATAGACTAAAAATTAAAAATTTTATTTATACATAATTTGAAAAATTTTTAAAACTTTTATTGTGTAATATAATAAATGAATTTTAAAAAACTTTATTTTATGGTAGATTGTGAATATACTATTGTTTGCTAGTTATCCCGAGTTCCACGAAGTAATTTTATACTAGTTAGTACAATGTTTTGAAACCTTTACATTTGTAGGGGGAAAAAACACCTATAATGAAGAAGATAAAAAAAATTATCGACATATGAACAGATCTGATGCTAAAATTTAAATTTAAGCTAGAAGACCTACATTTTAGGTTACCAATTCATGCCATATACGCAGAATTTCTCTCACAGCTATGAACATCATGCCATTCACAAAAAATGTATTTAGAAAGTGAAAAAAATATTTTTAACGCGATTGGCAACAAAAAAAAACAAAATACAAACAAAATACACTTAAGATGAACAACGAACTACCACTATTTTGAGTAGAGGATTGTATACTTTTATTTTTCTTCTTTTATGTATGTATAATGAATGAATGTGTTTGGATATACAACTTTTTTTAGTTGTACACTATTTTAACATATAATAATGACTATGCAGAAATGTGTGTTCTAAAATATAATGTCAATAAAATGTAGCATATGACGTTGCATGACTTTAGTTTATTCGCACCAATTTCCACATTACCCAAGAGGTATGGTGTAGAGATGCATTATCCCTTTTATCCAAATAGGAAAGGCAGGTTCCCCAATAGGTATATTTCCTTACACAACATTAAATGTACCATATTTTCCTGTATATATAATCCGTGGATTATGTGTTTAAAATTTTGTTGTGCGTATTATATGCCGCCGCAGATAATGTGATAAAAACATTCTCCATCCAAAAAGCTGACAAAGTTTTGAAAGAAATAGTACTGATTTTGAACTAAACGTAACAGAAAAGGCTACCGAAGGAGGAAACTGCAAGACTGTTCAACGCTGATGAATGAAATATTCAATTATGGATAAAAAAAAAACAAGGCTGATTTTGAAAAATTCAACCAAAAAATCTTTATAATTATGAACTTGATGAAGCACACCTTAGGCAGAATGTTACAAATGGCCTGAAGTCAGCACCTGCGACTAATGGACAAGTTCTACTTTTTAAACAATAAAATTGAGTGTAACCCACCAGAACTTCCTGTGTATTGTTAATCTATCAGAAAGCATCGAAATTCAACTCAGTTTTTCAAAGTTTTAATGCAAGATTTTGAAACTTTATTTTAACTATATGGATAGAAGATGATCTGTAGATTTCAGATTTAGGATCTTTATATTATATATTTCAGTATCTTTTCTAAAATACCTTGTTAAATTTTTAGCTCATTTAGAGAAAGGTTGATATAATCGCCTTTTTTGGCGACTAATGGAATGTTTAACAAGTGAAATGTAAATAGTACTAGCTTGCATGCGCAATATTGGATTTTTTTTATTGTTTATTATTTATGTTATATAAGATTTATTATAATAATTACATTAATATATATGTGATTTTTTTGTTTCTTTCTTGGATATCAAACAAAAAGTAATTATAAATATTTAGGAATTTTTTTTTAATTGTTTGTGTGTGGTAAAAATTCTTTCGCAGTAAAGTTAATGGCCTTAAAATCATTCTATTATGGAAAAATTTTTAATAATAGAAAAAATAGCATGGTTTAATTGTTATTTTCCAATATTCATATACATTTTTTCTGTTCTTGAAAACAGATTTCAAAATTATTATTAGGATATCCGGGTTTTTAGCATTATACATTATTATATTTGTTTAGATTGTATGGAAATCTTTGAACAATGTTTCAACATATATTGTATGAATTAAAAAATTTTCTACTTTATATGCAATTCATTGTGTTGTAAAAATACAATTTATTTTCATCGAAGGATAAATCTTAATAATTAATCAAACACTTTCATGTTAACTAACTCAGGATTTAAGAGTTTTCTACAAGTTTGAATTGTATTATGGATCAGTACAGTATCGATAAATCATACTTTTGTATGTACTATTATTTTTAAAATTTATAAGTTAATCAATAAGTATAAAATACATTTAAAACAAAGAATAATTAAAATGAATTTCTGGAAATGATTACACCTTTTCTGATGATATTTTTAAAAAGTTAAAAATCAAAAGATGAATTTTCTCAATTTGCATATATTTTTTCCAATGGTTTGGGAATCATTAGTACATTATAAAACAAATATTACCTTTACTTTTAATATGTTGGAATCTCTTTGGAATAAAAACTTATTCAAGGCATAAAAGAAGAAATACTTGTAAAATAATGAAAGATTATTACTGTATATTTATTGAAATGAAAAATTTCAAGTTACCTAAAAAAATGAGAATTAAATTATGAACTTAAAGTCGATAACAATGTTACCATAATATACAAACACTTGTTAAGGAAAAATACACTTTTCACTAAAAGGGAATTCTAGTAATCAAAAGCTTTCATATTAACTAATATTCTATGTGTACACTCTGGCCATTTGTGAAAATACATTTCAATATTACCATTAGATGTATATCAAGATTAATATGATACTCATTATTTTTTATTTATTTCAATTGTTTAGTTTACATGTGATGAATTTTCAATTTAAATAAATATCTTGTGCAACAATATTTTTAAAGATATTTATTACTTATTTAAAAGCATGGCTTATCTTTATTCCTAAATTTATATAGTAGGAATTTCAAAAATTTAGGAGATTTTCTGTTTATATATAAAGGGTGTTTTTTTTTTTTTTTTAGAGGTATAGAACTTTAAATTGCAATAAAACAATGATGTATTATTCGATTGACATGAATTTTTTTTTTATTCGAAAGATAATCTTGTGGCATTACATTTTAAATATGATTTCTGGTGTAGGACTGCCACGGCTGGCTCGGATGTAGTCCAATTTACGATGACTTTTTCCAACATTTGTGGCTGTGTATCGGCAATAACACGGCGAATGTTGTCTTCCAAATGGTCAAGCGTAAAAAAAATAATTCACAAGACATCTTTGAACAATAAGTTAACTAAGATTGCTTCCTTTTCCTTTTCTCTCCTCAAACGATTTGAATCCTCATCTACTAAGAGTACAGTTTCATCACTGACATTTGCCACCATAAAAGGGAATTTTCGGCGTACATAATGGATGTGTTTACATATTGTGAACCTAACTGCATAATCAACGCAATTACAGGTGAGGGAATGAATACATATTAGGCATGTGTCACAACGGATGGACAATCACAGTCTTTCACTTTATTTACTTCATATGTGTTAATGCATTTTTTCCCATGCAATTGAAAGCAATATCCTAGATGTAAATATACCAGAAAGAAACTCCATAGGATTAACACTACGCTCGAGATGCCGTGGTGGTGTATCAACGGGGCTCTTAAAGATTCCACCGATTGATGGCGAGCGACAGCGAGAGGGCGCTTCTGCTCAGAATGGATGGCGAAGAGGGACGGAAGCCGACAAGAGAAGATACACAAAGAAAGGGAAGGGGCGGGGCATTGAATTATTTTCTACAAGATTCACCGGCTATGTTAAACCAGTATTTTTCAATTTTGGAAGAATTTATGGATCTAGATTTAGATGTACGAGTGGAAAATTTTCCAAATATATAAATAATTTTTTATTTAACTTAGTGGTACACTTTCAACAAAAACTAAATTTTATAATATTGGTAAAATGTGTTTTCTTCTATTCTTGTCGCTCTATTTAGTAAATTGAAAATTTTTTTTATTATAATTTTCCTAACATAGACAATAATTGCAACGTTGTTAAAAAAATATAATAGGCTTGATTTTTTTTTGGATGCTTCAGTTCATAGATTTTTACGCATACGTCAATTTCCGCTTTCTATGAAGATGCACATAACGGCCGACTTTTTTATTTCGTTTTGCTACCTATATATATACAAATATTTTTTAAAGGAATCATTTTAATATAAACAAATACTAAGAAATTTTGTAGATCTATAGATTCCTGGATTAGGCAAGACAATTCTCTTCCGATAACGTTGCATAATTTTCCATTATAAGCAGTATATTAATTAAAATAGGTTTTATTTTGTACTCTTGAAGACGTTCAACATCTAAGGTGCTGGGAATCTCTATGAAGAAAGAATGTTTCTTATCCACTCGTAACTTGCTACCAAGTTGTCCTCATTCAGAAAATACTTTTTAAAATTCTTTGCCAACATTGCTAAATGATTTTACATGGTTTTAAAACAACTTTCACATGTTTTTCTTCAGATTTGTAAGTTTAAACACATAACGAGCTGGGGCTTTTTTCCCCATCATTTACTTCAGTAGTGGTAAATCCAAAATTTAAGTATTTTTAAAAATATTTCCTTAATTTAATTTTCAGAACCATGCTGGTCTGTGTACTTGTTGATCCTTTATTATCGTCGAATGTTTGCTTATGACTTAAAAATGTATGTATGATTTTGTTTTAATCTATTGCCGTAAATACTTAATAACCGTGAATTACAATTAGCGTGCAAATTAAAAAAAAAATGTACATTCAAGCTAGATTCGGTAGCTATAGAAGTATCGAGTCGACCAAAACTGACTGGAATTGTACGAGGAAAAGCATTGTTAGATGCTTTGCGCAGACGTCCGATAGGTTGCCCAGACTCACGCAAATGTACCCGATAATGCCAGATGTGATAGATATGATAAAAAGGGGGTCATTGGGCACTGGGTTTTATAAAACCCTTCGTCCCATAAATAGATATGATAGAGAGCAACAAAGACTAGACTACTTTTCTAATGGCATTTGTACTTTGAGAAATGGAAGCTGAAGGAAATAAATCTTTAATTAAATATATCATTTTGCGATCTGTTCCAATTTAAATATTAGAGAAAGAGAAATAAATAGTAATAAGTAAGTAATATATATTTTAAGTAATTTTTTTAAAATATATATTAAAAAGTTACATATACAAAATTTAATATACTTATCGTATTAATTTGTACGGTTTATAATTAAAATCCTATTGTAACTTTAGCGTCTCTCTCGAAGTGCATTTTTATTGCAGGAAATACATTATTGTTGTAGAGGGGGGCGACAAAAATTATGATTGAAAATTTGAGAAACATTGACCTAAGCTGATCTCTGCTCAGCAAAAGTAACACATTGTTAAAAGTTTTGCGTAATGAACGCTTAAAATAGTGTAAATAATTTATATCTGATAGTTTAATACGTTAATATTATTTTCTGTTGTATTTATTTTACGTTAAAATTGTAATATTCGCAAGCAACGCCGTTTCTTAACTTATAATGGCGATTCAATGAAAATCCCAGCGAAATGATAACGATAGAGTCAAGTTGGCAAATGTCTAGCTACTTTCATAGCTCGAGCTTTATTAGAGCTTTGTAAGACCCGTCGTGTAGTGAAGCGAGCACGTTATTGCTTTATCTACCGCATTATAATTTACTGCAGTTTTTTTCATGCAATATTTTTTTGGATCACTACATTGAAAATTAAGGGATATACATAAACGAAATATTCCACTTTGGGAAATTTAATCCGTTAGAGATAATAAATTAATTAAATATATTCCACTGTAAAATTAATTATATACACCGTTCACTTAAAATAAATAGTTAAATCGTTTTCTAAGGTCTTCATTAACATACAAAAACATAAGACACTTAAATTTTGACATAAACTATTTTTTCGGGAAAAATAATAATCTTTTCAATCCACTGAAAACGCCGTCAGCTGAAAAGGCATATCTGCTGCAAAACTGTTCGCCTTCCCCGCTAAAATACTCATCATAGAACTCGTGCTGCCATATATCTTGGAAGAGTGGATTTCAAAAAATATTTCTGCCAAGTATTGGTAGAATGTTCCTTCTAAGTTGGTGTGGTGTGGTAGTTAGGTGAAGGGGGTGCCAGCTCAGGTGTCGTCCACGTCACTTGACCATGGTTCAAAATAACGTGGTCCGTGTGAAAGACAAAGTTTATCTAATGTAAGTACCAGAAGCAATAAAAGTATTTATGTTGAAAAAAGATCAATTTCTTACTACCAAATGTGCATAATAAAATCATTAAAAAAACATTCAAATAAAGAGAGATTTATAACAATCTCTCCCTTCAAAACTTAGTTTTATTCTGAAATAAAAAAAATTAGGGATTATGCTGATCACAGGAATTAATTAGAAGCGAGCGCCTTGCGTAGGCAAAACAAAAAGGGTTCTTTCGCAAACAAAAGATAGATATATGCCGATGTGGGCTTTTTTTTTGCAGCGCACGCCAGAATTGCTTGCAGATGGCAGAATTTTTTCCTACTTACTTGACAAATATCGTTATATTTTGGACACTTCTCACAATATCTTTATAAATTATAGTCTATGCTATAAATTATAGCCTATGTGTTATTCTGATGTATAAGCTATATTACTGTAAAGTTTCATTAAAATCCATTCAGTTGTTTTTGTGTGAAAGACGCCCAAACATCCTCACAAACTTTGGCATTTATAATATATATCTAGATAATAGAAGTATTTTCCCCCTCTCCTCTCTCTTTCAATCGTAATACATGAAATATCCATCTTTTGTAGGTTTTTCGACTTATGTTTGATTTTTCGAACGCACTAGAAGAGTTCAGCAGATCAAAGCCCAACATGAAACTTCAATTTTCATATCGTGTGTTATAAATAAATGCCTTTTATTACTCATGATTGCAACGAATCCATCTGTACGTTAAAAAGTATTTTCTAACATCAAGTCCATCAATCTCATTAGCCAGTTTGTATCAAGTTTACGCGGAGATTTCTTACACTATACTTAATGAATCGAGCTAATTTTAAAGAAATATGTTTAATAAGGCAAAAATACAAACACACGTATGCCTATTCATGGACATATAAAGTGTTAATCCTATTTATAGATGGCGCTAGTGAACCGAAACAAGTTTTACATTCACATACATATATATGTATTTGTGTGTACCGAACCAGACCAAATCTTTCAAGCAGTTATTAACTTAATACAACAATTAAACTACTACAAGCTGGGTTTTTTAAATTTTTTAAATTATTACTGAGATTTAAAATTTTTAAATCAATTTTTAAAAATCAACCTTTTGTTTCATTGAATACAAATAATTTTTCAAAAATCATATTTTCGGCATGGTAAACAGGATTTTAAACATGTAACAATCTTTATACAAGAAATTGCTATGTTGCAAAAAGTACATTTGAAAATTTTCCCCCAAGATATTATCAATTCATTTTTCCTGCAAGTTTTAACATAAATTCTTTTTTTCCTTCACCCAGTTCGTTTATAAATTATATAATATAATTTAGGAAACTAATGTTAAAAATTCAAACATTTCTCAAAACAATTCATTGATAAGAAATAAAAAAAATATGAGAGAAAGACATGCCGTTTTATTCAAGATTTAAGTTGAATTTCCATTAAAAAAAGCAAAGTATAATGAAAAATTTAATTTTGAAGAAATATTTTCTTCCTAAGAACACAGAACATTTTCTCCTATAATAAGATAACGTACCACTTTTAAATTGTGATCTCTGGAAGGAAAGGAACCGGTTCGCCGGTTTCTCCCTACCCTAGCCGCCCAGCGCAACTGTTTGTTAGCCGCCGGCTGCACCCCTCTTTAGAGGGCGCGTCGACAGGCGCCTGAGACATCTTTTCTCACACACACGACAGCCAAACGCAAACACCTGTTTCCAGCATTCCTTACACACCTACGCACTATTTTTTTAAAATTATTGGCAATTACTTTAAATCTCAAACTTGCATATTTTTTAAAATTAAAAATGGGCAAATTACCAAATGTGAAAGCAACTAACCATATCTAAAATGACAGGAGATAAATATCTCGGAATGAGATCAGGCGCTCCAGCCCCATCGATTCGACACCTCTGGTTTATAAGTAAATTCACCGATGTGGAAATTTTTTTTTCGTACCGCTTTTTAAACTGTGACTTTTTGTTTATAAAAAAGCGTAAGATACCATTCTTAAGGTATTCACCTGCTTTTTCATCATCCTCAATATTTGAACTGTTTCATTCTTATTGTGGACTCTGACGATGCAATTATGACCACGGAAATTGATTTTCCGTCGTTGCCCAGCGCCCCGAGCGCAACCATGGATACCGATCCGCCCCTCACTGACTCTGAAGTATGTGCGAAGATGAGAGAACTTAGGCAGGACATTCTGCTCCAAAGTGGATCCATTCAATACCTAGAGTTCAATCTCAAACTAGCCGTGGCTGGAGAAGTCATCCAACCCCAAGAGCAGATCACCAAGCTCGCCGAAAATGTGAAGGAGATGAAGGACGCTCTGGAGCACAAAAAGGGTGAGTTGGCTTCATTCAGTGTTTGCCCTATCCCCAGTTGCCAGTATCACGCCACCATCAACTCTCCCGAGAGGATTAAAACTTTACTTGAGTGCACTAAATCACTCGAAAACAAACCTTTTCCTACGAGTCTTCCTTCGACGAGTAGCGATAACAATACCTCTGTTGATAAAAATAACGTTAAAAACAAAGCAAATAATAAACCTAATGATAACTTAAATAAAAATAAGAAAACCCGCACCGACGGGTTTGTTTCACCTTCTAAGCAAGTTAAGAAGCAGAAAGTGCTTCAAAATTACTCTGTAGGTGCCTTAGCACCTGTAAATACTAGCAACAAATTTCAGCCCATTGCTGGAAGCAGCGCGATGCCGGAGAAGGAAACGGTAGCGATGTCAGTTGCCACCCCGAAAATCCCCCATCCACCTTAAATTTAAAGAGAATTACATCACTAACCTCCTGATTGAAAAAAAGGAGCAATACTTCGCGCTAAACCCTGCCTTAAATAGACCACAAAAAGTGGTGATTAAGGGTTTACCCATCAACACTGATATTGATGATATCACGCGCGATCTAACTTCACGCGGCTTTCAAGTTGAGAAAGTCGCCCAATTTACAAAAACGAGGACGAAACTTAAATGGTTTTAGGTGTATATTTTTTTATTTTTAACTATACTGATTTATATTATATGTTTGTATTAGAAAATACTTGTTCACAAAAAAATGTTGATCCAAAACTACAATAATATCTGACTGGCAAATTGTGCGGATAACAATAAACATTTTCTAGAGAAATTAAAAGAGGATTTATGAAAAGATAAGCATTTTCATGCACCTTACTAACCACGATTTAATATCCTCTTTGCCTAGACATGTGACTTAATTTTTTTTATACATTTTTCCTAACTTTATATAAAACCCTGTACATAAAAACTATTATTTGAATACTTTCCACTCCTTTTCTTCAACGTGTAAAACGCACAAGTATTTTTGTGTTGTTCAGATATGTTTGAGTGTCACCATGAATATAAAAGCTGGATGTAAATTAAGATGTTTCTTTGGAAAAATTCTCATCTCTACAAGAACTGAGATAATGAACTACATAAAATAAACACAATTATGTATATAAATAAAATTCATTTTTAAAATTAAGTCGATTAAAATCATCGTAGCTTATATAAAATAATTTTGTAAAAGAAAAACATTGCTAAAATGGTAAGAAATATATTTTATTCTAGACACTCAAAGAGTGTAGCGCAGAGCTTTCGACGTGCTGCTTTGGGCAGGGCAAATTATCAAGCTCGGAGGCTATGAAAGGAGCAAAAGTCTCATTGACTGTTTTTTTTTTGCCCACAGCCCCCAAGCATTTTTCCATACTTTCGTAAAATGCTTCTTGACTGCTCTCAACTTTTCTTTTTTTGGCTCGAGGTGTTGAGGTAAACACCCTTATCCTTTGTGGCAGCTCACTTTCAGATGGGGCTCTGTTTGGAATGGGAGGCAGTTCCACATCATTCTCAAACAAGTCCTCATCGCTGACATTCAATGAAAGAATTAAATGAAAAGAATTACATGAAAGAATTAAAAGTAGTATACATTTGAAAAGAAATATATAACTTCAGGGGTAAAAATACGTACTGCATTAACTTCCAGCTCCATATTGTCTAAATTTGAGATACTATCAAGTGGTTGGATAGTATCATCAAGGAACTGGAGGCGAGCGAAGTGTTCCCACTTGGGAACCAAATCTCTTGCACCTGTTCCACTCCTAAAAGAGGACAGTTTCTGCTTTTCGTTGCGGTAGTAGGTGCGGAGATTCTTGAACTTCGCAATGCATACTTCTGAAAATAATAAGAATTTTAATTGAATTAGTAAATAATTGAATTTTCTGTTGTTTACTATCCTGGGTTCTAAATACAATACTTTTTGTCTTTACATACAGTACCTAGCATATGTTAATCTACTTTAATTATTATTTTAAGGCATATTCTTTTAAATGTGAAGAATGGAAAATTTATAAATACATACACACACAAATATATATAGGTATATATTCCAAACATTTTACTCCAACATTACTAATACAACTAGCGAAGATGGTTAAAATGAAACACTTCGCAAATACTGCTGAAGATAATTCAAATTAATAGCAAATAAAAATATAAATAAGAGTCTGTATTACTGACTCGCAAACTTTTCAATACATAGGCTGTTGCTGTAGCATTGTTGTCTACGCCAAACTGACTTTGGCGATAATTTGGCGAAATTTTATCAAAACAATCAGATCCACTCACAGAACAAAAAGTACATATTATTTCTTAAATACAACAAGAAATAGACGTTACACTAATTGTTTGACAAGAAAGTAAAAAGAAAAAAGGTATTGTTAAAAATATTTCAACTTACCTGGAGTGAAGAAAGCTTCCAGTGCCGGCCACCTCTCGCTCATCCTCATGGCGATCTGCTGAAATCCAATTTTTTTTTTAAGCCTCTTTGTAAAATGAGGATGCCTCGGATTCCATACATATGGGAGCTTTTCAACCTCATCGATTAAAAAGCTCTCCATTATCCCATTCCACTTCATCAGAAACATCGACGATGAGCAAACGCGTGATGAAGTCGAGGCAGCCATCTTGTCTTCGTTTAGTAGACGAAGAATCCTATTGGCTGGAATTCCAAGCAATTTTTTTATTCCGGGCAATTTCTTCAGCTCACTAGCAAGAAATTGCTCTAAAGCGGTTGCTATGGCAACTGAGTAAAAATTGCTCGAATTGGACCAAAAATTGCTTGAAATGTATACGTGTGATACGGCCTTAAATTAGGGGGAACCAAATAATAGGTGTTGATGGCTAAAATGGAGCGCCTGATTCCCTAAGGAATCTAAATCTCCTATCGGTCAGAGTTACAAGTGTCTAGAGCTCGCACCCTAACTAAAGCATTAATGGTGGTATTCTCAATCGAGAGTTATTGAAAAGAAAACTCGCGGATTGGGTAACCCCCTCTTGACGATAACTCCCGAGTAATTCCCTTTTCTTATTCTCGAACTGACGATTACCGGATCCGAGAGTTATGTGTTCGCGAGATGTTAAACTTGTTATGATTGGACACTGATAATCACGTGGTATATTGTTTACATGTATCTCGGCGCAAGACATTCGATTCACAGCTCCCAAAAGAGCAAACAAACATCTTACTTCACGTCGCTTGTTTCTCTGATCTGAACGACCACGTGCGTGATTTTTTTGTTCGAGCTTTACTGCCTGCGGTAGAAAATACTCCCCGCGAGGTTTCTACCTCTGTTTCTTCAGTAGAAGAACTTCGATCAGCGAAAATGGACGGGGATTCTGCCCATCTCGCTCAATTGCCCGACGACATCAGCTTCTCGGAATTGGACTCTGAAGATGGAATGGAAGAAAGGCGTTCGCCTTCTCCCCTCCCCCCCCCACCTCCTACCATTTCTGGTTTCAAAAGCAACCTAGTTAATTGCCAGTATTCGATCCTGTAGATGAATATCGGCCTTGATATTCAAAACACAACCAGACAAGTAGACTTGTACCACTTTGACGACGAAGATGAAAAAAAAAAGTACGTGGCGGAACTAAACGCTCTCTTTTCAGAAAGTCGCACAAGGTTTCATGAACTACGGAGGATTGAATTAGAGAACGGAAATCAACTCTTCGATTTCCCTGAACCTATACATCAAAGCGTACGCTCCCAACAAGACGGAGGCGCCTTTCAATTGGTGAAAGGTCGGAAGAAGGGAAGGAGCCCAACACCACCCAAAGATACTGCAACCTCATTAAAGAAACAGAAAACATCGGAAATCGTAACATCTAACCAATACGACGCTCTCCCAACTCACCGTGACGAAGAAAACGAGGACGAGACCGAAGTACCTGTTCACCACAACACTGTTCGCCCCCTCCACCTATCACCATAGACAATGTGAAACTGCCAAATCAGCTTCTAAAAAAGCTACAGGACGCTACTCAACAGAAGATGAAAGGACGAATGGTCGGGAAAGGCCTCCGGATATACCCGGAAACCCCGGAAGCTTACCACGCCATCAGAAAATTTGTTGAAGCCGAAAAACTCGAAGCATTCACATATCAGCTTCCTGAAGATAGAGAAATCAAAGCCGTTATTCGGGGCATGCCGGCCGATACCCCCCGAAGAAATAATTGAAGATCTCCTGACGGTGGGAATCAAGGTTAACGAGTGTCACGCGATGACAAACAGAAAGACAGGACTGCCCATGCCTCTTTTTCTACTCACTCTCCCCAAGAATAACATCAACAAGGACATCTTCAACATGACCGAGCTTTGCTACCTGAAGATAAAAGTGGAGCCCCTTCGACCCAAGATCGGCCCTGCGCAGTGTTTTCGCTGCCAGGGATTTTTCCACTCGTCCAAATACTGCACGAGGAATCCGAAGTGCGTCAAATGCGGCCAGCCTCATCTCACCAGGAGTTGTACGAAGACGTCAGCAACGGAGGCAACCTGCTGTAATTGTCAGGGTAATCACCCTGCAAACTACACAGGATGCCCTAAAAATCCCTTGAACAAACCACCTCCACCCCCCAAAGGTTAATTTCTGGGAAGAGCGAGCCCGGAAAAGAAGGGAAATGCAAGAGGCAGCGAAAGCCCAAGCCGACGCAGCAAGACCTACAACAACCTCTGCACCAGCCTACACCCCCCACCAGTGAGAGCAGCCCATCCAAGCACTACCACTCCCCACCAGTGAGTGCAGCTCCAGTTCCCAAACCGAGACCAGCACCCACTCCTTCAACAAGCCAAACCTCCACTCCAGCTATCAACTCCACCTCCAACAACTCCAACCCACCATCAACCATCGCCGAAACACTCAAGCAGCTGCGTGAGCCCAAGGTTGTTGAAATTTTTCAAGTTCTTAAACAAGTAATAGCCATCTGCAACTCTGATATGCCACTAGCCGACCGTGCCATTGAAGTCGCCGCCCTCCTCCAAATTGATCTCCCAATATGAATGGCTCACCCGGAGGGAGAAACACCTTTAAGATCATTAGCTGGAACGCAGACGGATTGCAGAACAAGATGGACGAACTTACAACATACATAGCTGACGAAGACCCTGACGTGGGTGCACTGCAAGAGACTTTCCTTCGACCCAGTGATGACCTCAACCTTGCAAATTATTCCACCCACAGATGCGATAGGCTGACCCACCGAGGAGGGGGAACAGCCATCCTTGTCAAAAATTCCATCCCTCATCACAGCATCAAAATTAACACCAGCACTGTGGAATCCACAACAATAGTTATCGAAAGTAAGCCAAATAATATCACAATCTGCTCTCTTTACAACCCCCCCCAAGAACCTCAGTTGGCAATCTCATCCCAGATCTCCTCAAGATTTTTAGAAATAGATCCCAGTGCATCATCGTGGGCGACTTCAACGCAAAGCATACCTCTTGGAGTGCAACCCCTCACAACAACCCGGCAGGCAATGCTATCGTTCGTCTTGTTCGAGCTAATGGCTTCCTCCTCACAGCCCCTAATGGGCCCACAAGAGTTCCTACCCGCGGCAGGCCCTCCACCCTCGACTTTGGAATCACCTGTGGAATCAACAATATCACGGCTGAAGTCCACTCGGACCTGTCAAGTGACCACAACCCTGTCCACTTTGTCATTTCGATCAATTCTTCAATTCCCTTCAAACAAAATTGCAAGACCCTCACCAATTGGTATAAATTTCAAAACATCATAGCCACCTCACTCCCTGAAATCCTCAAATCAGCGATAATGAAGAGATAGAAGAAGCCATAGTCAATTTCAACACTCAAATTCACAATGCAATAAATCAAGCCAGCAAGTTCAAGCCTATCCTTCACTCAATATCCAATATCCCCTTCCAAACCCGACTCAAAATCCGAGAAAAAAACCGCCTACGCAAACTTTGGCAAAGAACTCAATACCCTCCCCTCAAGGCAGAAGTCAATCGACTACAAAGAATTATTCGCACAGATCTGAAAAACTCAAAGGAGCATATTTGGGATTCCCTCCAAAAAGACGCAAATATCGACACCGACACCCTCCACAAGCTCGTAGCAGGAAATAATACTAACAATAGCATCATTTATCCCCCGATTCTTAGTTCCCGAGGCCTGGTCTTCGGAACGAAGGAAAAAGCAGACTGCTTCGTTGACAATCTTGAAGAATCGTTCACCGAAAATAGAACCCCTATGACGATGATCACATTGACAAAGTGGACAGGACAATTAGAAGATTTCTAAATAATTATTCATCCAGCATCCCGCCCTCTCACCTCCCCTCAAGAAATCTGCGACATCATCTCAAAACTAAACATACGCAAGGCCCCAGGACACGATCAAATCAAGAACATAGCACTCAAGTCACTTCCGATGAACGCAATAACCCATCTTACGAAAATTTTTAACAAATGCCTCTTACTTCAATACTTTCCTCAGATCTGGAAGCACTGCACCATCTCTCTCCTCCCGAAAAAAAACAAAGACCCGAAATTTCCGTTAAACTATCGTCCAATCAGCCTCATCTCCTGCGTCGCCAAACTCTTTGAGAAAATCCTTCTTTCCAGAATCCAAGCCTTTTCGGACTCTAACCAAATCATCCCCGACTTCCAACACGGGTTTAGAAAAAAGACTTCCACGTGCCACCAACTGCTCCGTGCCACCAATTCAATCATAGATGGATTCAATAACCACCGCACCACCGGAGGAATCTTCTTGGATGTGGAAAAGGCGTTCGATAGAGTTTGGCACAACGGTCTAATTTTCAAGCTAATTCAAGTTAATCTCCCTCCATATCTGATCAAAATTATTTATGAATACCTAAGCAATAGAACCTTTCAACTAAAAATCAATTCAATCCACTCAAGAATTGGAAGCATCCAGGCCGGAACACCACAAGGAAGTATCCTGTCTCCACTCCTATACAGCCTCTACACATACGACTTCCCCACCTCTCCAACGGTGGAAGTTTGTCTGTTTGCCGACGATGCTGCCATTCTTTCTCAATCACACTCCCCGGAATCTGTCCGGAAAAACCTACACACTTACTTACTTGATTAAATTAAAAAAATGGCTCACCTTATGGAGAATTTCAATCAATACCTCAAAATCTCAAGCTATCATTTTTAAGAAAGGAATTTCAAGAATAAGCTCAACCCTCTTAAATTATTTCGAAACCCCATCCCCTGGTGCGACGAAGTCCAATATCTCGGCGTCACACTTGACAAGAAACTTACCTACAGAAGCCATATACTTCAGACCTCAAAGAAATTCAAATTAAAACTTCATACTCTACACAGGCTGCTCTCCAAGAAATCTAAACTCACAATCTCGACAAGAAAAGACTAATTTACCTCCAACATCTACTCCCCGTCATATTATATGCCTGCCAGATCTGGGCAAATACTGCAAATTACCTTCTCAATAAGCTCCAAGTTTTACAAAACCAAGCCCTTCGAACAATATTAAACGCTCCTTTTTACATCCCAAGAATCATTCTCCACAGAGAGCTAAAAATAACCTCCATTCGCTCAAGAATTAAAAAGCTCTCACTGCCGTTCTATAACCATCTACCTTCACATCACAACGACTCTATCAGAATTCAAACCAGCTATCCAGTCACAGGAACTCACAGACCCCCCTGCCGTGCAACAACCCTACCCCGAAGTTTCGATTAGAAACGGGAATTTCTGAGAACTCTTTGGAATTACGTAATTACAACACACAGCCACGTCTAAAAAAGAAAAAGAGGCAAGCAAGTGGCAAGTGGCATGTCAATTACGGAGTGCCTGTCCCTAACTGGGACGTACCTCCTCATCAGAATTTTAAGAATTAAGAGCCGAATTAATGGGATTACATAAAATTAAATTTAAAAGATTTAAAAAAAAATGGGCAGAACAATTCTGCTGGAACGGCAACAGAGTGAATCTGTCGGCCGAAGGAACAGTCGCTCCACTTTCCTGCGACCTGATTGGCCGAGGCCGTTCACTCGCAGAGAAGTGGGCGTGGAAATGGATTGGGTCGATCCGAAAATAAACGAC
>BMAU01002203.1:0-230440 GCA_019973935.1 Trichonephila clavipes | reverse complement strand
ATGAAAGGAAAGTAATTGAGGCTATTATTGTTTCCGCTATCACAATAACGAAGGAAGAACTTAAGCCTATCGTCGGCTCAATGAAATAATGATATAAAGCTACAATAAAATAAATATTGATAACTCATTACTATCTAATGAAAAGTCGTATACCTCTCATCGCAGCTGAGTATAAATTGCAAGTATTTGAATTTTTTGTATTGGGCTCAGTATTAAGTTCTTTAAAACGATATGTAGGGGCTTTTGTCTGTTTAGAAAGGAAACATTTTCTCTTTAATTATACAAATTTAAAAACATAGACATTTCAAAAAATGTCCCACAATTTTTGGCCATGCCACTGTATAGGAACTTGCCATCTTGATTAGATTAAATAGAAGCTGTTCAGTTTTTTACAACATCTCTCTATACTTATTATTCGTCAAAAAGTGAAACATACTCTGTAGTTCGTTTTAACAACGAAGTATAGACTTGTAGACATGACATTTCGTTCTTCAGTCCCTCCAACAAGGAGGGTCTTCAGTTGCACCAGAGTTTGATATTTCAATTCAACAGAAAACAACCCCTAGTCACAAATCCGTAAACATGATTACTCGTACACATAGTTAAAGAATCTTAATAGGTTGATGCGCTCTGTTTCGTACATTTATTATCAAAAATATTTCGTTGTAATTTTATATTTATATTTATGTATATCATTTAGTTTTATATAATTTTTATAAATTTACATGCATTATATAAACTTTTTTTTGATTTAAGCAGATTAATTCAAATTTCAAGACATTGTGCGTGTTCAAGTCTTGGCGCCACTGGAAAGCCACCATATAGAAAAATTAATGCACTTTAAATTTGTTGTAGTTACATAACATCATACATAGTAGTAATCCTCTCGTTAGCATAACGTGGAAGTTTGTAGAATGAGGTTCTGTTAGCTTAGGTGTCAGCTTCATCTCAAGACTAAGGTTCAAAATTAGATCTTCCTCAATAAGGTGACTATTTTTTACAATGAAAAGGGAGGACGAAAAATTTAAGATAAAGTTACAAACTTAAATATATATGAAACATTTTTATTATTTAAACAAAATACATTAATTACGCTTACATTTAACTTAAATTATTACCTATAAAGTATTTTTCCATTGAATGTTTTTTTTTGTCAACATATCATTTTCTTATACATCAGAAAGTTCGGGCAAAAAAAAATATCCCTTTATAGTGAATTTTACGGTAGCACCGTCGCTAAACATTAACATTCAATTTTGATTTCTTACCGGTCACTTTTACAAAAATTATTCAATAATAACTAAAAAAAACTCTTTCAACTGCTGCATTAGTTCCAGGCAGCACAACATAAATTCAACAAGAATAATTACATTTCCATATGGAATGTGTTCATTTTTGAAATGGTTTAAGTAAGTAATTTCACCCATATTTTAAACTCAAATTTCTTAGCATGTTGGTTTTCCAATTAATCTAATTTTATTAGAATTTAAACATACATTAAGTCTTCTTTCTATTTCAAAACAGACATTTGTCATCGATTTTAATATCAGGCATTTTGTTTCGGGATAAAAACTCAGCGTAATTTTTTTCTATATCTGTTCACTTTGTTAGAGACCAAGTAAAAAAGACAATTGAAAACTGTTTTCCTGTGATATTTGTTTTCAGACCATTCTTCGACATTATGGAAACATGTTTGGTTCATCTCTGTATCCAGAGATTAACATATCGGATTTTAAAATATTGAAAAGGAGGACACTTTTGAGGAAGGACAGAACCTATAAAGGGAGGACTGTTGGTCCCCATCAAAAGCATCCGGTGTTGTTTTGAGAGAATAACGTTAATGAACAGTCAATCAGACAAGCAAAGACACTGTGCATAAGGTAGTGGTTTGCAAGACATGGTGAACACAAGTACACTGTGGTCATTAAATCTTTCCTTTCTTTTGTAAAATCAATAAAAATTAAATTACTTCTTGAAATACAACTTTACACAATTCATTAAAAATTAAACGATTCAATGGCACAAACTTATGTTAAACCTCGGGACAAAATATAACAAGAAAGCACTTCTCTCCAACTCTTACCTACAACTTTTTTTCACAACAGAGTATTCTGTCTGCAAAATACTTTTAATAACGACACTTCAACCACTAATTTATGCATTTTTTGTTGAGTTTTACAATTTTTTTTTTCTCTCATCCCTGTGCTTCTAAGAAGCGGTGAAAGGAATATATTTGCTCTCCGTTCATTAAATGTTCAAAATGCAGAGATAAAAATATGCTCAAACAAAATGGTGACTGTTCTTTATCGGGGGCTCAGGCAAGAGGAAGTAAAAAAAGTAGCAATAAATAAAAAAAAATCTTACGAGAAATCTTACTGCATATTAATAACATTTTTCCTTTTCGCTTTGAAGCATGGTTTTGTTTATTGAGAATATTTTTATTCGCTCGATGTTCCTTAACGAACGCAGTCGAATACATTTCTGTTTTTCTTTGTATTTAACCCAGCATAAAAAGGCACAAAATAGGGTTTAGCCCATGTTTGTTGGATTCTTTGCCTTTTCTTTGCTTTTCTTCCCCTGAGTTAATGGCTTAATAAATTAGTTTTTGAAAAAGGCACTCCCTATTCATAACTCCGGGGTTGGAAGTTCAAACCAGATGCAATCGATAGAATGATCATTAAGCATGAACTTCTAATTCAGTTCTGAAGTTTTTATGCTTCTTTGACTTGCTGATTGTTTGAGATTTTTACCAACAATGTATTGTTTCTGAATTATTTAGCTGTGAAAATTAAAAGACACGTCATTAACCGAGTAAAAATTTGATTTTGGAGAGGGCTGCAGCTCCTTGCGGTTTGATCGAAGAGAAACGTTTTTCCGTAATCATTTTGAGTTACATTTTTATGTTTTAAGGTGATGAGAGGACTGGAATTTTTATTGTTCTGTCTGAGGATTTTCAACGCCTCAAGGTATGTGTAACAATAAAAGTGTAGAATATTTGGTCTGTGCTTTTCATTTATTCCATTGAGAAATTAATGAGTCGTCGAAAAGTTTATAAAATATTTCTTTGTTTAATTCCTAATAACATTTTAAAAAAGACTCATGTTTCTATAAACATGTTTCTGTAGAGGTTTAAGTTTTTTTCTTTAAATCAAATTTGTGAAACAATCCAAGCATTAAAATAATAAAAAGAACCAAATGCTTCTATTTTCTTTTTTATTTTATTAAAAAAAGACTAGCATGTGTAAGCGATTGGATAAAATGTGACCAATGAAAAGATACAGCAGGTGAACGTAAAGGAAGATGGGAACAAAATGCAACAACTAGACATAGAGGTTATTCACTTATTGGTTACAAGCAGACCACCCTTTATGGTACCCCTTACATGTTTTCGTTTATCTGTCCACTTTTTCATTCATCTCAGAGGCAAAGCAAGTTGTAGCGATGAGCAAAAAGCATCTGTACAAGACATACAAGAGAATCACATACAGGGAGGGGGCAGGTAAGTGAAGCGGGCAAAATACATCTGCACAAGATATACAAGAGAATCACTTAGAGGGAGAGGGCAAGTTAGTGAAGACAGGCAAAATACATCTAAAGAGTGTTTTTTTCCAGGTATAGAAGTTTAAGTTGGCATTACTTTCCAAGATGGCGACCGATTTAACAGCTGTCAAGTGTTTTATTCTCAGTTTGGTTTGGCAATTCATCATGAATAGACTTACGCCTGAACAACGCTTTCAAATTGTGCAATTTTATTCCGAAAATAATGGTTCTGTGCGGAATACGTACCGCGCACTACGTCCATTTTATTGTCGACAAAATCGTCCATCAGAGCAGTTAATTCGATTAACCATGGAACGTTTTCGCACCACGTTTACTCTAATTGATAACTCGCATCCCCAGAGACGCCGTACGGTGCGTACAGAAGAAGCTATTGCTACTGTAGAGCGTAGCATTGAGGAAGACCCGAATGAGTCCATTCGCCATGAAGCACAAGAATTGGATCTGTGTACATCCACTTTATGGAAGATTTTGCGGAAGGATCTTGGTTTGCGTGCTTACAAAATCCAACTCGTGCAAGAATTGAAACCAAACGATCATCAAGTAAGGTGTAGATTCGTCGAATGGGCCCAAAATGAGATTGCCGTTGTTCCCGATTTTCATAAAGTTTAATTTTTGTTTAGCGATGAAGCGCACTTCTGGTTGAATGGTTACGTCAACAAACAAAAACTGCCGCATTTCGAGTGAAGCCAATCCACAAGTGCATGCGACGACACACCGTTACATCCAGAAAACTGACTGTTTGGTGCGCTTTATGGGCTGGTGGAATCCTTCTTCAAAAACGATGAAGGCCACAACGTTACAGTCAATGGTGATCGGTATAGAGCCATAATTACTAACTTTCATTCCTGAATTGAACAATCATGATGTCCAGGAGCTGTGGTTCCAACAAGACGGCGCAACATGTCACACAGCTCGTGCCACAATTGATTTATTGAAAGACACGTTTGTCGACCGCCTAATTTCACGTTTTGGACCTGTGAATTGGCCTCCAAGATCTTGTGATTTAACACCGCTAGACTATTTTCTGTGGGGCTATGTAAAGTCATTGGTCTATGCGGATAAGCCACAAACGCTTGACCATTTGGAAGACAACATTCGCCGTGTTATTGCCGATATACGGCCACAAATGTTGGAAAAAGTCATCAAAAATTGGACGTCCAGATTGGACTACATCCGAGCCAGCCGTGGCAGTCCTATGCCAGAAATCCTATTTAAAATGTAATGCCACAAGATTACCTTTCGAATAAAAAAAATTCATGTCAATCGAATAATACATCGTTGTTTTATTGCAATTAAAAGTTCTATACCTCTAAAAAAACACCCTTTACAAGAGAATCACTTAGAGGGAGGGGCAGGTTAGTGAAGACATGCAAAATACATGTACTAAGCATAGAGAAGGTTACCTTATCAGTTTCAAGTGAACCTTCTTTATACCCTCACTCATTAGTAGAGTTCACCCGAGTTGTAGAGGGTAGTGTACGCTTGGCCAGTCGTTTGCCCATCATTAACCAAATGTGTTAATAATTGGTTAAATATAATTATAGTAACGTATTTTTTTTTATTCTTGAAATATCCTTTTACTACATACGATGTCGAATGGTACAGGCTAGCCCAGGTTATTGTGTGACAGATTCTAATTATTGCGCTGCAGTGTGCGACCTGCTATTGCCAAGTGCCTAACATGTTCCTTTACCTGCGCGGTGGTGTGACGCGATTGATGTCATCCTTCTCATTGATCATCGACCTTCTTGGATCCACCGACTCCATGATATTTGGTTTAATTTCGATTATTCTAATTAATATTCCGCAATTCTCTATAAACCACATTTATTCCTGTCAGTATCGAGAATATATGGGGGGCATAAGTCATAGCAACTATTTTTTTTCTTGTAGATATGTGAACGGATCACAAACGTATATGTGTCGTGTGGAAGTTCTTCAGGCATAGTGTGTATGCAGAACAATAGATGGCTCTGTGATAGCTGGTAGTAGTGCAGTGAAGGCTGTGAAATCACACAGTCAGTTGGTGAGTGTCGTGCGAGATGAAGGTAACCCGTGTTCAGCAACGCGCTTACATCAAAATAGCCGTTCTCCGAGGGAGAAATGCGATGGAGTGTCACAGTGAATTAGTGGTAGCTCTTGGGAATAATGCCGTACCATACCGTACAGTAGTGTGGTGGATAGGAAAGTTTCAGCAAGGACGTGTGTCAACCAGTGATGAGCAACGTTCGAGACGACCGGTCAGTGTGCGAAAAAATTGGAGCATCCACCGTACTCTCCCAACATTTCGCCCTGTGACTTTGATCTTATTCTCAAGATTAAGGAACCAATACGTGGTAGGCGATTTGCATCACGAGAGGATATTGCTAATGCTGTTCGCCAACAGGTGACCCGATTTACACATGGTGCGGCAAATACTGAGGCTGGTGGTATTCAGTGTATTCCATATCGTTGGCAGCGGGCTACATTAAGGGTCTTTATTCCCAGTTTGTCATATCAATTTAATGGGTATTGTGTTGTCATTCTTTAGAGCCACGAAGCCCATATTGCCCAATATGCTACCGTAATAAATTATAGTGTTTTGCGAATTTCAGTGTTATTCATTATCCTCACATGTAGTTAACACCTTGTTCTTTCGTCTGTATGTACCACATTTTCCAACGAGACACGTATCTTCAAGAAAAAAATAGCAGCCATGACTTTTGCCCCAACCCTCGTAATAGTTTAAAATACTGAAGGAGAGAAAGGGAGAAAAAAACAACACAATTTCAATACTTAAAAACAACTTTCTATTCTTCTTTCATATAGGTAGCTCACTCCTAGGGCACATGATTTGAATGCGTACCTTAGTGCTAACCGTTTGGGATGCGTTAATGAAGTTAACGTATGGGGGATATTACATGGGTATGGAGTAATTGTTTAACTTCAAGGTACTGCGTTTTATTTGAATAACACGCAAACTACAAGTTAAGTTAATAATTCGTAGGAAAATAACATATTGTTATGATAAAAGATATTAGAATTCGTCAAAAACATTTATATTTATGTATTCTTTCTGTGGGTTATAATTTGTTATTAAAGTAGATATGTATGCTTGATCCTTTTTTAAGTTTCCAATCTTTTATAAATCGAATTTTAAGTAGTCATATATATTTAAATCTTCCTCAAAGTATTCCATATTTATTTATAATATTATTCATAGCAGAAAAATTTTATCTACAATCTTATGAATAATAAAAAATACTACTTTTCACATAAGTAAAAAAGTAACCGATCTATGTTATAACACACGAGTTGTTCTTATATTCAACTAAAAAACTTTAAATTTTTATGCACAGATATTTTTTGTACTTCTCATAGTTTCGGAAATTATTTGGTTTTTAATGTTTAATAAATTTCGAGTCATGCAAGATACTGCAGCACACAGGTTGAAAATTGATACTGTACATTTTTTAAATGTTTTAAACTTACTGTCATGTATGCACATAATTTAATTCAACATGCAGATTCTGTAGTTATTCACATTCATCACTTCTTTATGTTTCTTCAGTTATTTTAAAAAAACTGTTAAATGACGATGTGTAAATTTGATTAATTTTTATATTTTTAAGAAATTATTATACACTCTTATTCACAAAATTATATAAATAAAGAACTGTTTTCCTTAAAATAAAAAATAAATATTTAAGATTTTTAAAATTAGTACTTTTTTAGCAAAAGCATGTACATTGAACAAAATGAGTCAATGAAAAAAAATATATATATAAAAAGAACTGTTATATATTTTATACAAAGAAATAGCGGTGAGCCGATTACCTGAAACTTTACTGTGTTCATCGAAAAACAAATAAATACAATCAAACTTTGACAAAACATTTCTCTTTTTTTTAAAAAAAAACTTAAATATTTGCATGAGAAAATAGAGCATTTTATTTAAAAGACAAATTGCAAATGTGGTTACTTATATTTCCAACATGTTTTCATTCGGGAATTGAAACAGAAAATAAAGAAGAAAAGAGTGACTTAAAACGAAGAATTTTAAGCAAAGTACGTGGTTACATAATAGTACTTTGTTCTTTTGTCCTTCTAGGAGTTCTTTGTTTTCAGCTATTCTATTTTATTTTCTTGTTTTTTGTATTCCCATAGGAATTGTGGTAAACACTGAAGACATGGAAGAGAGAAAAAAACACTACCACTTACTTTAATTAAATTTCAGATGGATTGATGTTATTGAAAGACAGAGAAAAAAATGAAACCAGGAACTCACCTAGAAGAAAAAAGAAAAAAAATGCATAAATACAATCAAGTTCTTATAATATAAAAAGGTTTCGTACGGCAAATACTTGTGCCTTTAATACGAAGGGATATATTAATTAAAATTGACAAATCTCGCTAAAGATTTGGCGTAGATATATTTAAAAGTGTTTGGAATGGTTTTTCAGATAATTTTTCTTCTTTTCCGTTTATCTGTATTTGAAAAAAAAATGGAAAATTAAGCATGGGATTTTTTTTCGACACTTATACTTTTTATAACATACCTTATCAAGTTTTTTTAAAGACTAGGAGTAAATTACTTAATTTTTTTTTGGAACTCATTTGCTCTTTTAATACCTCAAATTGACTTTCTAATTAATGAGCAGAGTACGAATCAGTGACGTTAAGAAATAAATTTAAAAACTATACCTGGAATTTCTTACATTCCGTTTTTTTTATATTCTTGTTCTGACTTTAGAAGATAATTTGATCATTCACTTTTTTGCTGTTGTAGAATTAATTCTTGATTACTCCTGATACTTTTTATTTTACGCATCATATCCCTAGGAGCATTTAATATTTTTTAAAAACTTGTTATAATATGATTTTTAGGAATAAATTAATTTAAACACTACTTCCAACAATTATCTGGGCGTTAATATAATACAGGAAAATTTTTGTACCGTTCTGATCAGATAAACTAGAATGATACATACTTTTGTATCAAAATTAAATGACATAATGGAAATATACAATTAATTTTTTAAAAAAAAATAGATTTTTAGTATGTTTTATATTAATTAGCAACTATCTGTTGATTTTAGAAACAAATTATTTTGAATATTTGCTTTGTGCAAAACATTCTTATTCCACTTTTAAGACAATTACACAAAAAATATTCTTTGACTTTTAAGGTATCCGACTACCCTAAATTTGTGAATTTTGCCAAAAATTGACATTTTTTATGGTTTTTCTTTACAGGGTATCTTATTAGCTTTATACAAATACAAAGTTTATTATTTTTCGTTCACTAGAACAAAAACTACAAGCGTTTTAGTAAAAGTAGATGTCATTACTTTTAGCAGGATGCCATACTTTAAAATGAGTTTTAATCGAAATGTGTTTTTTTTAAATGCTCAAACGGGGACAGCGATTACTCAACAGGCTTTGAAATTAAATAACTAAAATTATCTGTGTATTTTCTGCGTAATAGAAGTGTTTTAACTTTCATATTTATTAAACACTGTTTCATTACAAGATATACAGTGTCCCTTATATATATATATATACGTGAACGTAATCACTGGTTTTGTAAGCAATTTCACATAACTAAGATAAAGTGCTTTAGTTTTTGTAAAAATTAAAATCTCTCTTATCCTGAATAATAATTCAAAAATGAATAACATAGCAACACATCAAAATTGAAAAATTTTAAGCTTGTTCATAAACTTTTGGTACAGAATGGGCCCTGTTTATGTTGTTTTTTGTAAATTTTTAGGAATTTTTTCCCATTTTAGTAATAACTAGCTGGTATACCTGTTCTTAGCACGGGTGAATTGAAAAATTATACAATACAGATTGAAGGTAAAGAAGTTTTAATGAGTTAATTTTACTTGAATTGCAAGTTAAACAAAAAAGAAGGGTTTTGCATACCTCAGAAAAAAACTTATTTGTTAAATTTTAAGTCTGTAGGTTTATTAGCTGATAAAAAGATTTTATTTTATTCATAACTTCCCGTAATTCTCTCGGGGGTTGATTGTTGAAAACACTTTCCTAAACTGATCTCTGCTCAGCAAAAGTTCTTTACACATTTTGTGTAATGAACGCTTAAAATAGTGTAAACAATTTATATCTGCAAGTATAATACAGTAATATTACTTTCTGTGGTGTTTATATTATGTTAAAATTTTAATATTCGCAATCAACACCGTTCCTTATATTATAATGACAATCCAATAGAAACATAGCGAAATGTTGGTGATAGAGCCAAGTTGGCATCAATTTTATAGCAGCCATGTCTGCAACTTGGCGACTGATGGAACGGTGCAGAAGTTGATATGCTGTAGCGCCACTTGGTGGGGAGTAGCAACAAAAAGAATAGCACAAAAACCTTCTCCACAAAAAAATTACATATACATGCCAGTTTTCATAGTGATCGGTTGAACGGCGTTGGAGTGATGCGATTTCACACACACAAATATCCATTTATATATATTTAGATAATTTCTTTTTCTCTTCTTAATTTTAACATGTTTTTCTCAAAATGTACTAAGCAAATTTAAAAGTCACATCAGAATCCCCATACGTCCATTTTCTTAAAAAAAATGTCGCAGGTAGTAGAATACTTTAAACATTGTTGTGTCATTATGCATCCTTAATTTAATTTTGCACTTTTATTATGGTATTCCATTAACTACATTGTACATTGTTTATACATTGCATTGTACAAATTGAAATGCGAAGAATATAGCCTTATAAATATTAATACAGGATAAGCACAAATGATGGATCTTATTTTAAAAAAATCATATTACCTAAACCAATGTTTCTCAAACTGTGGGGCGCGCCCCCTGAGGGCGTGGTAACCCTACGAGGGGGGTGCGAGCATATCGAAAATAAAAGATTTAAAAAATAATTAGTTTACTAGAATGAATTAAAACAAAATACTTTCAGATGCACTCTGATATAATTTATGTATATTACCTACTTTTATTTGATTTGCTGATGATGAGAAATTTTTATTACGTTTTCTTTTTAAACCTAAAATACTACTTTTTCAGGGAAAAAACAAAACCCAGACCCAGAATCAAAAATATTTAGGAAGATAAAAAATTCATCAGTTATTATACTTGAAATACTGCACATTATAGTACTTTTTCTTTGTTTGGCTGAGATTTATATTTTGTCATCAAAGCAGCCACCGCATTTTGCAATCTGTTCCAATTTGAAAATTCGAGAACTAAAAATAAAATAAATATTACTTAAAAGTAACGTATATAAAATTTAATATACTTATCTTTTTAATTTGTACTGTTTATAATTCAGAACGTACTGTAGCTTTAGCATCAAAGTGCATTATTATTGTATAAGGTGAGGGGGACGCGATAAAAATTACGATTGAAAAGTCGGTCAACAGTATTGAAAGTTTGAGAGAAGCACTGGCCTAAGCTATTGCACATATTACAGTGATACATAAATGAAAGAAATATACCAAGTTTATTTCTACTCTGCGATATTCTTGTTACATGGTATTATTTGTAATCCAGTTTGTTCCATATAAAGAGTGTTTTTTTTCCAGGTATAGAAGTTTAAGTAGGCATTACTTTCCAAGATGGCGACCGATTTAACCGCTGTCAAGTGATTTATTCTCAGTTTGGTTTGGCAATTCATCAAAACGATCATCAAGCAAGGCGTAGATTCGTCGAATGGGCCCAAAACGAGATTGGCGTTGTTCCCGATTTTCATAAGCAAATTTTGTTTAGCGATGAAGCGCACTTCTGGTTGAATGGCTACGTCAACAAACAAAACTGCCGCATTTGGAGTGAAGCTAATCCACAAGTGTATGTCGAAACACCGTTACATCCAGAAAAACTGACTGTTTGGTGCGCTTTATGGGCTGGTGGAATCATTGGTCCGTACTTTTTCAAAAACGATGAAGGCCACAACGTTGCAGTCAATGGTGATCGGTATAGAGCCATGATTATTAACTTTTTCATTCCTGAAATGAACAATCATGATGTCCAGGAGCTGTGGTTCCAACAAGACGGCACAACATGTCACACAGCTCGTGCCACAATCGATTTATTGAAAGACACGTTTGGTGACCGCCTAATTTCACGTCTTGGACCTGTGAATTGGCCTCCAAGATCTTGTGATTTAACACCGCTAGACTATTTTCTGTGGGGCTATGTAAAGTCATAGGTCTATGCGGATAAGCCACAAACGCTTGACCATTTGGAAGACAACATTCGCCGTGTTATTGCCGATATACGGCCACAAATGTTGGAAAATGTCATCGAAAATTGGACGTCCAGATTGGACTACATCCGAGCCAACCGTGGCAGTCATATGCCAGAAATCATATTTAAAATGTAATGCCACGAGATTATCTTTTGAATAAAAAAAATTCATGTCAATCGAATAATACATCGTTGTTTTATCGTTTAAAAAACACCCTTTATTTTGAAGCATCACTCTACCAAGGGTTCGTAATGCTGTACAAATGCTTACTTGTCATACCCTGATATGTATTGTGTCTACTTCAAATCATATGGCGTAAAATTTGACTTTTTAGAAAAAAAAATATTCCATACCGTTTCCTGTTGCATTCCAAGTTTACAGGCGGCAATTCTCCTAAACTTCCGTGGACTTTGGGCAAAATTCTGCTTCACCCCCTCCCCACACATTTCTTCCGAGACACTTGGCTGGTTGCTGCTTTACTTTTTAAACAATCAACCTCTTTTCTTAAATCGATGATGCCATCGCAAAATGTTCTTGTTGGTCGGTGCTTTTTCTCCGTTACTTTTTCTAATTGCACGTTACATTGAAATAACTAAAAAAAACCCTGCAAACTCTAATACGCAAAAACTCTTTTCAGTCATTATCACCATGTTGGATTTCAATCGTCATCAATAACCACTGGTCACAGGTGGGAAAAATACTTGGTATATTTACATTCATATCACTTATTATAATGCATGCAAAAGCTTCAAAAATGAGATGTTTTTAAAATCGGGTACATCATTTCTACTCATTCCATATAAAATAAAACTTCTAGCGTATATATTTAAAATATATTTCTTTATTTAATGTTATATAAAGAGAAATATAGTATTGTATAACCTATAATGTTAATAACAATGCAGTATAAACTATCGTAAAAAATATTATACAATAGAAAACAATTCAAAAATTCAAATAAAATTGCATTTGGGGTCCTGTTATTATTGCGGTTGTTATTATTGTGATGTATACAGCAACAAAAAACAATGTAATATTTAGTAAATTTTACGATTCACAGTACATCAGGACGCAAAGCATTAATAAAATACTTATTTTACACCACATCACAGCATTTTGTAAAGGAGAAAGGTGATTCCTTAACAAAGAGTAAGTAAACTGCCTTGAACTACTTGGAAAGAAAATGATTTCTATCCAAAGAACAAGAAGCGCCACCTGGATGTCATTTAATAATGAAGGAATGGTAACTTTAAATATGCAGTGTTATAAATTTAGTTTTCGATGCATATTTTGCCTACTTTGTTACATTACAGATTCTTATTGATAATATGGAACCTTTTCCCAAAATGCGTTAATTTTATTTATTGAATGAGTAACATATGTTTTTCTGAATTATACTTACATGTTAATTTTTTTCGTACAATGCGCACTTTTTACACAAAATATAAAATCGAAATTTACAGGTGCCCGTTATACATTTGGCATAAAAATTAGAGCTTTTAAAATAGAAAAACGATGAGAATAGAAAAAAATTCGAAATAATAAAATTGTTCGAAAACGAAAGAAATGACATTCTTTATGGACTTAAAGGCAAGGGCGTAACTACCACCGTGTCAACCGTATCAACCAACATGTGTAAGCAAAACAATCTTAAAATGTTAAGAGCCCGCCAAAAGGGCCCCGAAGGAATTTTAAAACATTGCTCATTCAGGACTAGCCCCCAGTGCTTTTAGTGTTGTAGTTCTAGAAGTATATATTTCTTCAAAAAAAAAAAAAAAAAAAAAACCTTGTGATTATATATATACACATCAAATAAATGACTCATATATTTCAGGTTTCTTCGTAAAATAGAAGGTGTACTTTATACGGCGAATATACCTATAAATTAAAAATTGTAGTTCGAAAGTATAAGTGCGCGTAATACGCTGGATTTTATGGTAATTTAATTCTGTTTCATTTAAAGATTCAACTAAATCAAATAATATTTCCCCACATTGATGATTCAAATTTCATTTATTTATAATCATAAAACAATTTTTAATTGCCTCATTTAAATCAATCATAAATTTTAATATTTTTGTAGAGATTTAAAAAGTAAGCATCAACACACACACACACACATCTCATTTTAAAGAAAAAGTCTAAATGTAACTTTCTGAATTACTTTTTTAAAGGTTTTGTTAGTTATATTTTATTCGTAATTGGCTTAAAATGTTTCAAAAAAATCTGCAAATTCGAAACATTTTTCAAATCTTTCAAATGTATAAATCATTCGCTTATTGACATAAATCCCAATTTTTTCAAGCCCATCATTAAACCAACATTTCTAAATCTTTCTCTCGCTCTTTTCATCCAATTCTTGCAAAAATATTTCTCTCTAATGAAACCTGGATCCTATGAGAGGACTTCAACTTAACATAAAATCAGATGTTAAAGGATTATTTAAATACATCTTTCTCTTTTATACCTGAGATGATATTTAGTTTCTTAGCATAATACTCTCGTATCCTAAAAACTTTATTTCCTTCTTTTTTTTTATCTCTTTCCTTAGATTTTCTTTTTCTTCCAGGGCATTAGGCTCACCTACCTTAATCGATTCTGACGTTTTCTACCCCCCCCCCTACACTCTCTAGAAGGGATGAAATTCGAGCAGCCCCCACGTAACGAAATCAACGCCCTTGAATGAGGGCTTCATTAAAATCGGTTGCCACATTTCATTTTGAATTACTTATTTTTGCACTACTAATAGTTCTCTTGAGATGTTTAGGGAAAGGGGTAGGGAAATTTCCGACTTGATTTAAAAAACTTCTTCCTCTCCTCTTACTACCATGTGTGACGTTTGTAATACCTTTTTTTTTAGCTATGATGTTGCAGTAAATGTAATAAGATGGAATGAAAAAAGTAAATAAATAATAAAGGTGGGGAATAGAAAATTAGAAAAGGTGTTCTTTGAGTGGAGGGGTTGTACGCAAAGTGATCGATGGTTTTGACAAGAAGTTTGAAAGTCAAATTTAAATTTCGATGTACGCATCAGTAAATTGAAATTTTTGGCGTATAAACTACGCGCTAAACTAACTAGTAACTAAAAGCGCTAAGTTAATAAGTAACTAAAAGCGCTAAACTATATATATATATATATATATATATAAAAACAATTAATAAAAAATTAAGTCAATTCCTACTTAGATCAACAAAGAAAATTTTTATTTTAGCTACTTTTTATTAAATAGTTACACAAGTAATATAAATATCTATATACATAGGACAGAATCACAACATTAAGTGGTAATTAATTTTTATTAATTATCATTAAAGTATCGTATTGTCATCCAAAACAATCGTGTCTGTAAAATTTCAGTTCAACTGAATGTTTTAAAACGTGAGAAAAAAACCTTTTCCACTTTTGACATAAGTCACCAAAATAGTCGCTAAGTTGGCAACGTGGACGTGTTTGCAATTCCTTGAATAATTAGTTTTAATCAATTAATTTGTATTAATTATACTTAAATTATTGTATTGGCATCCAAAAAAATCATATATATTAAATTTCAACTCAATTGAGCGCTTCAAAATGTATATTATTAACGATTGCAAATTCCACGAAGATAAATAAATAAATATATAGAGAGTGTAAGCTTATAGTAGGAATTGAAAATTGGAGCTTGTTCTCAATAATTCCACTTTTCCATTAAAATAATTATTTGAAAACATTGTAAATCTATTGAAGGCGATAACTACATCTGAGGGTTGTTATGGGTTCCAGTTCTCCTGCGTCCCTGCTAGTTCAGTCTGATAAGTAATGTGCATTTTTCTTACATTTAATCACGAGTGTAGATCTTCTAACGGTAAGCTTCAGTTACTAGAAATGTAGATTGATATTAGTTCGTTCTTCTGATTTGCTATGACGTTTACACTTTTACCCCGTAAGCGGTCATTTTTTTTTTGCCCAAAAGGTTTTTTAAAAAAGGCACACTTTTTACTGCATATAATTCAGCATAACACTTAACAGCATGCAAAAATAGAAGAATTTTATGGTATAATTTTCACTTTTAAAAGTTTTCCTACTATTTTTTTTTACAATTGTGGAACACAAAACCCCTTAAATATTTGCTTTCTATAAATACACTCTACATGCTATGAGGAATGTTTCATATATTTTTAAGGAATTTCTCTCATGCATACAAAAAAAAAAAAATTCCTGCTCTTCCCTCTTTTTCAAACGATTGAGGATTTTGTATGTGTGTGCATGCATATATGCACACACAATTTGAAGTGTCATACTAAGACTTACATTGCAATGGGGACACAGATAATATGGGCTTTTTTTTGGATTATCTTTTCACTTTCATTTCTTCTCAAACAACAAATTGCACATTATCGTGCCAATCCCTGTTCTTCATAGAATATTTTCAAAAATTTAAATTTCGGCTTTCAATGAAAAAATCCCGCCTTCACCCCCTAAGAAAATACCGGAGGAGAAGCATTTCAGTACCATGGACAAACTGCATCTGTTAAAGACATTTACACACAAATAATCTCACTACTTCAAAGATAGAAAGAAGAAATCATCAGTACCCGTACAGCGTGTGGGCAAGCCAGTTATGACCAGCTTTCGGTAGCCCAGTGCTTCTCAAACTGTGGGGCACCCCCTAGAGGGGCGTGACAACCCTACAAGGAGCGCGCGAGTATAATGAAAAGTAGAAAACAAAAGATTGTTTAAAAAAATTGTTAATATACTAAAAGCAAACAAATAAAAAATGAAATACACATTTACACTTATGAATATATCAGTACTGCGCAATGAATGTTGTAATCATTTTAAAGATACTACGTTAAGAACAAGTTTAATAATTATTAGTGTCCCCATAGTCTTGTCATGTATAAAATTAAAAACAAAAATTAACACTTATATTGATAATTTATATACGGTTTATAATTAATCCCTTAAATGCTGGTTAAAAGTTACTTGATTCGCTCCTCACTGCCACCGTTTAACACGTAAACGAGCGTATCTGGTGTTTTGGGAAGGGGAAGATCGAAGGAATAAATAAACAAATAATCTGAAACAAGTAAATCCTTCGCAAAGACAATCAAACTCCTTTTATTGCATTCCAAAGCCTTCGGAATAAATTTATGTATAGCAGTGCACAGAAAATATTGTACTTCGGAAAGACGTATATATACGTCCGGAGTAATTAACACACTGGTTGAGTGAGACGTTTATATACGCCGGAGGCGCTAAAAAGGTAAAAGTCGAACTGTAGGTTTAGCTTCAAAATATAGTATTATTGAATTCAATGCATCGTTATTGTATGCGGGGGCGATGAAAATAGTGATTGAATATAATGGGTCGCGAATATTGAAAGTTTGAGAAGCACTGCGGTAGCCCATACTGCGTTCGGGCAAACCAGTTACGGCAGTTTTTCTCAAACTGTGGGGCGCGATACCCCTGCGAGGGGGGCGCGAGCATATTGAAAATATAAAAGGCTTAAAAAATTATTTTTTGGAATGAGGTAAAACAAAATGCTTTCTGACAAAGTAAAAAAAAAATGCACATTTACACTGATATGATTTATATATATCACCTGGTTTTCCACTTTCAAACGCTCATTAGCTATCTTTGTGATCCTAAAACCAAATAAAAAAAATATATTTTGTTTGCTTTCCTGTAATCCCACAATGAGAGATTTTTTTATTACGTTCCTTTTAACCCTTAGAATACTACTTTTGATTATCATCTCTTTGACCTTCAAGCTTACTGGTATGTTTAACTCCGTCTCTTTTTTCTTTTAGGAAAGCTGTAAATAATATTTTTCTGTTGCTTTTTTCCCCATGTAAATGAGTTTTATGATATATGGATAAGCATATTGAGAGCACTTTGAAGGATTATTTGGCCAAGATGTATTTTTATGAGTTGTATGAGATGTATTTTATGAGTTTTAAACTATTTTTTTAGAACTGGCATCGATGTTTTTGTATCGAATTCTTTTTTTACATGGGAGCAGTCGCATGAAGCGCTGAATCACTCCAAATTCTGGTAAAACTGTTTATTCTTTAACAGTGACCTTGACAGTATCCTCCTATTAGACAGTCTTAATGGAAACTCAAATGAATTTGTCACATGTATGCCTCTTTTTTGAGAGTGGCAAACGGTTTTTTACAATCAAGGTACTTGTTTTGATCGAGTTCCCTGCACGACCACTTTTGTTCAGAAATATTTTCTATGAATATGCTATACCTTCCCCTACGATTAACTGTGTGGTTTTAATTGCTGTGTTGTACGACTTATTATGGTTTATAAATGCAAATAAGCAGAATATAAAAAAATGGGCATTTGTGATCTCTTTATTGAAGGAAGATGAAATTGATCAAGCAATTGAAGAACCTGATGAAATAATGCATATTAATCGTGATAGCGAAAGTAAATATGAGAAAAACGATAGACATGAAACGTTTTAGTTGATTTGAAATTTTCAAATGCTGCCTAAAGAACTCTGTCAAAAAAACTATGAAGCCATAAATGTAGCACTTCGCCTTGTCAAAAAGACGCAAGGAAGAAAAAGTTCAAAATGCTTATTTGTAGATCATCAAACGACAGCAAAACGTGAACAAAATATGACAGTTTTACTGAAAAATAACGTTTCTGTATTAGCGAAAAGTGTCTGTGATTTATGTCCTTTATTAAGGACACGCCCATTTAGAATATTTTCTTTAGTTTTATTGGATTTTTTCTCAAATCATCAAAGAAAAATTAAAAAGTCCTTGAAAGTAGGTAAGTATATTTTCTCTTAATTAAATTATTCACTGGAATTTTGTGATTTTTATCGTGTATAGTAAAAATAATTATAAAACAAGTTATAGTTTAAAAACAAACTAAAAAAACACGCTTTTATACTGAATCGAACTAAAAAGTAAAACAAAAAAATAAAAATATATATACTTAAAAGTAACACATATACAAAATTTAATACTTATCTTGCTAATTTGTACGGTTTATAATTATGATCATATTGTAGCTTTAGCGCCAAAAAGTGTATTATTATCGCATTCAATACATTATTATTTTTAGGGGGGCGCGATAAAAATTATGATTGAAAATTGGGTCGCCAGTAGTTAAAGTTTGAGAACCACTGAGTTACGGCGTTTACCGCGTCAAGTTCGAACGAAGATTTTTCAGGTACGGTATCTTCGGAGTTACCATTATAGATTTTGGGAACACCGCTATATATGCATTTGTAATTGCATTGAGAAAAACAAATTATATTCTCGATATAAGTTCTCATTAATTGATATTAACCTTATAAATAATTTTATTTTTAATTCATTTTAATCTACGGAGAGGTTCGAGAGTACATTCCGATGTACCTAGTTCCTGAAAAGTAAGACATGTTTAAAATTAATTCGCGCCAAGTATATGTTAGCGTTTTCTGGTTATCAAATATAAAATCATGAGCTTATAAAACTCTGAAGAACTTAATGATGAATCGTACGTGTATACAATTCGAAAATATATCAGGGATTTGTTTCTCTTTCATTTGAATGTACATCTAAATACAATAAAAAGAAAGGAAAAAAATGAAAAATATATATTTTTAAAAATCTGGCAAAAGGTATTTTTGATTGATTTCACTGTTTGTATATCCCCTAAAATATGTTGTATAAAATCATCAAAGGATAAATGTAAAACATGATAACATTTAGAATTTGACAAGAAATTTGAGAATTTACATTTGTTAATAAACCTTATTTTGAGAAAAACATTTTTTTATCTATTTAACTGAATTATTGTCAAAATCATATGAAATAACACATTCTTCTACACTTTTGATTAAATTCTTTTTTGAGATATCTCGACATCTTTTCAGAGACTAAGTGCATAGTTTATTTACAATTCGTGTTTTTACCAATTAACGTATAACGATTTCTAAGTTTTAAAACCATTATTCGAATAGAAATTCAAGAGATATAGAAAGGAGCGGTACTGGGTTTTTTATGAAAAAAATAAGCTGGAGAATTCTAATATTTGAGAACTAAACTACGGTGCACTTTTAATACGGAGTTTCCCAAATTGTGTGCCTTGGCCTCAAAGAGGTGTCTAAAAGAATTGTTGGAGTTATCAAAATATAAAATTAAATCATGTAATAGAGAGCAGTTTTGGTTCGGATAAATACTGTATTTATCTAAACCGCACTTTTTTCCCAATGTTAATCCTACTGAAAATCAGTTGCGGCTTAGAATCGAAGGGAAAAAATATTTGCTGTAAAAAATATTCGCAATCAGAGTAATTAAAGGTTCATATATGTATTTAAATTTTATAATACTGGAAAAAATTAAATATCCCCTTCTTATTATATATCATCAGAAATTTACTTTACTTTCGTAAAATTTGATATCGATAAATACTTTTGCACTATTATTAATTTTTCACAAAATCTTGTCGGGAATTTAGGGTGCACTTTAGAATCGATGGTGGCGCAGATTCGAATAAATACGGTATGAAACAACCAATTACATTTACTTATTTAATTAAAAATTAGTATGATGAAAATCCCATTCCCTCTTATCCCGTCATTTCTTTATCCTTAATGAAAAAATGACTTTCCTTAATGCTGACATATTTGATCACGTGATACTTCAAATATGTACCCGTGGGCACACTGGGAATAAATTTACTCCTAGTCAATGCTATTAGACAGGAAGGAAGAGATATGTGATCGCAAATAAAAAAAAGTTGTGAAATGTGGCTTGTTTTAATTTCTATTTTTGCATGTTTCTTAAAAATATTTATGTACTCAGAAATGATATATATTTTATTTGAATATGTATATTTTTGTTTTAATTGCAAGTAAATATACTATTTTTACTTAATATTTGTTCTACTTTAGCTTATGTTTTACATATGGACCAAGGTATTAGATACAGTCACTAATTAGGATCTAGAACAGAGATGGCGAACCAGTGGTACGCGTGCCATTGATAGCACGCGACACACTATTTGGGGCATTCCACCAATCAAAACGATTAGCATTTTACTTCAAAATAACAAAGTTCACGATGAAGTATTACGAACAAAGGCGAGAAATCGGTTGGAATTTTCAACGAGATTTTCTCTAAATGCTTGTGAAAAACCTATACGGAACTTAATCATTAACCTTCTGAGACGTTTTTTTTAGGGAAATTTAATTCCCCTACCTATTTCCAAGCAGCTCCAAAAAGAGGACAGGATTCCTTGTTATATGCAGATTAGATAAAGTATTTAAGTCAAACGGAATAGTAAAGTAAAAAGCAGTAGGAGAGAGAGATTGAAGCAGAAAGGTATAATAGTGAAGTTAGAGATTTATTATTGAAGATTTCTAGGTGGATAAATTAATCTCAGGAAGAGTTGAGATTCAGTGTGGTAAATATTGATTTATATTTAAAGTCTCATTAAAGCTTTATATTAGGAGCGAGATTAAAGTTAAATGTTCAATAGGAATATTATTGAATATAATTCTGGGATCTCTTATCGTGGTAATTTCTGCGTGATAGATATTCTAATTATTAATTAATTGGATCATTAAATATTTAAGTTAATTTAAAGGAAAGTCCCTTTTAAACCTCATATAGCTAATTTGAATTATTTGTTATTAAAAGTCTTTGATTCTATTTGGGAAAGATAACCAAATAAAGTTATTTATAAAAATGGCTACTGGCTCTTATCTGACTCCAAATTATTCTCGTTCTCAAAGTGAGATCCAAAGGGATTTTCACAAGCTCAAGTTTATTATGTACCCTGATGTGACTTCATTTGTTAAACTGAATTTATTCAAATTCGATTGGTTGAAAATCGGCAAAATTTGAAATGTAACTGGAAGATTAATTTTCAGTCTAGTTCAATATTGATTCCAAAATTTATTGAAATAAGAAAAAGTTGGAAATTATTGGAACAGAAAGATTAACAAGCAATACTGGTAAAAATGCTAATAATGAAATTTTGGAAACTTGAAAATCGATTCCAGACACATTTAACTTTTTGAAGAAGCTGGATCACACACAAGATATTTCAATTATATTTTCATCTTATTATGCCTGCGAATTATTATTTTCAGTGATGAAAAACATTAAAGACTCGCGTAGAAACCGTTTGGCAGGTCACTCCAATTCAGCATGCATTCTTCTAAAAGTAACATCTTACAATCCTAATAGAAGTTATTTGTCGTCTAATCTGCTACAACAGAAGTCTCACTCAAATGTTACTTCAATTTGAATTACACGTGTAACTAAAACAGTTACTACTATACAGTGCAAAATGCAATTTTTCGTAGTAAAGAGTTTTGAGTTTTGTTAGTATTCAGTTTTATTATTTTCCAATAGCCACAAGTCAAAATTCTTGGACGGCACGTTGGAAAGCCTTGATTCTAAGCATTACTACCTTTCACACCTAGTGCAAAAAAGTTCCATTTAATGTATAATGTATAAGAAAGTGTGTATTCTGTCACAAAAAGTTAAACATTTTATGCTCTCAAAACTGTAAGGTTAGTTTTGATCAAGTTAATGTAACTTTAATAATAATGATATATATAATTATTTATGAATTACAGTCGGGACTCTATGTAGCGAAGTCTCTAAATAACGAAAAAAATGGCTATGTGGAAAATCCATTAGAGAGATTCGTCTCTTTCAATATACTTTATAAACTACATAAAGCAAATTTTAAATTTATTAAAACTATATAATATAAAACAAATAATTATTCGCACCATTTTTGTATATTAATATCTATTTATTTTATATATCTGACCCATCAAGAGGAAATCTACAAGTTAAACAAAAAAAAATTGTCCATGAATACACTGTATAATTCCAACTTCAAAAAAAAATATTTTATGTAAAAATTAATTAATTTTAATGGCGTTTTAAAATTTTAAGCATACAGGTAATTTTAAACAATTGTTATTTTATAACAAGCAGTTTAAAGTATACATTAACACATGCGTTTTTACATTTAATTACTGATAAAGTTTTTTAATCCGTTTGAGTATTTGGTTTGAAAAAAATTGAACTGTGTTCAGAATTAAGGCAATTTTATTTATCTAGATGAGTTAGGGCACATAGTAAAAAGAATTCAAGGTAATTAACCACCATAAAAGAAGTTAAAAGGGGGAATAATGCGAAATGTCCAGACATATTTTAAAAAAAGGGAGGTAAAAAATGGAATCCCAAAAGAAACAGTTCGTTAAATAGAAAGCGTATTTTGCTATTTGGAGGGTATTTAACAGAGAAAATCTTAAAATGCTTTTGGTTACAATAAAAAGTTCATAAAGTAGAGAAATTCGTTGAATAGAGGTTTGTAAAATAGAAGTTCGTCTGTATATGTTAGAGCAGCGATGAAAAAAATCAAACAAAGCTAGTATAACTTCCTATAAAAAATAGCTTCAAAATTACGGGATTTATGAAAAACTATTTCATAACATTAATTTTTTTTTATTTAAAAAAATGATTAAATTGATGAGGGACATAGCATCACCACACACACACACACACATTTTCTAAGTAACATCCCGCAGAAACAGCAAAAATAAAAACCAAATGCTTAAACACGTATTAAAGACACAAAACATTTTCCAGACATTTCATATACATCAAAATGAAAGCCTTTTTTATACTTCCGAGCAACTAAACAAAAACAAAAGGATGGATCTAAGTCCCTTTAAAGAATTAATTTAAGCATCCCTTTTCCGGTTCCGTGATCATTGAACTCAGTCATTCGCATAAACATTTTGCCGGATTATCCGGGATTAAAATGATCCCATTGTGAAATCGGCCATGAATAACTAATCAGTGTCCGATCCGTGCCGAAGCGCATTTTATCGGCGGAAAACATCCTCTCTCGGATTATGCCGGATCAGGACTCATCCTCTTAAGGGGTGGAGGGGCTCTTCAGTTGCAAGAGAGGGGGTTCTTATTTTGTACTCCGACAGACGCTCCATGGAGTTCTGATAGGGCGAA
The DNA here is from genome assembly GCA_019973935.1 of Trichonephila clavipes. Taxonomy (NCBI): domain Eukaryota; kingdom Metazoa; phylum Arthropoda; class Arachnida; order Araneae; family Nephilidae; genus Trichonephila; species Trichonephila clavipes. Next base: position 206,677 of record BMAU01002203.1, on the reverse strand, counting down.
TTTGCGTTTTTTTACAATCCCTCATCCATCAAGTCTGGAGTGAAACTGTATGGCTGGAGTCAGGAATATTGCGTTCAGAGGACAGTTAGTGGATAGGAATTATCCTGTGATCAGGAACGTCATGTGTTATGAAGAGTTTAAATTAATATAAATATAAATTCAAGGGTGTGTAAAGTATAAGATGGATTGATTTATTCAGGATATTGTAATTTATTTTTTAATTAAAAAGAACGTGTTTTTATGACAATCCTGACAAAAATTGAAAGGAGCAGGTGTCAGAATATTAAAATTTTTATATTTTAGTCCATCTGAGAAGTTCAGCGCGTATAACTTTTACGGTATTGTATATTAAACGAGTGTAAGTGATAAAGTAAGTCACAAATGTATATGGCAAGATTTCTAGTAGTAACAGATATCTCCAAGTAATAGTGATTGAAGGTAGCCCCACACAGCTTTATGATATTCAATTCACTTTGAATAGGTAGCATTCACACGCATATCTAATGCAGTATCAAAACTGGCGATAGTGCTGAATGACTATTCGATGGAAAAGTAGCGTGCTGTGGTCAGATTTTTGTGGACGAAAGGACTCAAATAAAAAAATATTCATAAGGAAATGTTACCTGTTTATAGAGAGAAGAATTATTACGTAAATCATTGTACACACACACACACACACACAAATGGGTGAAGAAATTTTCGCAAGGCCGTTCCAAAATTGTTGGTGAAGAGGGAAGCGGCCGTCCATTTTTGGTTACGACAAAAGTAACTGAGCAACAGATAGAAGAATTGGTAAGGGCTGATCTCTGAATGAGAACTGACAGCATCGCAACTGCAATAAGATGTTCTCCAAATGAACACGATGTTGAACATCAAGTCCTACTGCGGATGATACAGCAACCTAAAGAGTTTTATGCAGCTGGAAACGATTGAATAAATTAACATTAACTTTTCTAGAGATTACGCAGAAAAATAAAAATTGTTTCTAAATGAATATCTTCTCTTAAATTATTTTTTATTATTTTTTTAACTTACTTAAGAAGAGTTGGAAACCTCTTTCTATATATATATATACTGCAGTGCTTCTCAAACTTTCAATATTTGTGACCCAATATTCAATCATGATTTTCATCGCGCCCCCTCCATACAATAACAACGAATTGCATTAATACTAAAGTTGCAATATGATTAAACCTTAAGTGCCACAAGCATATATAAACGTCTAGCTATTTTCCACGGACGTATGCATATGTTAGTACGAAATACGATCGTTTCTGTGCACTGATATCCATAAAATTATTCCGAAGGATTTGAAATGCAACAAAATGAGCAAGACAATGTTTGCGAAGGATTTACTTATTTCAGAGGATTTGTTTATTTATTCCTTTTCACTCCCCCCCTAGTGCATCACATTCATTCGCCGACGTGGAAAACGATGGCATTGAGATGCGGATCGCATAACTTTTAATCGGCATTGAAGGGATTAATTATAAACTGTACAAATTATCAAATTAAGTGTTAATTGTTGTGTATAATTTTATATATGACAAGACCATGGGGTCACTGGTAATTATTAAACTTGTTCTTGACTTAGAATTCTTAAAATTAATTATATAGTACAATGAGCAGTACTAATACAATTATAAGTGCCTTATGTTAAAGTAAATGTATATTTTATTTTTTATTATGCCAGAATGCATTTCGTTTGTTTACTTTCAGTAAATGAGTAATTTTTTTAAATAATCTTTTGCTTTCAACTTATCTATATGCTCGCCCCCTCGTATAGTTATCAAGATCCTCAAGGGGTCGCGCCCCACAGTTTGAGAAACGTTGATATACTGATAATGTTAAATTGGAAGTCTCCGATGTACCTTTTCTCAAAATCTGCAAAACTTGAAAGGGTATTTTTCTCGCGTTTTAACCCTTTCGGTACGAAGGTTGCAAGCACGTGCGTACCACCAGGGCCAAAGGTTTCCGTCGCTAGTCTCACTCACAGGCCGGAGGGTTTTGTGTATAGTTAAGCCTAAATCCGTAAAAATACCGAAATATAAATTCCTTATTTAATATTTTTTTTGTATGTTTTACGAAAGGCATATGCTTTATATATTTCATACTAATATACTTTATTTACTTCAGCCATTTTCTGCTTGAGCACAAGTTCTTAAACATTTTATTGTCAGCATTTGTAAAAGTCGACTTTGTAAAAAAAGTACAAATTTTGTCTACCAGATCTAATTATCCATTAAAAACTGGACTGCAAACCCAAACCATATGATTTAGCTAAAATAAATCTCTCATCTTCTCTATAAACAAAAACCACGTGTTCATTTCAAGAGCAGTCGTAAAGTACTCAATTCGAGAACATTCCCTTTCCCTTATGTTTATAAAACAAAAACCACATGTATGAGAGTAATATTTCTCTCAATTTGAGTAAAAGGTCAGATCTCCATGTATATCATATCTTATGAACATAGAATGCCATCTATTGCCAAAAAACTGAGCTTTCAAAACATTCTAAGTGCCTGATGCACCGATGAGTCGTTCAGCCTACAGAGGGAGAAACACGCTAGTGCACCCTTGAGTCATTCGGCATCTGGCAGTGTTTCGTGCTGGCTCATATCTGGAACGTATGTCCCGAATGGGTTAAAGCATTCAATTGAACTGAAATTTTATATACACGATTATTTTGGATGACAATACGATACTTTAATATGATAATTAATACAAATTAATTACCACTTAATGGTGTGATTATGTCATATGTATATTCTGTCACATGTTCTTATTAATTGTAACTATTTAATAAAAAGTGACCAAAATAAAATTTTTCTTTGCTGATCTAAGTAGGAATTGACTTGAATTTTTTTTTATAATACTTTTTTTTTTGTTTAATAATAGATGACGTAACTACAAATATTAGGAATTTTATATTTCACTTAAAAACATATCGAATAAGAAAACACAGATGGGGAGAGGAGAAAAGACTATGAGAAACAAGAGTAGAAAGAGAAGAAAAGAATTTCTTTGAATCCCAAAATGAAAACTCGAATCCCTCTATCCGCATCAGTGCTTCCATAATCGAGGGAAATCCCTAGCACAAAAGACGGGGATTTCCCTGCCGAAAGATAAAAAAAGGGAAAAAATGGAAATATATATATTTGTACCCAGTTTATGCACTAAAGTCAAAACTCCGAAGAAAGTCAAATTCAATTCCTACCCAGGCCGAAAAAGAATTCTCGTTCTTTGTTTCGTTCTTGTTGTTTCCATTCATAGAACGCGTTGTCGAGAAATTCATGAAAAGAAATGAAAAACTTCCCTTCTCGTGAATTTTTATGCCTTCTTTCCGAGCACCCAAACAAAAGGTGAGATGTAATTGCTCTTTGAAAAAAAGAAAAAAATTATTGCATTCATTGTTAAATCTAATCAACGCAATTATTGTTGAAAGGGCTCTGAATAGGAGATAGGCAACAAGGTTTTGTGAAATAAGATTTCAAAATGAGAAACAACGAAAACAGAGAACAATCTCTCTTAAAGGCAGAATTTTTTTTCTCTTTTTTACCATACTTTTTTTGAAAAGTAAAAAATGTTAAGTAAGATTTATATCGAAACACCTTTTATTATAAAAAAGAAATGTAAGGACTCTAAAGTAAATTTTTTGAAAAAAATATAGAAGTATTGAATGTGGTAATCCTTAAAAATCCGTTATTTTTTCTTTCGCATGAAAAATATTTAAAAACTCTAAAATAGGAGTTTGAGTTGCAATTTTTTGTTACATGTTATGTATTGTTTAAAAAAAATTAAAAAGTCTTTGAATATAAAGTATTCCTTGAATTTTAAATTTAAAGCCTAATACTAATACTACAACTAATAAAAATTATATCTGCAGATTTGTAAAGAAAAGTTTTTGCCACCAAAATGAAATATATATATATATATATATATATATATATATATATATATATATATATATATATATATATATATATATAATGTAGACAGAGCACACATACATAATATTAAATTCAATATCTTGCGTTTGTGCGCAATGCAAAAAATTGAAAAATATACGCAGACTAAAAATACATGTTAATATCCACAGGAATTCAATGACACATACATTCAACGAAATATTCTGTCATAGTAAGAATGAGGTATTCCTTTACTGATGCAAATTGGTTTTATTTCTCCGTCGGTAAAGTTACCATTTATGAATTTTGATGTCTATTCTAGTTTGGATATTCGAAATAAAACTCTTTGTCAATGTTTTGGTCCAAAACCATAAATTATGTATATATATATATATATATATATATATATATATATATATATATATATATATATATATATATATATATATATATGTGTGTGTGTGTGTGTGTGTGTGTGTGTCAGGTTTGAAAAGTTTAGATTCAAAATTAAGGAAGTAATAAATGAAAATAGAGTGAACTCTTTACCATCGCGTAAGGATTTGTGGGTAAATAAGCCTATTTAAAGGGGTAAATGAGTGCTGACAAAGGCAAACGCATACTCGAAAAGGCTTGGCTGGTGACTCCTCGCTGAGATGTTGGCTTTTGTACCACCCGGCTGCGCGCCAAAGGGCCGCCATGTTGGATTTTATGTGATTGGAGCGAAATAAAGAAGTAAGTCCTCATTTTACCAGCAGGCCTGGGGCCTGTGAAGGACTGGCAGGATTACTTCAGGAACCTCAAAATACGCCATGAAACCAAAAGAATGAACTTCAAAAAAAATTTTTCGAACGAGCGACTGCATTGAAAACGATACTAACATGGAGGACGACTCTTTCCTTCAGAAGTCACCAGTCAACACATCGAAGGAACCCTTCTTTTTTTCCTGAATTTGACACTAATAAGTTTTAAAAGTTTTCTTGACGGTTTTGATCAACAATGTTTGGAATATCAAAAAGACAAACAATGGAAGAAGCAAAATATTCCTAGATATCACACGGGAGTTTATCTTAAATTTTGGTACGAGAACCAACTATTTGAAAAGTCTTACCAAGAAAGCAAAGAATTATTAATGATGGTGTTTGATGTGACTAGACAAGAGGATGTTCGAAAATTTCACAACCTAAAATTAAACAACATTAAAGAATTAATTTCGTTTTTTACGGAAAAACTTTCGTTAGGGAAGAAACTAAATTATATGATGACAGTTCCATTGTGGAACATATGACATTATCCAGTCCCATTCAATATCAAAAGTTCTTAGTTATTAAGAAGATTTCGAAACCCTGCGAATGGATTTCGACAATGCGGCAATTAATCGCAGTAACACCGGACAACGCAAACCAAAATGCGGCAGATATTGGAAGTTATACCGGGTGGAATAATCAAGCATACGGTAGTGTACACAGAGGAACTGATCCACGGCACCGATTCCAATCAAGAGGAAATCATGGACAGCAACATCAATCTCACATGGTGCGATTCAATGGAAGGCAACGGTTCAACAGTCAACCTAGGCAGTTTGTACAACAGAATCGACATAATTTTCACTTGCCCAGAAATGACGAAAATATCCAGAGGCAAGGATGACAACTAATTAGTGATTCAATGGTATGTTCCAAGCACTTTTGTACTCTAATTGACACAGGAAGCAATATGTGTCATTAATTCCAATAAATTTATCTAAACAAGTAAAAAATATTCAAACTTTAAAAAATAGTAATGTAAAAATAAATCAAACTTGTGGGACTATTCATCCCAAAGGTATGATTAAAGTTTATATGAATATTGGATGTATATCTAAGCAAATAGATTTGTTTGTAATTGATACTAAATTGTCTTATATTATTTTAGGACTTGAATATTTACATTTATTTAAGCTTGACATTAGTATTCATAAAATGTGTATATTTCAATTTGGTAAAAATTTAAGTAATGTTAAATTTGTAAATAAGTGTGTCGGTGAGTTGAGAACATATCATGGGACATATTGCAAAACTCTTAATAATGATCAAAATATGAACTATTATAATGCTAATAATGAAAATAATATTAACGTTAAGAATAATAAAGGTTTAGATCAAGTACCAGACAGCCCTGAAGCTGATCTGAAAAGATTGTTTAACCCTTCCATGGTTGTTGAGGACACAGTACCAAAACAAACAAGTGAGCAATGGGAAGATTTAACCCAACTCCTTGACAAATTTCAAACCATATTTTCACAAAATAAGTATGATGTAGGCTGTATCAATTTAGAGCCACAAAGAATTCATTTAATCTCATACCTTCCTATAAGTTTACGTCCTTATAGAAACAGTCAACAAGAATCTAAAGAAATACAAACACAGATAGAAGAATTGTTAAAAGCAGGTTTTATTAGAACCTCCCATAGCCCATATGCTGCCCCTGTAACTTTAGCATACAAAAAGGATGAAAAGAAAAGATCAAGATTATGTATCGATTATAGAAAACTAAATGAAATTACACGAAAAGTTTCCACCCCTGTACCTCTGATAGATTTTGTAATTAATAGTTTAACTCATGCTAAATTTTTCTCTACACTCGATTTAACAAGCGGATATTGGCACATTAAAACTCATGAAAAAGACGCAGAGAAACTAGCTTTCCCAACTAATTTTGGATTGGCACATTAAAATTCATGAAAGAGACGCGGAGAAACTGGCTTTCACAACTAATTTTGGACTCTGTGAATGGTTAAGCCTTCCATTTGGCTGGAAAAATTCCCCAGCTGTTTTCCAAAGAACTATAAGACAAATTTTACAAAAATATCAGTTGACTTTTGCTTTAAACTATTTTGATGATATTACAATTTTCTCATAATCTTGGGAAGAGCAGTTAACTAACTCATTTAGATACAATATTTCAAATTTGTAAAAAAGAAAACATTAAACTTAAAAAATCAAAATGTCAGTTTGCGCAGGAAAAAAATAAAATTTTTAGGATATGAAATCACACAAGGTCATTATTCCCCAAGTAAAGTTGTGAATCGAATCTATACGGAACTTTATCTTGAACCAACAACACCCAACACTTTACCCCATAGAACCGACCTTTTGAAAAAATTAAACAATTTCAAAAAAAAAGGGAAATTGCCTAATTCCCTTACCTATGGATCCAAATTCACAATACAATCAACTCCAAAAAAAGTTGTGACGAATCAGGAACTTTATCACTTGTTATGCAGATTAGATTCAGTATTTAAGTCAAACGAAATAGTAAAGTTAGAGCAGTAGGAGATAGACATTGAAACATAGAGTTATAGTGATTTTGAATTGAAATATTGTTGTTGAAGATAAATTAACCTCATGAAGAATTGAGATTCCGAGTGGTAAATATCTTTTTTGAAGTTAAAGTCTCACTCAAGTTTTAAGAGTCGGATTAAAGTTAAATGTTCAATAAGAACATTATTAAATATAACTCTGGGATCTCTTATCGTGGTAATTTCTGCGTGATCATTATTTAATAAATTAATTAATTGAATTATTAACTAATTAAGCTAATTTAAAAGATATTATCTTTAAAACCTCATAATATTAGAAGTCGAATTTGTTAATAAGTCTTTGATTTTATTTGGGAAAGATATCCAAATAAAGAAAGTTATTTATAAAAATGGCTACTGGTTCTTTTATGTCTCATAATTATTCTAGTTCTCAAAGTGAGGTCCCCAGGGACTATCACAATGGCGCCCAACGTATAAATCCCGAGAATAGAGTCGGATCCAGTTTTAGAATCATTCCGGAACAATATTTTTCGGGGATTGAGAACATAGATGATTTTTTGGAGAATATTGATCATAATCTCGCGTATTATGAGATACCTGCACAACTGGCATGTGCTTACTTGAAAGGTCATCTCAAAGGACGGGCACTCGACTGGTTCGAAGTTCTAGGTTATAGAGTCATTGAAGATAAGACAACAGACTACGCGCACTTAAAACAGGCATTGTCGGAACAATTTCCCGTGGTCAGAAACAGGTCAGAACTAGAAACGAGATTTTATTCCTCATCACAAAGACGAGATCAACAGCCTTCGGACTTTATTTATGAATTGTTGAAAATTCATAAAGTCCTTAAACTAGAAATGTCGGAGGAAAAATTAATAGATCACGTCGTTAGTCGATTAGAACCTCAAATTTTGGATTATGTCGAAGTTAGACATCCACGAAATACTGCCAATCTCCTACAAATCGTTGATAAATACGAAGAACGTTTTATGCATAGACAAATCAGAGGTTCGAGTGAGGGATTTAGAAGTTCAGGCCCTCATGAAAACAATCGTTTTAATACCCGGCATAGACAGGAAAATTGGAGGGAAAACAGAAATAATGAGAGATACGCCAATAATAGCCGACCACAAAGGGAATTTAATCGGTTCGAAAACCAAGGTTTCACAAATAATCGCAGATTCGAGGGTAGACGCCAAGGTGGACAATCGGATCAACCATTCCACAGTCAAGGCGGTCGACAAAGTGGGTCGAGAAATAGTTCATTTCGAGGTCAAAATGAACGAAGTAGAAATTTAAACTTTTAAGCGATCGATGTGAATATGGGGGTAATCGATCGCGGGGTACGGAAAATCCTCCAGTTTGGGATCATCGGCCTATCAGAGTATCATCTATAAGAATGACCCCAGTCGAATTACCGTATGTCCCTATTCTATTAAATGAAACCTTTATTACAGCACTATGGGACACGGGAGCAGAGAAATCTTTTATTTCGGAGGAGGTATACCGCAATTATTTTTCATACCGACCTCGTCAAAAGACGAAAGACAGAGTCGTGACAGCACAAGGAGCCCCGTGCAATCATTTGGGTAGAGTCGAATTACAAATTAGAATCAGGGAATTTCAGAAACCCTGGGAATTCCATATACTTGATAACATGCAGTATCAGTGCATTTTGGGGATTGATTTTATGAAGGCGTCGCGATTAACATTAGATTTTGATCAGAAATCCTTAATCATTCCCGATCATCTGATCAAACAAACGCCTAAAGAGGAGAAACTCGTTGATATTGATCTCACAGAATCGAAACTTGATGACGAGCAACAGAAGCAATTAAAAGCCTTATTTAATAATTTTAAAGGGTTATTTTCCGATCAACCGGGATTAACGCATGTTGTATATCATGAGATAGATACTGGAGATAAAGGACCGGTAGTGTCGAGACCATACAAGTACGACCGGGTCAAACAAGGCATTATTGATTATCACATAGATAAGATGTTACGGGATGGTACAATTTGTCCTATTAATTCGCCCTATGCATCTCCAGTCGTATTAACTCGAAAGAACAATGACCTTCCTCCAGATTCTCCCGAGGCGTATCGTTTCGCGATCGATTATCGGAAACTAAATGGAATTACCAAATATCCTCGATATCCATTACCGGTTATTGATGACTTACTCACCAATATCCCTCACACCAACGTTATGTCCACTCTAGATCTCAGAAGTGGCTATTTTCAGTTGGCGATTAGTCCAAAGGACATAGAAAAAACAGCGTTTATCACTCGCAATGGCACTTTTGCATTCCTACGCATGCCTTTTGGTCTTTCTGGGGCGGCACCTAATTTCCAACGGGCTATCGATATAATTCTCAACCTGTTATTGGGCGTTTCGTGTCCGTTTACATGGATGATGTTATTATTACATCACCATCGTTTAAAGACCATCTAGATCATTTAACTCAGGTTTTTACCTTATTACGAGACGCAGGGCTAACGTTAAATAAAGAAAAATGTCACTTCGCTCGTGACAAACTCAAATATTTAGGCCTGATTATTAGTAAAGAAGGAATCGAAACTGACAATAAGAAAATTCGGGCAATTACGGAAATGAAACCTCCCAAAAATAATAGAGAAGTGTCAAAATTTTTAGGGATGACGGGTTGGTACCAAAATTTATTCCGCGATACGCAGATATATGCGAACCATTGTACCAATTAAAGAAAAAGGGGGCGAAGTTTAACTGGTCGGGAGAAGCACAGGATTCTTTTGATCAGATCAAACGCACACTAACGGAGGCACCGATTTTGCAATTACCAAATTTTTCTGAACAGTTCAATTTATTCACTGATGCAAGTGGGGTCGGAATTGGTGCTGTGCTTCAGCAAAATCAAAAACCTATTGCTTTCGCGTCTCGAACCCTTAATAAAGCAGAACGTAATTATACGGTTACCGAAAGAGAATGTTTGGCGGTAATTTGGGCTCTAAATAAGTTTAAAACTTATTTTGGACCCCTACCTGTAAAGTGATTACAGATCACGCAGCGTTAACGAAGTTAACCAATGGTAAGAATTTATCAAGTAGGATGATCCGATGGGCATTGAAATTGTCAGAGTTTAACATAGAATGGGAGCACAGACCTGGTGTTCAAAACGTGGTCGCAGACCTTTTATCAAGAAATCCAGTAGACAGTGTCGAGGGATCGCAAATTTCGTGCGCAGCTCTTAGAGCCCTCGCAATAAATTCCCGTGAACAATTCATTAAGGAACAGAGGGAAGATCCTGAATTAGGACATATTTATCGATACTTAGAAAACCCTGATGACGGTTCTGTTAATGCGACGGTATGCGAGAGTTGGTCCCAGGACTTCAAGTTAATAAATGGTCTCCTCTTTTACGCGAAGTATTTTTCTAATCTGGGAGAACTAAGAGTTTATATTCCTGGTTCTCTTCGAAAAGATATAATGAAAGAATTTCATGATCTGCCATTAGCAGGACATCTCGGAAAGAGGAAGACATATCTTAAACTTCGTGACACGTGCTATTTTCCATTTATGAGAAAATATATATTTGAATATGTTTCAACCTGTGACCGGTGTCAAAAGTTTAATTATAAAAACGCGCTACCAGCTGGTCGTTTAATGCCTATAGTTTCGAAATATCCAAATGAAATTGTAACGCTAGACTTAGTAGGCCCCTACCCCGCATCCCGACCCGAGAGATATAAATTCATATTAGTTATAACTGACCACTTCACTAAGTGGTGTGAGCTGATTCCTCTTCGTAAAGCTTCAGCCCAGACAATAGCTAATGCCTTTTTTAATACCTATATAGCGCGTTACGGAGCTCCGATTTCTTTGATAAGTGATAACGGCCCCCAATTTATTTCTGACGTGTTTGAACATCTCAGTCACAGGTTGGACATCAAACATATGAAAACGGTAACGTACCGACCACAGTCTAATCTCACGGAGAGAGTGAATAGAAATTTAGTTCAAATGATAGCTTCTTTTGTTGAAGAAAATCATGAAAACTGGGACCAATTTCTACACGAGTTCGCTTTCGCATTGCGCACGGCGGTAAATGAGACGACAAATAAAACTCCGGCTGAGTTGTTTTTGGGAAGGAAAATCATAACTCCGTTTAGCAAGCTCATAAATGTTACGGAGGATGCGAAATATGTTGGTAATAACATCGAAAGATTATTCGATGAGGCAAGACGAAATATGCAAAAAAGCATAAGTCTTGGGAAAAACATTACAATCTCAGAAGGAGGGATGTTCACATCAAAGTGAACGATTTGGTTTTACTTCAAACACATTTCTTAAGTGCTGCGGGTAGGAAACAGGTGGGAAAATTTATGCCTAAATTTGAAGGTCCCTATAAGGTTTTGGAAATAAAAGGAAATAATTTAGTTATTTGGAAAAACGGAAGAAATATAACTGTTAATATTGATCAGGTTCGAGTGTACCGACCTCGTCAGTCAGACACGATTAGTTCGGATAGTCCGGTAGAAACTCTATATGACGAACAAGAAGTTAGTCATGGGTCAAATAGATCACATCAAGGACAGTTTAAAGAGCATAGGAAAACCTCTAGTCAGGAAAGTGAGGGGTGTAGATCACGGCAGAGTAACACCACACGGGAGATCCCCAGAAATAAACGTAAAATTAATAGTACTGCGTCGAAGAACCAAGCTTTAAAACGGTCCAAGATATGTAAGAAGAGATCCCGACAAGGATCTGATCATCAGGACCGGAAAAGACACGCTCCTGAACAAAGGCAGGGAGTCAAGAGGTCGATTCCATCCTCGATCTCATCCAGAACTTATAAATTTAAGAGACCTAATACCTCTTCACCAGGAGTAGAGTCCATTACAGGTCCATCAAAGTTGCCTGATCGCAGGACTGCTACGACTACAAGTGGATCACGAATGGAAGTTAGTGGACGTGATAACCAGACCCGTCAGACCAGAGCGACAACGAGAAGACGCAACGAACAAGCGGAGAAACCAGTCCGGTCGAATCAAACCAATACAAGGAGACCTTGCCCATACTATCTACGGAGCCGTATACAAGAAAAAGACAGAATCCATGAGGACCTCAACAACATCGAAATCAACGGCATACCTGGCAGCACATTCCGCAGAAGAAGCCTCAGTATGGAAGCGTTGAATGGAGATCCAGTGCATAGGATTTAACAGACAAAATCCAGGTTGTATTGTTTCTTTATCTTCGCGGTACGAACAAATGAAGAATTTTTGCAATTAAAGCAAGTCACGGGCGGACTCTAAAATTAAGAAGACTGACAAAAGTGGACACTGCATTGTGTGTGTTTTTTTTTTCTATAACAGAAAAAAAAAAAAACGACTTTTGTGTTACTTTTTGTATTTTGGAGAAAACATCTGTAAATTTTGCATTTGTTTACTTCGATGTATGACTTCGCTAAGATGCGACAATTCATTTGGTTGTTTGTGTTATTTGTTTATTACAAAATGATTATTATTATATGCTATGTGTGTTTCTATGTATGTTTTGTTTCACATCTGGTGCCTTAGAGCGCGGCGAAGTTAGATAGGATTAACCATTAACACTAACTAGCGCATCAAGTTTTTCGAATGGGAAGGCAAAGGAACCAGATATTTATTGTATTTGACATTCATGTAACAAATGTATAACTTCATGTCTGCTTTTACCTACTTCTCAAATGGATATCAATCTTTCAGGGTAGCTGACCCTGAAGTCTTCGATGTTCCAGTGCCACAGAAGATTGTATTGTATTTTTTTGTATAATGTATAAGTCATACTCTATGGGGCTGGTTTTTTGCCACCACTAGGGTGGTTTTTCCCACGCCCCTTCGCCGAATGGATAGAGTGCAGGGATTAATTTAAACTTGTAAAATATTATGAGGTTTGTCAATTAATTCTAAATCTTAATTTTGTCATTTTTCATTACGGAAGATGTTTCAGTAATATACAGTTAGAAATTAATATCGTCGGTACTGTAAGACAAAGATAGGATTTACGTAATTTATTTTCAGGACATTTGAGTCCTTCGAATAAATCCCGTTTTCTTTTTTGGAGGGGGTTGTGACGAATCTATACGGAACTTTATCACTAACCTTCTGAACCGACCTTTTTAGGGAAATTTAATTCCCTACCTATTTCCAATCAACTCCAAAAAGCGGACAGGATTCCTTGTTATGCAGATTAGATTCAGTATTTAAGTCAAACGAAATAGTAAAGTTAGAGCAGTAGGAGATAGACATTGAAACATAGAGTTATAGTGATTTTGAATTGAAATATTGTTGTTGAAGATAAATTAACCTCATGAAGAATTGAGATTCCGAGTGGTAAATATCTTTTTGAAGTTAAAGTCTCACTCAAGTTTTAAGAGTCGGATTAAAGTTAAATGTTCAATAAGAACATTATTAAATATAACTCTGGGATCTCTTATCGTGGTAATTTCTGCGTGATCATTATTTAATAAATTAATTAATTGAATTATTAACTAATTAAGCTAATTTAAAAGATATTATCTTTAAAACCTCATAATATTAGTAGTCGAATTTGTTAATAAGTCTTTGATTTTATTTGGGAAAGATATCCAAATAAAGAAAGTTATTTATAAAAATGGCTACTGGTTCTTTTATATGTCTCATAATTATTCTAGTTCTCAAAGTGAGGTCCCGAAAGAGTTAATCACACATTGGTAGCAAAATTAAGATGTAAAGTTAATTCAGCTACAAAAATTCCTTGGACAAAAATATTAGAACGAGTTACATATGAATACAATAACTCGCCACATGATGTTACTGGCTTTCCACCTGCATATTTAATGTTTGGAACTTTGCCATATGATTCGCCATTACCTAATCAAGTAAAATTAAACTATCCACCTATACAACAACCAAGACAAATTTCAGTAAACAGAACAATTAAACATCATAAGATAAACAAAACACAGGTATGATAAACATTATGTTGATGCAAAATTTAAAGTTTGAGATTTAGTCTTATATCAAAATTTCTCATACCCCAATTCAAGTAAACTTCAATCTCCTTATAATGGTCCTTTTAAAATTGTCAAAAAACTCTCAAATGTTACTTATGAAATAGATAAACCAAATCAATGTGCAGGAAAATTAACAATATTGTTCATTCTACAAGATTAAAATCTTTTCATTCAAAATCCAATTTCCAATTATGCTAAATTCTTATTTATATTTGTTATAGAGTGTTTTCTCAAACATTGGGGGGGGAGAAGTGCATTGTAATTTTAAAAGAAGTGCATTGTTATTTAGAAGAAAAAAATAATAAAAGTTGCTTTTAAAATTTGAATTTAAGACTTGTTTACATTATGAAAATCAAAATTTAATGTAATTGAATTTTTATTGCATCTTTATTCATAATGAACACATTATTGAAGACTATTTTTGAAAAAATAACTGAATTATGGACTGTATGAAAACATGGTGATGAGGTCAATCTTGCGATACATGATGTTATAATAATTTTATTGTGATTATTTGTTATAGAAGTATATTCTGAAAGTTAAAATATATTATGTGATATTATGAAGATTTTATTAAGGTTGTGTGTTTTTGAAATGAGTTGATTGAGTAGTGATTCTAATAATAATAAACAAAAGAACTGTGAGATAAACAATAATTGAATGATGAACATTGAACTATGATTTTTTCCAAGACAGGACTGTGTGAAACATTACATTACATTGATTGAACTTTTACCTGTACTTGATATATCTGAAATACCCTTATTTTTCTTTGCATTTTATATTTCTAGTGATTTTTGATATAATGCTGATGTTGTGTTTATTTTGGTAAATTTCTGTATTATAGTTATGTAATCTTTTCTGTTTTGGGAGCTCCTAAAGTCATTTTGCTGTTACTTATTTTATATATATTCTTTGTGTATGTATTTACTTTACTATTCTTCCTAAAATCATGTTGTTATCAATATATATAAAGGAGAAAAACGACTCACTCACTCACTCACTCACTCACTAATCACGATATCTCCGGAACTATTAAACCTACAGACTTCAAATTTTGTAGTTAGGTTCCCTTCATGGAGTAGACGTCAGCTAAGAACGGATTTTGCAAAGTTCGAAGCCCAAGGGGGTGTTACGGGGGTTTAAGGGGCGTTAAGGATAATTATTTCCATTACTAAACTATTACTTTCAATAAGTAGAGATTCCCTACATAATGATTTTTACGAAAATCGACCTCCAAGTGGCGTTGAGGGCGCTTAAGGGGCGTTATACATAATTATTTCCATTTTTAACCTATTAGACGTACAGTCTTGAATTTTGGGGTAAGCGGATTCCTTTCATAGAGTACAGATCCGCTAAAGAATGAGTTTTGCTAAAATGGACTACCAAGTGGAGTTGTAGAGAATTAAGGGGCGTTAAAGGCAATTAACTCCTTTTTTAAACTATTAGACGTAAAATCTGAAAATTTAGTAAGCTGATTCCATTCATTAAGCAGAGATCCGCTATAAGATGGGTTTTGTGAAAATTGTTTCCTAAGTGGCGCTGCGGGGGTTTAAGGGGCATTATAGATAATTATTTCCATTTTTAAACTATTAGACGTACAGTCATGAAATTTGGTAAGCGGATTCCTTTCATAAAGTACAGATCCGCTGCAAAATGGGTTTTGTCAAAATCGACTCCCAAGTGGCGTTGTAGAGAATTCAGGGACGTTATAGGCAATTAACTCCTTTTTTTAAACTATTAGACGTAAAAATTTTGAAATTCAGTAAGCAGATTCCATTCACTGAATAGAGATCTGCCATAAGATGGGTTTTGTGAATATTGTTTCCTAAAAAACGTTGCGGGGTTTAAGAGGCGTTATAGATAATTATTTCCATTGTTAAACTATTAAACGTACAGTCTTAAAATTTGGTAAGCGAATTCCTTTAATGGTGTAAAGATCCGCTACAAAATAGTTTTGTGGAAAATTGATCTCCAAGGGTCACTGAGGAGGATTAAGGGGCGTAATAGATAAATATTTCGCTTTTCAACTAATAGAACCACCTGCTTGAAAATTAGAAGGTATGTTCCGCTCATGGAATAAATTTCCTTTTACTAGGATTTTTGCGAAAACGGACCCCCAAAGGAGTGGGGTTGCGAGGGATTAAGGCGTGTTATAGAAAAATTCCTGTTTTTGAATTTTACTCATTTACTTGAAATTTGTTGAGCACTTTTCTTTATAGTTGAATAGAGTTCCACTAAGAATGGATTTTACGGAAATCAACTCCAGGGGGAAGCGGGAAGAGTTATTGGGGCGTATTGATAGACAAAATTCCTGTTTTTGAACTGCTAAGACTATAATAATAAAATTTGGTTTGCATGCTTCTTTTGTTGAATTGGAATCCGCTAAGAATGCTGTCAACGAGGTATTGATGATAAAAATTCCGTTTTTTCTCTATTAGATTTAGATTTGAAATTTAGCACGCATGCTTATTTTATGGAGTAGAGATCCACTGAAAGTTGCTTTGCTGGAAATCCACTTGATTATTAGGTTAAGTGAGCGAAAAAAATCTTTCTACTTCTATTTTAGATATAAATATAAATTAGATATTATAATTTATGTTCTTTTTATATCAAGGGGCGAGAGTGTAACAGCTATAAATATATTTTTCAATACAATCGAAATTCTTAATACTACATATCAATAATTAATATATATGTAAACAGTATACATATATGCAACATCGTGAAATACCCAGTGAAGCGGGTCGGTAACGGCTAGTTTACTATATACCTATTCTTTCTATGTATTTATTTACTCATTATTCCAACATTCAATACCATTTCGAAGTACTTGTAACTTTTCAACATTTATAACTTTATTAACATTGTTTACTATTGATGCACACTTAGTGAGAATTTCACTTGATCTTATGTTATGTTATTTAACACTACTATATTTTTTAATGTCTAATTTGAATTACCTTTATCTTATGTTGTTTTTTCTTAACCTCATTATTATTATAGCCATAGTGGAAGTATTAGATGTGTGATATTTTTCAGGAAACAATTCTATGTAACCCAAAGCTTTATACCAAATTTTTGATATTTTGTTATTCATTATTGCTATTTTTTTGTACATGTTAGGATTCACCAGCCCACTCTTTTACACAATTATTATATCCTCTAGATTTTTATTTCATTTGGGGAATTTGATATCATTGAAATATTATTTTTATTTCCTGGGGACTTGCCAGTCAGGATTGGCCAACCTGTCTGTGCCAGGCTTCAGCGGAGGGGGGGGGGATTTGTCAGGTTTGAAAAGTTTAGATTCAAAATTAAGGAAGTAATAAATGAAAATAGAGCGAACTCTTTACCATCACGTAAGGATTTGTGGGTAAATAAGCCTATTTAAAGGGGGAAACGAGTGCTGACGAAGGCGAACGCATACTCGAAAAGGCTTGGCTGGTGACTCCTCGCTGAGATGTTGTCTTTTGTACCACCCGGTTGCGCACCAAAGGGCCACCATGTTGGATTTTATGTGATTGAAGCGAAATAAAGAAGTATTTTGAAGATGATGCCCTCCTCATTTTACCAGCAGGCCTGGGGCCTGTCATATATATATATATATATATATATATATATATATATATATATATATATATATATATATATATTCATATTTCTTTTTTATATATATATATATATATATATATATATATAGCAGTAAATAAATTAAAAAAGACTAATAAATCCTAAAACATCTTAAGAACAAGCTGAAAGAACCAAGAACATGGAACCATTACAAACCAAATAAAGAAATTTAGTTAGAGTTGAAAAAACTATTATGATTTCCCGAGCTTTCACTGGCTTAAGGACAGTGAAACAGGGTTAAACAGTGTTTTGTGAGATCTCAACCTTCCTCTACAGCGGAAATTTTCATCATAATAGCATAGGAGATAAACCAAGGCAAAGGCCCTAAAACCCACGTGGGTGAATATGACATCAATAGAATAGAATTGGAATATTAAATACGATAGGAATCAGGGCAAAATAGACAAATATAAATATATATAAACAAAAATATATGCAATAGAGGTTAATAATGATTATGACCATAAGTAATAATAATGAAAATGTGTTTATCTTTAAAAATATATTTAAATAGAGCTCATGATTCACAATATCATCAAAAAATACCAAATTACCTAATTCTGTGACCGATTTACACCCCCACGCAAGAACACTTCTACCTCCATGTTTTATTGATCCAACTAGATTCTTGGAATTAAGTTTCAGAAAATTCAAAATTGACTGCAAATTGACTGGGATGGCAGATAACTCAACATTTTGGGTTCCGATGGGCCTGTAATAGCTTGTAAATGAAAAAAATAAGGAGTTTAATCCCATGAATTTATGGGGAACAAGAACTCTTCAACTTCCATGCTTCAACATGGAAGTGAATTGGCCTCAATTAGGTAATTTGGTAATTGTTCATGGTATTATGAATCATGAGCTCTATTTAATTATTTTAAATAGAAATTTTAAATTATCCGCCCGAAATTTGGATATTGGAGACTACTTATTTTTTTTAACAGGGCAATGACGCCAAGTGCACTGCCCTCATTGTACGTCACTGGTGTCTCTATAACTGTCCCCAAATTATGAAAACGACTTCAATCCCTTTATTTAGCCCAGTAGAAAATATTTGGTGAGATTCTGATGTAAAAAAAAAAAAGAAAGCGTGACAAATAAACACAAAATGTGAAGTAAAAACAATAATCACAGAAGAATGGTGGAAAATCGATGCAGAAATTACAAAAAAACTGATTATATGTATACCAAGACGCTTAAAAGTTGTTGTGGACACTAAAAGATATCCTACTAAGTACTAAATTAAGAAATAAATGCAATATTTAAAGCTAAGTGGAGATTTTTGTTAAGTGTACGAAGACTTTTGTTGCGCAATTTTTCAGTAGCTTTTTGATAATTAATTTTTAACAAAAATAGTTATACTATTTTTAAAAAATTAATTATGTTGTTCCATTAAGAATAAGTTGCAGATATCATAAAAAAAGCAATTACAGTATATTAATTTTTATTAGTCGAAAGCATTAAATTTTATAAGAAATTGCAGGTGTATGAACACTTTTGTGGCCCACTGTACACACACACACACATATATATATATATGCGACAGTCTACATTTGTTCCTTTTTATAAATATATCTTTTAATATCACACTTTTAATGTTTCTGCGTTGGATTTCATTGGACAACTGTAACATTTTCGGATCGGAATCACTAATGGACATAAGAGTGAATAGAATGAGTTATTTTCCTTTAACCTCTGAATAACTATTTTTTGAGAAAAATATGTACTTGGATCAGTTTATCACAATGAACTGTAATGAAATAAATGTTACGTATCAATAAGCATTTAACTTGCAATATCTTAACTGAAGCTCTTTGTGAGCCGGATGAAGATTCATTTTATGGATCTCTTCAGAAGTTTTACACGAGAATTTTGAAATTATTTTTGATGCGATAAATTCTTTAGGTGCATTTTGCTGGAGAATAAATCTAAATTAAACGTCAGGCTTGGCTGCGTAACGCTCAATCAGTTTTACTCGGCTCCATTCGGCAATCGTGCTTATATATGCGACGCTTGCTTAGTTTTGAATTGAAAACTTTTTAAGCATGTTTTCTTTTAAAGTAAAAATATTACGCACATTTTGTTCCTTGAAGTGTATTTAAATGTTATTCTCATCCAGCCCACTTCCACTCCAGCTAGTGTACGAGAGAGGAGGAGCGGAAGCGAAAACAATTGAAAAAATTTATCCTTATGTAAGGGATGAAGCATAAGAAGAAACGAAACATGCGATTTATTTTTCGATTAAGTAGAAATAGCATTTATGCTAAAAAATGTACCAAAAGTATTAAAATTTAAAAATTAATGAAGTTAATTAGCGAAAAGTTGCTAATATTTTGGTTTATATTAGCTATGACAACTAGGAGATTACGAGAAAATAAAAGCGTTAGTTGTGAAAAAGTACGAACCCTTTTCTTCTGTTTGATTTAGACAATTTTAAGAAAAATAAACGTCTTTCAGGGCATAACCTTTCCTAGTCTTACATGGCATACGGAGTTACATAAGTTATATTAACGTTACTTAAGTATCATCGCAACAGGATTGGCGACATTATATGAAAGGAAGTACATAGTTGACATTTCAACGACACAGACCGCTATACAGAAAAATTTGCAATATAGAGGTTCGTTATATTGAGTCTGACTTTATTTATAAAATTGAAAGCAAAATTAAAGGATTATTTAATTAACGTATTATAATATTCAAGTTACAATATCTATTAATGTATTTTGAGCTATCATATTAATAGTGTATTTGTAGAAATAAAAAAAAATCTTATTAAACATAAAATATAACATTAACGCAAACCTTATTTAAAAAAAAATTAAAAAACGAAAGATGTGTTCTTGAAACGAAAACCACCTTAAAAGTTCTTCAAAATTCGAACTACTTCAGACTCCCTCTGTGCACAATTTGGCCGGATCAAAAAACCGAAATAGACAACCCCTGGATATCCCTCCTTATAAACTTTCAAAGATTCGCCTCCATGGAAATTCGGCATGCAAAATTCAACATTGGATTTTCGGATATTTTCCAAAAAAAAAAAAAAAAAAACACGACACTGGGACAACAAAGAAAGAGGAGACCCAACTCATATCCGTACCAAGTCTCCAAGAAAAGAATAAAGAGTAAGAAAAGAAAACTAGGGATGGTGGGGGGAGGAGCATCTCAGAGCACACTAGACTCACATCCCCTGCGAGGCAATTTAACTCTACTCCTCAGTCAATAAAAAATATGAATCATGCACGAAAATTCTGAATTCAAATCCCTTTATCATAAAATAGGAATGATAACTTGCAGTAAGCATGGAAAGTCAAGAAAGAGTGAGATTTAAACCGTTCATAGGGGGTTGAGCGTCAACCCCCTCCCCCAGTTGCCGCGCGTCACGTTTTCGTAATTGCGTTCTTGAACCATAAAAAAAAGTAGCCTTGCCACGACAATCCCCTCCCTTTATCCCCCTCTATGGAAAACTTTCTTCCCGTCCGTTGATTGGTGCGTGCGAATATGGTACCCAGGTAAGCTGAATAGAACCCATGGAATAAACACGCTTCTAAAACGTAGAGATCTCTTTTTCAAGACATCTCATTTGCATTATTTATAGCTTAATATTCTTTGATGGTGATTTATTATGTTTCTTTACATTTAATGTGGTATGCAACCTATTTCCAACTTGCTTTTGTTTCGATTTCGATCGTAATTTGTAAAAAGAATTCAAAAGCTTCATACTTTGTGTTTCAAAATATTTGTGACAGTTCCTAAAAATAAGTTCTTTTTTCTCCTAGAGGTATTGTTACCCACTTGTGTACCCTGTAATTAGTGGCGGATACATGCTATACATAGGGTAAAATGAAATTATAACCTCTACATACATTATTTATTTAAGTGCACAACCAGTGCAACCAGTACACGCCACATGGAAAAGAATATTTTCTTTTATTGCGATTGTATAAAATACTAAAAGTTAAGTTGCAAAATGTCTGGGTTACAAAAATTTGGGAAAATAGGAAAATTAAAATTACAAATATTTGTGACATTACTCGAAATGTGTGTGTGTGTGTGTTTTTGAACAAAAAGCTTTGCCACATGCGTTACATATTTGTATTGGCATTTTGTTCCATTTCTTCATCATAACAAATAGATAAATCCGTATCAAAGTCACTGCCGTATTCATCGGTTTCCGTCAAATATTCTCATTCAGAATCACTTTCGTTGAAATTCAATGACGATGCCATATTGGCAAGAAAAAGTAAAAATAAGCAACGAAAATAGTTATACAAACTTTAGGAAGCCAAACGAAACAGGAACAAACGTGCACCTTGTCAGCTTCAAAAGGAAAAAATAAAATGTACGTCGTCACGTAAAGGTCAGTGCTCCCAGAATTCCCAGATTTCTGGAAATACTGGAAAGCTCAGTCTGGTAAATAGGAGGTTAATGTTCAAATTCCTTTTAAAATGTTCAATATGTATCTATGTAAAGTTATAAACAATTTTGTTTACATAACTGCATTATCACCTCCTGGGAAAAAAATTTATTATAATCAACATTAATTTTTTAAATACAATAATTTTGAAATTACTAATTTATTACGTTCTATCGATTTTATATCTTACAGTAGGAATTGTTGAAACTGCATGCTCTGTGTGAATCTCAGAAGTATAGGTTTGAAAAGAAACTGCCCACGACGGAAATTTTAGCTATGCTGCTTTTCCTCCTTTTTTCTCTTTGAAAGACAATATTGTGCGTAGGGCTGACGATGGCAACAAGAAAACATGCTGATTATCTACTGAACAACCACGGTCTCAACGAATCATGAAGGAAAACTTAATTTCGTACACACTCTTTTTAAGAAAATTGAACTTGGTTAATTTAATAATGTTTAAGGATTTTGAAAGACCACTTTATGTTCAGATGACTGTTAGAGAGGAAGGAACTTCTTGGTTGATATTTGATTTGAACCAAGCACGTTCTCTAAGAGTTGATTTCCTTTCAATCTGAAGAGAAACTTGAGAATATAGCAGAAGTTTCACAGACGCCACGAAGTCGTGGACTTCAGACTAGAAACTGGTCATGACTGTCCTGATGGTTATTTGAACAAATTCGGAAGGATTTCTTCCCGAAACTATTTTCTCTGCAAAATTTATCAGTAATTAACATTAAGCATCTTGAAGTATGTCTAGCTGTAACCGTAAGTCTTTATAATAGTGATAAGGAATGATTTCTGAGTTCCTTCCGATCCGAAAACGA
Source organism: Trichonephila clavipes (assembly GCA_019973935.1). NCBI lineage: Eukaryota > Metazoa > Arthropoda > Arachnida > Araneae > Nephilidae > Trichonephila > Trichonephila clavipes. The sequence continues at coordinate 183,578 of BMAU01002203.1, read as the reverse complement.
GTATCTTAGCCATCACGCCAAAACGATCGTCGTCACGTGGTGGCTATTACTGGTTTATATCTATATCACACCGCCACAGTACATATTCAAAGGCTAAAGAACAGCTACAAGTCATCTTAATTAATATTATTTATTTATTTGTTATAGTTACTACTTAGTTCCTAAGTGTTTGAATTTCTCCTTGTATGTCTGTGAAGTGTTTTCTTTCCGGCGAATTATATGAAATCCAGTGTAACGCATTACATCAACTATCAGTACTATATAGGTTAATACCTAACAGCATTCATTGAAGCGGTCAAGAGCGATATTAATTGATATAATTTCTACCGATTATTATTATCATGATACCCAGATGAATATTATTATTATACCAGACGATATTTCAGTTCACTATATTCAGAGGATCCTTCAAGTATCCATTTAGATCTCCCTGGAATGATTGCTAGCATGAAAATCAACTTTGATTAATATTATCAGACATGAATAGTCATAATAAGGCTCTCAATAGATATCCTCCATGCAATTTTGATTGGTTCTGTGAATCCATATAGAGAGAATCTCTCATGCATTATATCTTTTGTTTATTATAGTCAATGTTAAATCTTTATATAATAGCTTCCCTGGTTGAGATATGATTAAAGAATTAGTGCGATGATTATTCTAAAACACTACAAAAACAGTAGATAGTGCTTCATTAAATTTTTTAATCGATTTAAGGTATTCGAATAAGTTCAGAACAGGGATTTTCAAAAGCACATAAATGGATAATTTTCATGATATTTAGTGTCACTTAGATTAGAATATATGCATAAAATTGTTTTAAGGACATTTTTACAAAAAAAAATATTTAAATACAATATTTTGGAAAAAATTAACTTAGAATAATCTTTTTTCCAAATGTTCTCCTTTTGTGAAAAATACTTCTATTAGAATAATATTCTGCCGGTATATAGCTCAGACCTCTGTTCAGAGGCTCGACTAGAATTTCTGAAATATATAACTTAGAAGTGTGTTGATCCATGTTTTACGGCAACAGAGGGGACCAATTTTAAGAAAAAAACGCGAATAATTATTTCAATAGGTGGTAACTCTGAAAATGTGATTTTTTCAAAAATTCTAGTTGAGCCTCTATAGAGAGGTCTGAGGCAAAATATTATTATAATAGAACTATTTTTCACAAAAGGAGAACATTTGGAAAAAAGATTATTCTAAGTTAATTTTTTGCCAAAATATTATATTTAAATAATTTTTTTGTCAAAATGTCCTTAAAACAATTTTATGCATGTATTCTAATCTGAGTGACACTAAATATCATGAAAATTATCCATTTATGCGTTTTTTTAAAATCACGGTTCCGAACGTAGTCGGATACCTTAAGTAGGACAGCGTATATATATTACAGCCCCCTGTTAAGTCAGGTTGGGGGTCCCAAGTTGTATCTTACAAAAAATTGCAAAGGGTCCCTTGAATCTTGTCCCCTGATACTGGGGTGTACGTTACGCCAATGCTTTTCCCCCTAAAGTTATTTCAATTTCCTTGAATAATCTAAAAGTGCGGATTCTATATCGTACCCATTAAACCTTTTCACCAAACTCTCTGTCTCTTTCTGTTTAATTATACAATTTACTTCAAGTTGAGGATAACTGTAAAAAGTCTTACGAATTTATTTCGTTGTATAAATTAGTTGGTTCAGTCCTAGTTATTAATTTTTGCACAAGTTTGGAATTTCTACACAAAATCTGAGACTGAACAAGAATAAGGCAAATTAAATACAGACTTCATAACGGCAAAATATTGTAAATTTCGCAGTTCAAGTGGACAAGACATCTTACAAAAAATGTCGGTACAGAAATATTTATTTTCTATTCCGTGCATATGGAAATCTGGTCATATATAATTTTTTTTTTACTGTAGACTACCATGAAATTAAGAAAATTCACCTTTTCAAAAATCAAACAGAAAATTATTCTGGAAACACATTCACTTGAAGCATATAAATGAATTATCTTTTTGGATTAGTAATTTATATTACATTCAATTCAGAGCCACATCACGCTTTATCTCATGTTGTCGCGAAATCTATTAGAAATTTGTTTTACTTTTGGAATATATATAATATAATACGTGTACTTAAAAATATTATTTTTATCATGCATACAGGAGATATTAGCCGTTGCCCACCCACTTCAATAGTTAATTCCTGATGTTGCACGATTACAAATCTTTTGAAGTTAACCATATTTAAGTTCTAGCATTAAGTGTTTCATTGTATTGAGAAACATTCTTATAACTCTCCCCTCTCGATTTAAAAAGGACAGGATTAGTATTTTCTAAACTGAAATAAAACTATATTTTACTCCCCATGCCTCTTCCCGTATCTCTACTCAGTAAAAGAGAAACATTCTAATGAGATTTCAACTCTGTACATCAAATAGCTCAAAAACGGGATTTTTTTATTTGTGTGCATGGTTCCTTTAAACCTTTTAACCAAGGAGTCGATTTCCAAAAAATTCTTTCTTGGCGGATCTCTACTAAACAAAAAAGAAACCTGCTTACCAAATGTCAACTCTCTTGGTCTAATAGCTCAAAAATGAATATTTGTTGATCTATACGCAACCTTTACCCACATAATTCTATTTGTGAGTCTATTTCCACTAAATTCGTTCTTAGTGAATCTCTACTCAACAAAAACATGACAACCAAATTTCAACTATCTGGGTCTAATAGTTCAAAAATTATAATTTGTAGATCTATGCTCCCCCCCGGGAGTGGATTTCTAGAAAGCCCGTTCTTAGTGAATCTCTATTTAAAAATATAAACATGCTTACCAATTTTAAACTCTCTAGAACTAATAGTTCAAAAATGAGAATTTGTTGATAAATGCGCCACTTCAAACTATCTAAGCCCCCTTAAATTGAATCCTTTCTTAATGAATCTCTACTCAACAAAAAATATGCCTACCAAATTTCAACTCTCTGGGTCTAATGGTTCAAAAATTTGAATTTGTAGATCTATGCGCCCCTTCATTACACTCAGGTAATCGATTTCTAGGAAAACCGTTCTTAGTGGATCTCTACTTAAAAAAAGAAACATGCTTACCAAATTTCAACTCCTATATCTAATAGCTCAAAAAGGAGAATTTGTTGATCTATGCACACCTTCACCCCTTCTCCCCCTCCAGGGAATTAATTTCAAGAAAACTGCTCTTAGTGGACCTCCACTCAACAAAGAAAACATGCCAGCTAAATTTCAAGCTTGATTATTTGAGGGATCTCGTGATTAGTGAGGCACTTTTACGTATAGATAGATAACTGAGCACTAAAAACACTAATTCATCATTATTTTGTCTCAAAACAGAGAATTTTTAATATCACTTTCTTTTTTAAAAGGATTTTTGTGTATTAATCAGAAAAATGCACGTGAACAAAGATACATGTATTATGATGCATTGATCTCTAATCACAACAACATTAAATACTTCATATTTCTCAGCGAATGAATTATTTCATAAAAGGAACGCGGTTCATTTTTCAGGATCCGAGAGTAATTTATAACCACCTCAGTTTGCTCAGTTTTGAAAGGAATTCACAAATTATAGAACTTTCCAATTTTGTTGAGAGCTAAATTACTTTGTTGGGGAAGTTCTAGAACAAGTAAAGTAATTACCGACGAATTCTTCAATCATGAAATAGATGATAGAGGTGCTCATTGGTGCATACCAAGGACAAATTGATTGATTTTCTCAGAAAGAATTTTTTATTTACATCCGGAAAATGTTTCCTTTTTTTACACGGAGACTTCTAAATTTACGTTGTCCCTTCGTAAATTTTGTTAAATAAATACTAAAATGTCCACAGCAAAAACACTGTAAATATTGCAGATTGAAATTGAAATTCTTTTGAATATTGAAGTTATGGAGAGTTTATGTATAAAAAGCAGAATTTTAATTTTCTAAAAATATAAAAGAGGAATAATAAAGAACAGTAAACAATAAGTTTTTTTCCATCTTTTTTCTCCAACAATATTTTAAAAAGGCCATTTAAAAATATTCTGTAGTTTCAAACTGCTTTTTTAAAATTATTCTTCAGTTGGAAAATTGACGCAAACTTCAGTAAGAAACAAACAAGTGAAAGTTTTACTTCTACTTAATTTTGAAATTTTTTTCGGTGTAGAAGAGTCTTAACATTCAAAAACCTGCTAATTTTATTGAAAGAAAGAAAAATTCTTGTTTCTCCCTTATAATATTTCAATTTAATTGAAATGCTACTTTCCCAGTTGACTTTTGGATTTTTTTAAAAACAAAAAATTCAACTGGTAACAACAAAAGAAAGTTTTTAAAAGTTCAAGACAAAAGTTAAAAAATAATATTTAAATTCCAAGAAAATAAAAAATTTTTTAAAGTATTCACATCAATGATTAATATAATAACTGTTTTTGCTTAAGAGTAATATGTAATAATGTCCTCCCTTTTTTTCTTTAGTTTTTAAAGTAACTTCTAATAATCTGACATACAAGTAACATAATAAAAATATTGTCAAAGAGATAAAAAAAACTTTTAACGTCGACAGAAATTTTTATCATAACTACAGGGTTAAATATACGTGGTTTAGCTTAAAAAATGTTTAATATTTAATGTATATTACGTCTAATTGTGCGAATAATTTATTTCAATGCTTAAATGGAAATATCTGTTCTTTGTATTGAGTTTATACTTTCAATAATAGTTATTTATCCAAGATTGCATCATGATGTTTTAAAACAGAAAATTGATCGATATATTCCTTTAAGGGAAAACATACATATATTTAAAAAAGAACGTGGTACTTAAGTTTAAACGTTTCTCTCTCTTTCAGTTTGTTTTCAAAGTTAAATATACATAATCAGTAATACACTTTTTCAAATATTTTTAAGGAAAAAGAAGTCAAAATAATATTTTTCGTATAGTTTTCCTCTGAGGAGCTACTTCACCTTCGAAACGATAGGTAAAACCAAGCAATGACTTATTATTTATTTTTACAGATTGTGAAAATTGTACTTTTGATTACACCGTTTGCAAGGTGTGTACCACCTAAACAAGTGGAAATATTATTTTGTTTTTGATAAAAGAAGGCATTTGATGAAACATTAGTTACAGCGATAAATATACATTTTAACTTAAAAACTATTTAATATTTATAATGTATGTTGCTTCAAATTTAATTCACAAAATATATTCTTATTCATCGTACTGAGATTCAATATAAAAAAATAGTATATTTAAGGAAATTAGGCTGTAACTGACGAGGACAGTCCTTGAACTGGGCACCATTTTCCAAACTTTTATACCAAGTGAGGACTGGGGAGGGCGGTCTGGGATCAATTAATCGAAAAATCGATTTCTTGGGCCAAAAAAATCGATATTTTAAATCGATATATATCACAGAATCGATATTCGAAAAGAAAATCATTATTCGATTTTTTCTGTTTTGGTAAAAACCATAAAAAAATTTACAATTAGTTGAATGTACTATGTGTTTAAAACCCGTAATATTACGGTATTGGCGGTTAAATGGTTAATTATTACTCAAAAACTCGTGAGATGCCTGTGTACTTAGTTTCCTTCGCCTCTCTTCAATAAATAAAAAAAAAGTTACGTTTGTAATCTTTGACTTTTTTGTATTTGTTGATATTGCGTCACGTGTTTACGCCATGTTGCTCCATATCCCACAAAACTAGAAAAGAACTGAACTGACTGTCGTAATGTACTGTGATTAGCAAAATATTTATTTTCAGGTAGTGTTTGTTAATGAATAATAAGTAATTGAGGGTAAGTAAATCGCTGCAAGTATCGTGGAATCATCTGTTCCTTGTGAGTGCTTTTTTCCATTTCCGGCAACATCGCAAGTGATGAGCGGAGAACCACTTGGATCACAGTAGATGTGACAAACTGTTGTTTTTAAAAAGCTTAGATGTTAAGCATTTGGAACTATAAGCTATATTATCTATTTTCTTAACATTTTAGTGTAACATTTAAAAAATATATGTCTTCTTTTATACCTGATACACTCTTTGATATGGTACTAAAAATAATTGTAATTGTCGAATTCTTTGAACTTAAAAATTCCCTTATTTCACTGATAAGAGGTCGTTTATTAGGGTACCTTTCTTGTTTTTCATAAAATGGATTTATATTTACATTGTAAATACAGACATGAAAAAGAAATTGATTTTTTAGACCTCGATTTTTTGTGAATCGAATCATCAGGTTACGATTCAAATCGATTTAAAAATCCATCTTTTTCGGAAAGAATCGCCATCCCTAGAGAGGAATTTGAGACTCGACAGATTTAACGCGTATCAGCTCATCTAAAAGATGTGTTTGCAGTAGCACCAGGACTCGTACTCACAACCCTACAGAAAAATCTTTAGCCACTTGATGGCGTATATGATCACCAAACGATCTCAGCCTCTTGAAGATTCAAGTTGTTTTTTTAAATATAGAATACTAAAATTTCAGTAGCAAACCTCTTAACAGTTTATTTTTTTATCTAAAATTCGATCCAAAAATTGTCGTGCGTTTTTATTGAATTTTCTAATTAGTTTTATAATTTTGAGTAGGAAAATGACATTAAAATCAACATTTTTATTATTTCTCCGAATTTAGAAATTTTTTTTTAATTTTAACAAAAATAACAGTTCTTGTAAGTTCGCTTTTTTCCTACTCGAATGTCTGACAGGGAAACTAAACTTAGGCCTGTAAATATAAAAAAAAAGTACTATAACTTTGCACTTATTTTTTTTTACACTTACTTTGCCTCTTTTTACGAACAACTATTGATCTCTATAAAATAAATTAGTATTAAAATTTGAGAAGATATGGGCAAAACAGTACATATGATAGAGAAAGAAGAATGTCCGTACACCGTACAGGTAAAACAGTAGTGGGCCGAACACTGTTCCCATACAGCAAACGGATGAACCAGTAAAGGGGTTAAAATACTGAAAGTATATGATTTCTTTTTAATATAATATAATGCCAAAACACTCACAACTCCATTCATATTTTTTAAAGTTTTTTTTTAATAAAAAAATTCAATTATTAAATTTAGACTAAGTGGCCGTGGTAGCCGAGTGGTTAAGGTATCGGATCGTGGCTGGCCTTGTCATGAGTTCGAGCCCAGTACCACTAAAGACCCGTCGTGTAGGGCAGCGATGCACGTTAAATCTGTCGAGTGCTCAAACGTCCTCCTGTTGGAGAGGAGGGTGCCAGCTCACGTGTCGTCCATGTCACTTGACCATGGTTTGAAATTACGTTGTCCGTCGCCAAAGGCTCTCGTGTAGCTGAACAGTGTGATGTAAATATTTAGTCACTCACTAAATTTAGACTAACACTTATATATATATATATATGGGTACCAAGCATGGATTTATTATTTTTCCCGACTAAAGTTTTCTGTATACGAATTAAACTTACCTTAAGCTTGTGTGAAGAATACAAACGATTTTATACATATTGGTGCCTTTTTCCCTACCCTATCCGACACAGGGGTGGATGAAGGCATTAAATCATGCTTTGCTTTTTAATATCCTTTATGCTCTTCTACACGGAGAAAAAATCTCAAAATATATGTGCAATAAACTTCTACTGGATTTCCACTGAAAGCACGGGCATATTTCGTCGGGAATGACTCCTACCGGAAAGTACTCCTGGGGACGCAACTTTTTGAAATTCGACCGCTGGGAAATTATTCGTGTCTTGGATTAAGAGTATGTGAAGCGTACGATGGAATATTTCATACATATATAGAGAAAAAAGACTGCCTATACTAAACATGGTAATACAGAGTGTTGTTGCTGGAAGTATGAATACATATGCTAATCTTTGAATAAATTTTCTTCTATTTTATTTATATTCTGATCGGATATGTTTTAGTATGAACGTTTTAATACCTGTTTATGGTAGTTTTATTCTTAATAACCATACATATTATCATGGGTCAAAGATGACTAAGGATTGAAACAGAGTTCAATTTTGAGTAGAAGGAGTCTCAGGGGTGCTAATTTTGTCTGGAGGGGTGAAAATTTAAACAATTTTCAAACAAGTATAATTCTTTTAAATTTAAATTAAATAATTCGATCTTTTACACATTATTCACAAGGGATTCTGGCTTCAAAAAAGTACAAAATTTTTGAAATATAATCATAATTTAAAAAATTATAAGCATATGAAAATTCTGTAATAAATATTAAGTAATTTTTTCGTTGCGCACGCTATTTTCTAAAATAGGAGTCCCTTGGATGTATAAAACTTTATAGAATTATAAAATGTATAATACCTTTTAAACCCTACATCATTTAAGAATAACATATCTTTGTATTTCAAAATATTTGAAAAATATTAAAATTTTTTAAAAAAATTGTGAAAATGTATTTTTTTATTTTTTAAATATAATTTATTATTCTACTAATATAATATTACTACAGTGTAACAAGAATACATTTAACTTTATGAATCAAATTATAGAGCTAGTAATTAAAGTTATTATTTTAGAAACTAGCATGCGCAACGTAAAACTTATTAAATGTTTCTTATCGAAAAGTTTCTTATTTTCACATGCCTATAATTTTTAAAATTGTGAATATATTTTAAACATTTTATACTTTTCTGAAGCTCCATTCATTTATAAATAATATGTAAGAGATTACAATCGTTTAATTTAATTTTTAAAATAATTATACCTGTTTGAAAATTGTTTATATTTTCACCCTTCTAGAGAAATTTAACACCCCTGAGAGACCCATATCATACGCCCAAGAAAGTAAAATATTTAAATAAAATATAAATAAAAAAATGTTTTTAATCGTATTTAATTAATGATGCAAGCATTTCATGATTTTAGTAAACATATGCAAGAAAATAAAAATAATTATCGTAAGTAAGGTATATAGTGGTTTTTTTCCAGGTATAGAAGTTTAAGTTGGCATTACTTTCCAAGATGGCGACCGATTTAACAGCTGTCAAGTGATTTATTCTCAGTTTGGTTTGGCAATTCATCAAAACGATCATCAAGCAAGGCGTAGATTCGTCGAAGGGGCCCAAAACGAGATTGCCGTTGTTCCCGATTTTCATAAGCGAATTTTGTTTAGCGATGAAGCGCACTTCTGGTTGAATGGCTACGTCAACAAACAAAACTGCCGCATTTGGAGTGAAGCTAATCCACAAGTGTATGTCGAAACACCGTTACATCCAGAAAAACTGACTGTTTGGTGCGCTTTATGGGCTGGTGGAATCCTTCTTCAAAAACGATGAAGGCCACAACGTTACAGTCAATGGTGATCAGTATAGAGCCATGATTACTAACTTTTTCATTCCTCAATTGAACAATCATGATGCCCAGGAGCTGTGGTTCCATCAAGATGGCGCAATATGTCACACAGCTCGTGCCACAATCTATTTATTGAAAGACACGTTTGGTGACCGCCTAATTTCACGTTCAGGACCTGTGAATTAGCCTCCAAGATCTTGTGATTTAACACCGCTAGACTATTTTATGTGGGGCTATGTAAAGTCATTGGTCTATGCGGATAAGCCACAAATGCTTGACCATTTGGAAGACAACATTCGCCGTGTTATTGCCGATATACGGCCACAAATGTTGGAAAAAGTCATCGAAAATTGGACGTCCAGATTGGACTACATCCGAGCCAGTCGTGGCAGACCTATGCCAGATATCATATTTAAAATGAAATGCCACAAGATTATCTTTCGAATAAAAAAATTCATGTCAATCGAATAATACATCGTTGTTTTATTACAATTTAAAGTTCTATATCTCTAAAAAAACACCCTTTTTAAAATATCAGTGGTTTAATATTTGTATTGATTCATAGAAGAAAGGCGCTGACGTGTAGAAGGGATAGTACACCTTAAAAATCTGTCCATGATCAAAGTCCTAACGTAGGCATGCCATGAAAGTTTGGAGAGGGAGTATCAGCACTGGTGCGACACGCACACGTTCTCTTCCCTATATCATGGATCAAAATTGCATGGCATACATGGTTACATGCCTATAACACTGGGATCATGCAAGAAAAAAATTAATCTGAATTTGTATTGTGTGAACGAATTTTTTTTATTAATCTATTTTTTTATTGTTTTTGCAATAACTATGTATCTGAATTAGAAATATGTGTTGTGCATCTTATCTTTGTAAGCACATTTGAATGAAATTTTTTTTCTTTTAATCTGTATCAGTCTTGATCAATATTTACTTTGCATCTATTACATGCCTTTGTAATTTCAAACTATGGAATTTCTGTTTAAACAAGTTCTTTTTAAAATTTCATTTCTCGCATAAATAATAATAAAAATAAAAGGTTTTTGCACAATAAAGGCTGAGTGCATGAATTGCTATTTTCTCAGGGACCACATTTGTAGCTAGAAATGTCTTCCAACATAGTGTAGTTTCACAATGTGATGGTGATTAAATAATCATTAAAATAAAATCAGTCTGAGGGGAAAAGCTGATTGGATGAATATTACTACTACAGAGAGAGATTAATGATATTATAATCAGATGACAACGCTGATTATGGTTTAATATATTATGAAATTTAAGATTGAATTTGATAGTACTAAAAGTAATTATATGTGTTAAAAAAACTCGGTAAGAAAAAGAAAATCTTAAAAAATAATTGTATAAAGGTTATTGACTCAAAGAATAGTTAATACTCACAGTAAAATTGATTTAAAAAATTTAAGTGATTAATAAACAAATAATACGCATTCATACTTGATCATGCAGAAATGAAAATTTAGAGCCATACAAAAATTATATATGAAAAAAAAAACTGAAAAAGAAATTATTAAGTTGTTTAAATGTTTCAGTATTTTTTAAAATTTTTTTACTCTTATTTTTTTCTCAAAATTGTAACTATTTTTGCAATGTCACATAATTACTAGTTTCATCCTTAAATTTTAATCTTCTCATTTGATTAACAGCACAAAAAATACCACTTCTGTATTTTACCTATAACAGTTTTTGAAACAAAATCTTGGAAAGTTAATCGCAAAAATTCCAATATAACCATCCTTTATTCCATCGCATCCGTACACATACATTCATCTTTTTCCGGCCATCTCAACTTAACGTATCTAGCTTTTAAATCTTGAACACTCATCCATAAAAATACGCGTAAAAGCACAAGAATCCACTCTTTTGTGTCTTTATAACAAGGGCAATTATATTCGTGCGAAGTTTATCCAGACGGCTGGTCGAAAGATTCGAAAAGAGGGTGGAGAAGTCCCGGGGGCCTTAAAACCTGGAGAGGCTTAATCACAAATTCAGCACCATGAACCCACCGGTATTTGAAATTGCAGACAGCAATCAGTTAAACAAACTGCTACTGTTAAAGCTAGCAGCTTCTGTTATGTATACCCTGGGGCCTTCAAGGAAAGGCTCTTCCGAAAGCCAAAATATATACTTGCTATCGAAAGAAAAACAAAGTAGGGGGGTGATGGGGTTGCAGTTCGATATCGACTCCTTAAGGTGCGTTTATAATGTCTTAAGTAATAATGGAATCTTGGTGCAAGTATATCTAAAGGCTAGTATAAACGATGTTTCAAGTATTGTTGTTTTGAGTGCAAAAATCGTATTAGTTTTGGAGTGGTGTGAATTGGGCAAAATTTGAGCATGGCGAATGCTTTCGACTTAGTTTAAATTTTTTGATTCAGTTAAAATTTGCCTATGCAAGAAGTACTTTTAGATTTTCGAAGGAAAACTTTTCTGACTTCAATGAAATTTATTCTAGAATTGTGTGTGTAATATTTTTTTTTTTAAGAAAAAGGTGAAATATATTGATTATTTTTCTTGGGGCCAAAAATTTGTAATGTAATAAAATAATGTTTTAATGAACTGGTTCATGTCTATACCTCCTTTAATAATAAATTAAGTCTGTTACCTCTCGAAAGGTGTCACACAATTTCCAAAATAAATTATTATCAATTACAGGGAAAGTTTATGTTGAATTAGATTTTTACTTTCAAGTTTTATATACACACAATGGGAAAATCTCATTATTAAGCTCATTGTTCTGTCTTTGTGCTACTTTATAGCTCCACAGGTCGGTGTAGCTCTCAGTTTGGAAACCACTATATCAGTGCTTCTTACACTTTCAACATTTGCGGCCCAATATTCAATCAGAATTTCCATCGCGCCCCCCTTCCATACAATAGCAAAGTTTTGAATTCAATAATATTACACTTTGACGCTAAAGCTACAATACGATTTTAACCTCTTAAGTGTCATTGTCGTACGTATACGTCTAGCACAGTTAAAACTAACTATTCTAGACATATATACGTCGTTCCAAAGTACGATCTTTTCTGTGCACCTCTATTCATAAAATTATTCCGAAGGCTTTGGAATGCAATAAAAAGACTTTGACAGTGTTTTCGAAGGATTTATTTTATTTATTATATTTCTTTCAACCCCCCTCCCCCATATTACATATGCATGCCTACGTAGCATTGGGGAGCGAATCACGCAACTTTTAATCGGCAGTTAAAGGATTAAATGAAAACATTACAAACTATTAATATAATTGTTAATTTTTAAACATAATTTAATATATAAGAAACCCATGGGGGGGGTCACGGGTGATTATTAAACTTGTTCTTAACTTAGTATTGTTAAATTAATTCTAAAATACATTGTGCAGTACTGATGCATTTATAAGTGTGTTCAGTGGCGCTCACAAGGGGGATCCTGGGGCTCCGGACCCCCTCCCCCAAAGCCCTTGACTTTTTTTCCGATTGATTATAATTCTAAGTATATAGTACGTAAAATTTAATTAATTACTTGTTATTAATGATTAACTTTATTAATTAATACTAATTTATTTAAAAATTAGTTTTTGACTGTGTTTTGTTCCCAAAAATCGATAAAATCAAAAGGAGCATGATAGAAGAATGGTGAACTTTCGACCCCGGATCCCCCCCCTCCTTGAAAAATTCCTGTGTGTGCTACTTGAGTGTGTTATATCAGTGTAAATGTGTATTTTACTTTTTATTATGTCAGAAAGTATTCTGTTTGTTCACTTTCAGTAAATTAATAATTTTTTAAAAATAATCTTTTGTTTTCGAATTTTCAATACGCTCGCGCCCCCCTCTTAGAGTTACACGCCCCTCTAAGGGGGCGCCCTCCACAGTTTGTGTAACGCTGCACTATAATACAACGCTTCGAGCAGCTTCATATTCTCAGTTGATATACTTCCTATTCCCGTTTGGCAGCAGTTAAAAATGTGGTCGCGATAAGCGAGTGGTCCTGGTTACGAACTCACATACAGCAGTGTTTCAGTTGAGTTGTTAATTCGACTTCTCCTGCAACTAAAGACCAATCGCTTAGAGCAGTGCTTCACTACCTTTTTATGACGCGGACGAGTCAATGTTTGATAATTTTTACCGTAGATCAATGATGGGGGGGGAGCTGCATGTTACATTGTTTTGATTTAAAACTTTTTAATTTAATTGTTTTAAACATGCTTTCAGAATAAAATACTGTTCCTCCTAAAAGTTTATATAAGATGATTTAACATGGAGTATATAGGGATTTCAAAAGAAAGTCGATCAAGTCGGGGGGAAATACACCACATTAAATAAAAGGAAAATAATTTAATGTTCCTTGGGAGGTCCGGTACTATTTCAATCATGGACCAATACCAGTCCGTGGTCCGGAGGTTGGGGACTATTGGTGGAGAAGGTCTAAGATATGCTAAGGACTACGTTCGGAACCGTGATTTTGCAAAAGCGTATAAATGAATAATATTTATGATACTTATAGAGTCACTTAGATTAGAAAATGTATATAAAATTGTTTTAAGAATAATAGTATTACAATAAAAATTATTTTAGTACAAGTTTCATATTTCGACAAAAAATGAACATAGAATGACCCATTTTCAAAATATTCTTCTTTTGCGAAAAATGCTTCTATTATACTAATATTTTGTCTGTATATAGCTCAGGCCTCTGTACAGAGGCTCAACTAGAAATTTTGAAATATATAACTTAGAAGTGGGTTTATATCCATGTTTTACGACAACAGAGGGGATAAATTTTAAGAAAAAAACGCTGATAATTATTTCATTTGGTTGTAATTCTGAAATTAATGTGAATCTTTCAAAACTCATGGTTGAGTCTCTGTACCGAGGTCTGAGCTATATACGGGTGAAATATTATTATAATAGAAGCATTTTTCAGAGAAGGAGAACATTTTAAAAAAAGGTTATTCTAAGTTCGTTTTTTGCCGAAATATTGTATTTAAATATAATTTTTTTGTCAAAATGTCCTTAAAACAATTTTATACATGTATTCTAATCTAAGTGACACTAAATATCATGAAAATTATCCGTATGAGCTTTTTTTAAAATCACGGTTCCGAACGTAGTCGGATACCCCTTAAATATAACTAGACTCAAATTCATCACATTAGCGTAATGTGAACATGTGCAGAGTCGGATCACATACAGAGTTATCTTCGTTACTTGAATGAGGTACAAAACTGCGATATCATCGGCAACAAACCTCGTGTAGCATCCAAGTGTGATCTGCATTTATATACATACATATATATTCCTGCATAAAAATATATACATTTATTCTTTTTTTAAAAAAACATATTTTTATTCGTATACTATAATCAGTTCTGAGGCAGATACACTCTTGTTCGTGTACAGCATAAATTTTACTATTAAATAATTTTCGCAATTTTATTACAGCTACACAAATTTGGAAGTGTTGTAACCAGCGCAAACTTAAACTAAATTTTGGTGTTAATCTAAAATGCCTTCTCGGTTTATGCATGGATTGGTTTTTATTCAAAAATATACGCTCTATATGTTTCGCACAGCAATTGTGTTTGTGCACACAGATATAAAATAGGATGTCCCTAAATGTTTCTCACGAGTATCTTTTCAGATAGTGCTCAAATTTGAATGAAAGTGCGAGTTATTCAGAGAATCATATATTTATTTTTAAAAACACACACACACACAAAATAGTGGAGAAATTATCAAGTTAAGAAATTATTAATCTATGTTAATTAAATACTTAAATTTTATAAAACTCATTAACACTGTAATTTGGTTTTTTGATCTATTAACATGCATTTCAATTTTGTAGAACTATGGCAAAAGCTGCAAAGATTATTAAACACACAAGACTCTTTTTCACAACACTATGTAACACTAAGTAAACTTTTCTACTGTGTGTTCTCTGTGTTAATTAAAATTTTAATCAATTAATTACGAAGGGAAAATTAATTGTAAGTACAAAAATCAATATTGTTTTATTATTAAACATTATCGTAATTTCTGTTACCACGGAAGCTCAAAATGGATCCGGCTACATGATAATCCCAGTTAAGGCTTATTAAGATATACGACTACCCTAAAATCATGATTTTTTAAAAAATTGACAATTTTTTTATGATTTTGTTTTATAGGCCATCTTTTTAGCTTAATAAAAATACCAATTTTTTTTATTTTCCATTCACTAAAATAAAAACTAGAAGTGTTTTAATAAAAGCAGATGTCATTACTTTAAGCAGGATGCGTTTACATTAAAATGCGTTTTACTCGAAACACGGTTTTTTTTCGAAAAGCTCAAACGAGAACAGCGATTGCTCAAAAAGTTTGTAAAACAATTTGGTGAAATTTTTTGCGTATATTCTGCATAAGGGTAGAAGTGTTTTTACCTTCAGATTTGTCAATCACTATTTTATTTCAAAATTTACAGTCCTTTATGTGAATATAATCACTATTTTTTTAAGAAGTTGGGATATATCTGTACGGAACCTTTCCACTAATCTTCTTAGGCGTCTTTTTGGGGAATATAAATTCGCGTTTATTTCCAATCAACTACAAAAAGATGAACGGGATATGTAAAATAGATAACGTATTTAAGTCGAGCGTTGTAAGCTAGCAATGTAGATGATGGAAGGCTATTGAGCCAGCAACTTTAACCGTAATATTAGAGGATTCCAGGATATTAGAATCGTGAAGACGTCGTGCTGTTATTCGACGGAAGTACCAGAAAGCTGATATAAGCCAACGGTAAATATAATTTACGTACGCTTAAAATAAGCGTCAGTTTAATCGAATTAGTTAAAGTTTATGAAAGTTAGGAATTCGAGTACGTGTATTTCTCGGATCTCCTATTTCGGTAGACCTTACTTTATCTTGAGCTTAATTATTAATTAATTGCATTATTCGTAATTTAATTTAATATAAAGGTAAGTTCCTTTAGTTGACGTAACATAAAAGTATTATATGTTATCAGAGATTTTTTTGAGAAATTGAAATAATAAATAAATATTACTATTATTCAAAATGTGGCTCTTAGTGGTTCTTTGCCTCAAATTAATCTTGGTGACCAAGGTGAGACCCAGGAGGGTCTTCACACAGTTTCATATAATCACTAAGATAAAGTGCTCTAGTTTTTGTAGAAATTAAAATATTTCTTATCCTGAAGGTCATTTCAAACATGAATAGCAAAATAACACATTAAAATTGAAAATTTGAGAAATAGTTCATGAAATGTTTCTACAGAGTGGGCCTCGTTTATGTAATTTTGTGTACGTTTTCACCAGTTTTTTCCCCTTTTAATAACAATAATTTTTTTTCTGTTTTCAATTTTAGGATTTTTTCCTTAAAATATACTAGATAAATCTTTATATCTCAAAAAAATTCCCCTGTCTCCATTTTTGTTCAAAAAAAAGTTGTCGCAAGTAGTCGGATACTTTAAGATGCGATGAATCGCAAGAGTAATTAAAAATAATACCATAGAAAAGTAAGGTTAATTTTCCCATGTCTTATTTTGTAAAAAATGAGGTTACCATTATTTTTATTCAATAAATGAAATCAGTAAATTAAACAAAAGTATTTAATTAAATAGTATTTGTATAGGAAGAAAAGGATGATTTATTTATATTAAATGACACAAAAAATAAACTCTATGTTTACACAGTTTATTTTCTAATTTTTTTATACACGATTTGTGTCCATGCATTTTTGATGCTATATTTTTTAATTAAATGTTAATAAACACAGTTCCAATGAGTAACCCATAAGTTCGTTAGCTGGTATTTTAGGGATTTATTTTATAAGAAATAAGTTCAATGACTAGCCTTTTAGTTGGCACGCCATTCCACGAGGAATTCTCGAATGTTACAAAGTATACTCAATGCACTGCCCACTCAGAGTAAAAATGAAAATAAAAGGGAAAAGGCAGAGATGAGAAGGGGGAAAAAGAAGTGCCTAAGGATTAGCTTCCAAAAGTACACCCAAATCAATTAATTTTGGTTACTTAAAATCACAATAAAAAAAAAGAACAAAAAATTATCGCGAGTAATTTTTTGATCAGAATCCAATTTATTTCTGAGTAATTAGATCATAGAAAAAAATGTTAGATAGTTTTCAAGTGAGATTTTTCAATCACAATAAAAATGTAAGTAAAATAAAGAAAAAGGAACAAAAGAAACAAAAGAAACAAAAGATTGTCATATCGTTATGAGGCAGGAGTAAAAAGGGGAAAAAAGAGAAGAAAGAGACAAGAAAAAATGATATATTGAATTAACTCTTGTGTACGCACAGAGAGGCTTTTATTAATTTTTGTTTTTACTAATTACTTTTTAGTACAATTAGCATAATTAGTTTTTCATTAGGTGATTTTTTTCGCTGATTTCCAAGTCTAGCTAATTTATTAAAGTTTCAATGGTATTAATAAAGCCAGAAAAGTAATCAGATATGTTGGAGGGATATTTTTTTCCTCCGCTTACTTTCATAGAAATATGTTATCTGATTACAGGAATGATTTTGGAAAAAATATCCTTCGAGAATCCTTATTAGTTTTGATATTAACTTGTCCTTTTTTCGATTATGGAAAATATATTTTTTTCCAATCCCCCCTGACTATGTATGAAATCAACCTATCTTAAACGAGATGACTCTGATGGCAACAAATAGTATCTTTTTCCTTCCAACACATCGGTGCTAATTGATTGAATTGTTTAATTAAAATCATTGTACATAAGACTCCTGGAAAAATAATTTATTTTGAGAGACTTTTTTTTGAATGTACGAAGATGACACCTCATTTATATAACTGACATGTTATATAAATGAAATAGTGTAAAAATAACTCCTAAAGGGCCATAAGGTTGCTAAGAGTAAATGCCATTAAGTAACTGTTTATTTTAGTTTGTTTAGACGTAAAATAAATAAAAATTGTAAGAAAAATACAATTAACATTTTTTTACACCATTATGTAATAACACAGCACTCTAGTGCTTCTCAAACTTTCACTATTTGCGACCAAATATTCAATCATAATTTTCATCACCTCCCCCCTACATACAATAACAATGTATTGAATTCAACAACACAATATACTTTGACGCAAAAGCGACAGCATGACTTCAGCCTCTTAAACGCCACCGACGTATATAAACGTCTCGCTCAACCAAAACGATAATTGCCCCGGACGTATGAATACGACTTTCCAAAGAGCGATCCTTTCTGTGCACTGCTGTCAGTAAAATTATTCCGAAGGCTTTGTCATGCAATAAAAGAACCTTGACAGTGTTTGCGATGTATTTCGTTATTTCACAGGATTTGCTTGTTTATTCCTTCTCCCCCCCCAACACATTATAAACGCTCCCCTACGTGGAAAACGATGACATTGGGGAGAGATTTGCGTAACTTTTAACCGGCTTTTAAAGGATTAATTATAAAGCGTACAAATTATCTAGATAAATATTAATTTCTGGATATAAATTTTAAAAGACAAGCCCATGGGGTCACTGGTAAAAACAGGTTCTTAACTTAATATTGTTAAATTAAGGTATCCGACTACGTTCGGAGACTTTTTTTTTAAGTTTTGAAAAAATCCCTAATATTTTTACATTTTTAGTTTCACTTTTATACACAATAATACAAAGTACAGTTAGAAATAATATATGTACATAAAAATTTACAAAAATTTAAATTTTTAAAGAAATTTTAATCAAATTTTGGAATTTTTTCAAACACTCTATTTTTTAAAATATTTTATATTTTCCATAAAATATTGCTGCAATACATTTTTAAAACACATTTCTAGAGAATGACCTACAAGTGTTAAATTACTTCTTTTGAATCAAAAGTTATGGCCAGTCGAGCTTGCGAACTAAGGAAATTCAATCAAATTATCGTAACTTTCAGAAAGAAATACAACTATAAAATAACTAAAAATTGTTCAATTTCTTAGCTTGTAGGTCATTCTCTAGATAATACTAATAATAACATTTGTGTATAATTTCATTCAAGTATCTCTAATAGTTTTTTAGATATCATGTTTGAAATATCATGAAATTTACAAAAAAATGGTTTGGAGAAAAATGCATTTAAACTTTATAAAATCAATTTCAAAACAAAATATGACAAGTATATTACTAAAACTCTCCTGATTTATAATTAATACTCCGAATTTTTGGAAGTTTGTTAAATTTTTTCTTTCTTTGGGCCTCCTTTTTTTTCTGGTTGATTTTAAAAAAGGCAAAGAATGTTGTTTCGAGTCACCGATTCGAAAGATGTCAACAAATTCCTCATCATGCAGTTATATAATTCCCTGCATTTATGCCAAATGCTTTCAAAATACCTAACACATCAATGAAAGCTTTTTTAAAAATAATGACGGCAATATATGGGTACCCAAAGAAAATCCTTTTAGCTCGATAAAAGTTTCTTTCAAAATGATTTGCCACAAACAGGCGTTAAATGATACATTTTTATTTGTGTCATACCGTGGAGGCAATTTTATAATAACTGCTTATCACTCTGCTTTGTGTACACATGTTTAACAATATTTTAAAGTTCCACAGAAATACATACAATTTTTTCTGTTTATTGTTTTATGGTGTCGTTTCCTCGTTGATAGTCACACCAGTTCTCAGCTCAAATCGGGCACAGCCCATACATGGGTTTCTCCCTGCTGGAGCAACAGTGAAAAAATACTGCTATTGTAGCACTTAGCATAGCTTTGGCGTGATTGGTGTTAGTGCTAAAACAGGGTAGAATTTTATTAAACACAACATTGATAAGTTTTTCCTTCTAACCGAGGTTTTTCTCGCCTTTTTTTAAAATTTTCTTTTCCGACTACTCAAACTTTCTTAGAAGTATCTTATGCACTCATATGATGACGTTGTTGACACCATACACATCTTTAACAGAAAGGTATCCTTGGAATCACCATCACAAAAGAAGTACATATTTTTAAGATTTCGTAGTGCAAAAACATACAAAGATTTTCTACGCACTATGTTTGAAGTAAATCCCAGATGATTGCAGGAACACTCATGTATGACTGGACTTATAGAATTCTAAAAAACTTTGAGAACATTTCCAAATCTAGAATTTCCCAGTGTCAATGTATAAAGTTTCTATAGAAACCACATTTAGCGATGAATGTCCATGTGTCTCTGCCGTCAACGGATATTCCGCATTCTTTAACTGACATTTTGAAACATTTTATAATGCTTTACGCTTAAAAAGCAGTGTCGTTCATGGCATCTTTAGCCGTTGGTGTAGCAGCACAGACAAGACTTTCTTTCACAAAGTCTAAATGCTCCTTTTGTCATACAAGGCCAGTTCAGCTTAGCACATAGCTTTTTCACAGATAAATGTCACCTTTCAATCAATTACCTTCCACAAATAAGTTGCAAATTAATAACACTTTTCTTTTTTAGCTTTTCAGTAGATGAAAAAAGGACGATAACACTTTAATCGGAACATTTTTGAAGTCACATTAGAAGTCAGTCCAAACATGTAATCTTCATGCAGGTACAGATTGTTCTCAAAACAATTGGAGAAACACAAACTTGAAAACACACTTCCCAATTTAAATAAAATATTCTATTAACTCTTAATGTTCCACTAAAACATTCTTTGTTCTGTGAAAATACCTTTACTTATCCCAGTTTTCGTTCATTACAAGTTTGAGCACTTCAAGTCAAGAACATTACAAGTCAACACTTCCACTGTTTTTGTAAATGTCTCACCAGCATAGTTGCGTTTTCAAGAGGTTAATTTGATTCATTTTTTAACCCTTATAAGCAGATAATATCAAAAGCAGAATGTTCAGAAACAATTAACAATTAAAAGATGTACAATTAAAGCAAAAAAAAAATCAGGTTTTTGAAGAAATTTGCGAGCAACATTCGAAAGATTCAAATCAAAACAAAAACATATGAGGTCAGGAGAAACAGATATTGCCGATCGCAAAATTCCAATTAAAAGATTGAAATTGTTGCCTATCAATAAAATAGTTAAAAAAATGTCAGAAATTGTTTTTAAAATTATAATGGGTTGAAATTGCAAAAATTATGAGTAAAAAGCATGTTAAGCAGTCAACTTCCGGTTTCGATTTCACCTCTTCCGGTTTCAATTTCACCGCTGTAATAATATTTTAAAAACCTGTAACTTTTTTCTAAATATCGCACAGACAAAACAAAGACAGATTTAGAAAGATAATTGTTTGAATTTTAAAAATATCAAATAAAAAGAAAATGTGATTTTTGACCGAAAGTGGCGATTTCAACATAGTCGGATATCTTAATTATAAAATATATTGTGCTGTACTGATAAATTTATAAGTGTATTATATCAGTACGCTTGGTATCAAGGAAAAAAGAGTAGCTGATCGTTAGGAGCTGTTGTTAGTTAAGAGTTATATATATATATAATAATATATATTAACTATTTTATATAATATTCATAATCTTTTAATATATATATTTTATATATATAATAATTCCCTCTTTGCATTCTTTTAATTAACTATTTTAATAATATTCAAATAATCTTTTAATTATTTGGTTCGAAACTAACACCCTGATTTTAATCGTAATCAACTAATAATATTACATCATAAATCCCTTTCCCGCCCTTTGTAACCAATCAGAGCTCTTATTACAAGCATTCACAAAAAGTAGTCTTCAACGTCAGGTATAAAAGCCGATGTCTCTGGAAACCTCTTTGCATCTCTTAATTCTTCGCTCTTCGATCATTTCTCTGTAGTCATTTTGAAGACATTGCTGCAGCGCGTTCTGTTGTGCATGTCTTTGTGTTGTGTCGTCCATGTTTGCTTCCCAAGAAATTGTATGTGTAATGCCGTCTCTACTGGATCTTTACGTGTTTCTGGATGTGAATAAAAAGTAATTTCGATTTCCATTAGTTCCTCTTCGATACTATCGTATTAGACCATGCTCCACGTAATATAGAAAATCACACCACCGGCCACGCCCAACCATTGGTTCTCCATTATTTAATCAACCACTCGCCACGTCTTACAATATATTTACAACTCAACGAAATTGTTCAAGAGGCATTTCATATATATATATATATATATATATATATATATACAAATATATACACTGGTGTGCAAAAATTAAGGACGAGACGGTTTTTTCAATATAACTTTGTACAAAAGCTTTCCAAATTAACACATTCAATATCGTAAGATCCCCAATACGTAAGGACATGTGTAATGTAAGCAACACTTACTAAAAGAGAAATCAGAGGGATAAAAAGAAGCTTGATTGAAAAAGTAGCATGGAGAGCAATGCGACTGAAGGCCGAAATATCCCTGTGATGGGTGTCCAGCAAGAAACATCCGGTCTTTAGTAGGGGATATGATCTCCCCTGACTGCTAGGAAGGTTTCACAGCGTCTGCCTATGCTGCGAATGAGGGTGTCAATGAGTTGTTGAGGCATGCTGCCCATTCGTCTTGCAGCGCCAATCGAAGCTCCCGAATCGTTACTGGTGGTAAGGTACGAGCTGCCAAGCGTCTGCCTAGAAAATCCCATACATGTTCGATGGGATTAAGATCCGGAGATCGTGCCGGCCAATCCATACGTTCAATATCCTCACTCTCTAAGAGCTGTTCGGCAGCTACTGTGCGATGACATGGTGCATTGTCGTCCATGAAAAGGAACTGCAGACCCATAGCGCCTCTAAAAAGACGCACATATGGAAGAAGAATCTCGTTACAATAACGGGTCCCGTTGACTGAACCTGCGTCGAAGATGTGAAGGTCTGTACGACTACCAAGCATGATGCCTCCCCAAACGAGAACACCGCGACCTCCATACCTGTCCCTTTCAATGATGTTCGAGGGATGAATGCGGCTTCCCCGCTCTCTCCAGATGAGTATGCGATGAGAATCGCTACTCAAACTGAATCTGCTCTCGTCTGTAAAGAGTACTCGTCCCCATTCATTGTCTTTCCAATTCCGGTGTTCCCGGCACCACAGAGAAAACACCTTCTCCGATGGGCAGGCGTTAAAGGTACACACCGTACAGGGCGTCGTGCAAACAGACCACCACCGTACAGTCTTCTGGCCACGGTAAAACGCGATATCGGTCGTCCAGTCGCCTGTGTCGTGTGTCTAGCGATTTCTCCCGCTGTCTGCCGCCTGTTTCTTCTGGCCTGTAAGACAATGTACCGGTCATCTGCGGGTGTGGTTCCTCGTGGACGACCACTACTGAACCCCCGGATAGCTGTTCCTGTAGTTTTAAATTGTCTTCAAAGTCGTGAAACGATGCTGTGAGCAATTTCGAACTCTGCAGCCACACTTGTCACACTGCGGCCTTCCTCCAACTTCCCAATGTTTCGACCTCGGGTAAAAGCTTTCAGATGTCACCTAACAGATTGATTATTCGACATTTCTCGCTGAGGCAGCAACTCGGTGTGATTTTAACAGCTATACGGCGTGCAATCTCTTTGCCAGAAATACTGATCTTACACCGACAACATGCTTTATACTACTCAGACACTCCCCCATTACGTCTACCTGCATATCTGCGCATGTGCTACCGTACATCACCTTACTTAATCTCCTGATTGGTCTTTCTGTCCGCTCTGCCTCTTCGTTCAGCTGATATGCTAATTTTTCGACTTCGTCCTTAATTTTTGCACACCAGTGTATATACATATATATATATGCATATATATATATACATATATACATACATATATATATATATATATATATATATATATATATATATATATATATATATATATATATATATATATATATATATATATATATATATATATATATATATATATATATATATATATATATATATATATATAGCAGGAATTAATTTCAATTTAAAAATTTATATGTTATATGTAATTGTAGACCAAATTTTCACTGTACACTAATTTGAATTTTTTTTGTAATAAAATGAATTATTTTTGTTTTGTAAATATATAAGATTTATTTTCACTGTTGTTTGTAAAAAATGCAACACCATGAAGGAATCATCAGAATTAAATGAACTAAGCAGCAAATATCAATTATAGGATGTTATGTAAAATAGTAAAGTTTAAGAGCCACCGCGTATGCGTGGCGTGCGCAGCACCCTCTGAAATGATGCCGAAAGCGTATAAATAGAGGGCTGTAGTGGAACGTTGAAAATAGTTAATGACTTTTTGTTAGTGGAGAAAGTTTAATAAGATCTAAGTATGCCTCCAAGACGAAATAAGGAGAAATTACAACAACTTATGGAATTTGAGCGGGGGAGGATTATCGGCCTTCGAGAAGGAGGGTTTTCCTATTGCGTAATAGGAGCTCGTGTGCAATGGAATAGTTCCACAGTGATGCGAGTTTCGAAGCAATGAACCAACGAGGACCGAAAAACTCGAAAAAGTGGCAGTGGACGAAGGAAGGTGACGTCTGCACGCGACGATCGATACCTGCTCCACATAGTGGTGAATGACCGAGCAGCTTCCTCCAGGCAGTTGGCAACACGTTGGTCTACTGCTACAGGTGTACTAATGTCGGTTTCGCCAACTCGTCGACGTCTTCTGCACTGTTGATTGCGTGCAAGGATGCCTTTATACATTATCCCCCCTCACAGCAAATCATCGACAGCGATGAATCACGCTTCAATTTGTGAGACCATGATGACCGCATTCGTGTTAAACACTATCCCGTTGAACGCTGTTTTCCAGAGTGCGTTAATGAACGACATAGTGACCTAACACCCGGGGTTATGGTTTGGGTGAGACGATCCATAAACGATCCCATGTGCTACGAATTGAAGGTAATCTCAATAGAAACAGGTACGTCTGTAAAGTTCCCTACAGCCCGAAGTAATTCCCTTCATTTAAGGCATCCCTGGAGCTATCTATCAGCAGGATAATGCACGCCCACATGTTACAAAGACTGCTCGAGAATTCTGTTCAGCCCAATACATGCAACTTATTTTTCGGCCTGCTTATTCACCGGATATGTCGCCGATTGATTATGTGGGGGATTTGGTTGGTCAGCACCTCGCTCTTGAACCGCATCCTGCAGCTTCAAAAGACGAACTTTTGCTGCGCATACAAGCAATATGAAATGTTTGATTCCATGCCACGTCGCATAGCCGCAATTATCGCAGTGCGTGGTGACAACGCCAAATACTGATTTCGGACACTTAATATTACTTTTTTTGCTTTGAAAATTTAGCCATTTTTTTGTACTAATACGACTTGTGTGCATTAAATTTCTTTGAATTCTGATGATTCCTTCATGATGATGCATTTTTTTCAAATTGCAGTTTATGTAATAAATGGTAATATATAAATACTTTAAATGGGTATGAGAAAATTTGTAGAGTTCTTTCATCTTTTACGATTTTTTAAAGTTGAAGGAACATATCCCCACAATTTCCATAAATCGCACGTATTTTCTTGCACGGTTTTCAAAGGAACGATTCTACCGTGTAAAAAAAGGGTGTACATAAAAATAGTTTATAAAAAATTTCAATTATTGACCACAGGAAATTGTTTTTACCATATAATTATCTGTCATTGTCACACATTTACTTTCATTTGTTCAAATATACTTTATTATGACACATATTTATACTTACGGAACAACATAAAACATGTAAGAGAAAACACAGCAATACATTATTACACTACACAATAAAGAATAGGTTTTGATTATATGACTCCAGAGAGGAATTAAAGGAAGTTACAGGGGTGTTATCGGCAGAAGAAATTCTCGTTTTTTAACTTTTAAGCCTACAGACATGAATTTTTGGCAAAGATGTTTCTTTTATTGAGTAGAGGTTCGTTATAAATATGTTTTGTGGAATTCTATTACAAAGAGGGGAAGGGGGTTACGAGACGGAAAAATATTTATGTATAAGTTCAACTTTTATCCTTTTTAAATTAAAAAAATATATAAAAATGTTTCAGAATATACAATCGAAAGCTCAAATTAGAATTTAGATATAATAAGATCTTAAAATCAATATATAGCCACATAACATCTTGAAATACCTTGCGAAGTGAGTGGGTAAGGGCTTGTTTAAATGTACAAGGTGGCCCCGAATTCATGGTACAATCTTCAAGGGTAGGTATTGGACATTGTAACAATCATTTATTGTATAGGAGTGTATGCATGCAAGAGGCACGGTGAAACACAAACACAAAAAATAAGAGACGAAAGGAAAGACAAAATGTTTATTGAAAACATCGTTGACAAGTGTAATGTTCGCAATAACTGTTCAGCACATGAGCTACGAAGTCTAGCTGCAGCGCCAATTGTTGTACTACCCTCTGAGAAGAGTTCAGATGGACTGGATAGTTTGCCGGATTCAAAGCTTGTACTCGATGAAATGGAAGGGGTGTAAGAGATTTTCGTTTTCGTTTAACCCTCTACAAACGGTCTGAAGACTCACTCTTACGAGATGAGCAACATATATTGTGCTTGACTCGGGTTTATCAGCCATAACGTTCAAAATGCCATCTTCCAGACTTGGACTGCGCACAGCTCTTCGTCGACCAGGATCATGTCTGGTGACGTGGAACGAACGTTTTCACAAAGTTGACGTTGTAACTGCTGACAAATTCTGTGATCCGTCCTTTGCTGATCAGGAAACTATGCATGATACATTCGTAGCACAGCTCTGCCATTACCATTTGCACGGCCTTATATGTAATGCACGTCTACATACTTGTACGACATACGTAAAGTCTCCTATCGTGGATGTCAGCACAATTGCGAATGGCGCGTTCCCCTACTGAGATGCATCTTGTTGATTGGTGGCTAGAAATCTACTGCCTCCTACCGACAGCGTAACGAACCAATAAATTCATTTCTCTTTTCTTTAATTTACCCATTTTGTACGACTCACTGCGTTACTTGTTCCCATACATTCCTTTACAATAAATGGTAGTTACAATGTCCTGTATTTTCTTTGTACCATGAATTCGGGACAACCCTATAAATATGATTTATGTTAAGTGTATCAATGCTGCAATGATGAATGCATAAATGATAAACATGTATTTTATTTTATTTCATTTCGGTTAACACGGTTTTAGAATAAATAAAATGGAAAGTATTTCTGTTTCACACCATAAAAATCGTACTTTTTAAAGTAGGCTTCGTGCGTTTTTTTTGGTACCGTATAAAAATGAATTGTTTACTTCTGCTCAGAGCAACACGCCTCTTTGAATAATTGCAGTTTATTATTATCGTAACATGCGCCCTCATACTGCACAAATGATTATTTAATGTAGCAACTATACCATAGCAATACTCTACGAGGGAGAACAGCATTTTCCATTCGTCTGTAGAACTATTTTCCGAACAATTATGTCGGGGCAATGATAAAGAAGCTCGACTGCAATGGATCCAGTACCATGCTCCAGGCAAGGGTGGGGTGTTCCTGGAATTCACCCTTCTCAACATTCCAGAGACACGCACTTGCATTTCGAGAAAGGAATAAGCGAATATGAAACATGACTCATTGTTCTGGTACGACCAGGGAGAGTACTAGATGCGAGATAAAGCAATGTGGTATTCTGTGTATCTTTTGAAAAATGACAACCTTGTGTAATGTCCTACCGGCTATACATTATCATGCACTTTAATTGCCCTACCCTAGATGTGAATATAAAGCCTAAATCAAGACGTAATATAAAACTAGCATCTAATCTGTTGAATAGTCAAAAGGTTTATTTTTGATTTTGAAAGAGGACTTAAAAAATGCTAATATTCATTTAAAATACAATTGTACCGCTATTTAACGAAGTCGCTAAATCCTGAAAAAAGTTCGTTGCTTGGAAAATTCACTAAATAGAGATTTATCTTTTAATATTCCTTATGAACCCCATGAAATAAATTTTAAATTCATAAACACTATTTATTACATAAAAAAGTAAAAATTCACATTTTTATTGTAAATTAATAACTATTAATTTCATGTACCTTATTCATTAAAAATAAATCTGCAAGGAAAAATACAAAAAAATTCATTGTCCAGGAATACACTGTATTTTTAACTGTAAGAAAATGTTTTACATTAAAATTAACGTATTTTATAGTGACATTTTCTTATTTTTTTAAGCCTGCAATTAATTTTAAGCTTCTTTTCTTTTATAATCAGTAATTTTAAGCCTACATACATGACCACATGCATTCTTAAATTTAATTATTTATAAATTCTGTTAATTTTGTTTCAATTTTTTGTTCGAAAAATTGATTTCGTTACATTTTATTGCTTTCGACGAGCTAAGCAACTGGTATAAAACCAGTTCAAGACCATTAATTACCATAATATATGTTAAAAAGAGAGTAATTTTAAATGTTCAGAAATATTTTAAAAATAGGAAGGAAAACAATCGAATCTCTCACAAGGGGAAAAGTTAGCACGTACAAAATGCACCTCGCTTTTTCGAGGGTTATTTATGAAGAAAACAGTAAACAAAAAAAGGTTCGTTACAATGGATGTCCGACTATTCTTCCACTTACTTTCAAACGAAAGATGCTAGTTTTCATATGGTATGCAAAAGAGATAATTGGATGATGTACAATTATGTTAAACACAATGTTTCATGAACGAGAGATAAGTACAAAATTATATATTAAGTAATAACCTCAGAACCTAAGAATTTGTATAAAAATAAAATAATTTAGTATGCATGATAAATCATCTTGTTGCAAACATAAGTTATTTAAGTCTATTTTGATTGACTTAACTTTTATAAATTGTCATGAATTCTCGAAGTTTCGAGACTAGAAATTTCTCCAGAAGCGTCTTAAGTAAAATTGTATACTCAGCTAAAATATAAAATTTACTCGTTATAATAATTAATGATCAATTTTTAAAATCATGTGAAAGTCTTAAATATTGAATTAAAAAATTAAGATACAATATAATTTGTGGTTTAATCAATTGTTTATGCACATTTATTCTTAGTTGAATTATTTTTATTTTGTTTTGAAAAGATTTTCTTAAACTTTCCTTTTCTTCAATTTGATAAAAACTGTAAAATCTAATATTTAATTTTTTTTACTCTGTAATTTTATTTCATTATCATTACCGAAACCTTCAATAATTGTCTTGATGCCCAACATTTTCACAAATTTATAGATATATTTAAATGAATATTTATCAAACACTTGTATCGAATGATGTTTTGAGAATTCTTTAATATCTTTTTATAGATTATTTCTATATAAAAGGACATATAATAATGATAACAAAAATAACATCAATATGCCATTCCGTGTTATTATGCAAAGCAAATTCAAGCAATTAAACCATACTGTTTTATGAATCCTAATATTTTTCCAAGTCTATTTATTTTAAGAGGAAAAAATATTTTTGAGGATTTCAAAAGGAATTCTCCTCAAAGTTTTTAAAAAAGCAATTTAAAAACCTTTATCTTAAAATTTACTTTTTCTATTTACTTGATATTTATTAAACTTCCAGAGCATTTCCCATATATATCATACACACACATTCCCAGGCAACGATATATCTAAACATGTCAGATTAAAATTGTTAACGTTCGAACTTTTTGATATCGACTGAACCATTTATTTATGCAAAAGTAATTTCTTCTACGTGAAAAATACATCTTTCATCATACAATATCAATAAGAAAAAAAAAAAAATAATGCCCCCAAAGGAAAATACCTTTATTATGATAAAACAAGGAAAAATAATTCCACCCAAAGTTTGTTTTTCACACACACACACAGCAATACTTTCTATAGATCTTATCTGCTTTTCGTTCCCTTTCAAAACTACCTGTCAGTTCTTCTCCATTCGTCACTGATTATTACATCAATTCAAATCCAGTATTACAACAATACTTATGACAAAAAGTGCAGTAGAGTGTGGTTTGTTGATGATGGCAAATGTCAGACACATTCTAAAAATTTGATAGATAATTCGACGTGCTTTCTGCCGATGGCAATGACTTATAGATCTGTTTTTGACACGATTATTGCCTTAGAAATTCTGTTTGATGGATTTGGCAGATTTCTTGTTAGCAGTCGCTTTATTTTTGTTTTTACTCTGAGGGAGAAGGCTTACAGACATGGAACAAAAAGAAAGATGAAATCTTTGATACGATTGATGTTTCAATTCGCCCTTCTTACGAAAATCTGGATTTTAGATTTATTAAATATTGTTGGGGTTTTGTTTTAAGCAAAATATTTTGTTCCGCCTGAATTTGTTGAAGAAGGCAAACTGAAATAAGTAATAAATATGCATACAATGGAACTTTTATAATTCGAATTTTTCGCTCGATTCCTAAAATTTTACTTTAAAAGTCGAGTAAACAAATCGTTGATAATTTGAGCTTTATTTTGAATTAATCGAATTTTTGCCGCTATTGCAAAAAAAAGGTGGTTTCGCAGAGAAAATACAGACGAACCTCTATATTGCGAATTTTTCTACATAGCGAACTTTTTCCAGGAACCAAGAACATTTGACGATTTTCTTCATAAAATAACCTCTCTATAGCGAAGTACATTTCCTATATAATTAACTTCTTCTTTTGAGATTCAATTTTTGTTCTCCTTATTTTTAAAGTATTTGGGAACATTTCAAGTAATTCTCTCTTTAACACATTTTATGGTGGTCATAAACCTTGAATTGGTTTTATTAGATCCCAACACACCGAGAGTAGTAGAGTTCCGGACGTTTCATCCAAGAAGTGCAACTTTTAACCCCCATTGCCCAGTTCACTAGAAACATCGACATCCCCTTTTACCCTCAGTTGAGTTGTCCCGTGTTCTAATTATGAAAAATGTATGTTTAATATTACTTGTATGCTTTAAATTATAAAATGTCCTTAAAATTCGTTAATTTTAGTATAAAATTATTTTCTTAGTATTGAAAATACAGTGAATTCTTCAACATTTTTTTCTTGCAGTTTTTCTTTCTTTCTTCTTTGATGGGTAAGATTTATAAAATAAATATATATTAATATTAAAAAAGTGTGAATAATTACTTTTTTAATATATAGTGTTTGTGAACTTAAAATTTGTTTTCTGTGGTTTAAAAAGTATACTAAAAAGATGAATCTCTATGTAACGAACTTTTTTTACGGGATTGAGACGACTTCATTATGTAGAGGTCCGACTGTAATTACTATTTTATGAAGTTATCGAACAAGAAGGCGGGATGAAGAATATGAATTATTTAATAATGCATAATATATTGTTATTCTGCAGGGATCTACAAAGGATGTTTCACAGTAAATTAATTGACAATAATAGCAAATACAAATTTGGATAGTGGGGCTATGATTTTTA
This sequence comes from Trichonephila clavipes, assembly GCA_019973935.1. Classification (NCBI taxonomy): domain Eukaryota; kingdom Metazoa; phylum Arthropoda; class Arachnida; order Araneae; family Nephilidae; genus Trichonephila; species Trichonephila clavipes. Next base: position 151,939 of record BMAU01002203.1, on the reverse strand, counting down.
TTCGGAAGTCCCAATTTTTTCGTAAGGAAAAGGAACTAAAAGTGAAACATGTATCTTGTTTATAACTACTTTCTTGAGTTTAACTCCAGTATGATTATCCATGTAGAGAGGCTGTGGAATAACTTAAATCTGTTAAGACTTAAATTCCACGCGTTGGCATTGGTGGAAGTGTTTAAAATAGAACCGCAGGTGACGTCCTCGTCATTTGATCGAGGTTCAAAATCAGAAGGTTCTTTCCATTATAGCACTCTTCTTGTGCATCCTTTTAACGACTTTTATAAACCCTCAGTCAATCAACCAACACAGTTATAAAGTTGCACTTACAGCAGCGTTTCTCAAACTATAGGGCGCGCCCCCTTGAGGGGCGTGAGAACTGTACGAGGGGTGCGCGAGTAAATTGAAAAGTCGAAAACAGAAGATTATTTGAAAAAAATTAATTTACTGAAAGTAAATAAATAAAATACATAATAAAAATTAAAATATACATTTATATATATACTGTATATTACACTTATAAATATATCAGTGCTACACAATGTATTTTATAATTAATTTAACAATACTAAGTTAAGAACGTTTATAAATACCAGTGACCCCCCATGTATTGTCATGTATAAAATTATATACAAAAAGTATATATAAAACACTTATTTTATTTGATAATTTGTACGGTTTATAATAAATTCTTTAACTACCAAATAAAGGTTACGCTATTAGCGTCCCAATGACAAGAGTTTTCAACACGTTTTCGCGCGTATCAGATATATTGGGTGGGGGGGGAAAGAAGTAAATAATGTGAAATAAGTAAATCATTCGCAAACATTGTCAAGGTCCTTTTTTTACATTCCAAAATTTTATGGATAGCATTGCACAGAAGAGATCGTACTTCGGAAAACCGTATATATACGTCAGGGGAAATTATTGCTTTGGCTAAGCGAGACGTTTATATACACTGGTGTTACTAAAGAGGTTGAAGTCGTATCGTATTTTTAGCATCAGAGTATAATATTGGTGAATTCAATGCACTGTTATTATATGAGGGGGGCGCGATGAAAATTATGATCGAATATTGGGTCGCGAATATTGAAACTTTGAGAAGCACTGACTTACAGTATAAAGTAGAGGAAAAAAATTTCACACTTTACATAGTTATTCTATGAAATAACTAATGATAGACTGTTAAAGTAAAAAATAATCAATTATTTTAAAAATTAATTGATCATAAATAGCTGAAATCTCAAGAAAAATACATTTTACACCTATTGCGGATGATTAATTGATAAATAGATAAGCAGATGGATATATAATTTATTACTGATTCAAAAAAATATTGAAATAGTTAAAGCACTTTACGTTTTTAGAAAAAAATAAATGTTAGTGGAAATTTTTTTTCTGAAATACTAAGATTGTGAAAGGGAACAAAACAATCTAAAAATGATGATGGTCTATTAGACGCTAAAATCTGGATCTGCATATGTTGAAAATGAGGGAAGAAACTGAGAATGTAAGTGAAGAGTGAAAATAATAATACTATTTCAGGCATTGACTAATGATAAAGACGAAAATAATGATAATGAGCATCAGTATACCTCGATTGAAGGAACTGTCTGAATATACTATTTTCAGAAACAAAGAAAAAAAGGAAAAAGGTCATGTGAAATACGCAAAACATACAATTTTAAAACGTAAATGGAACACTGCAATTTTGTTGATATCTAGCATACTTTTGTTGAATTATTATTTGAAATTTTCTTTGAAATAAATATTATCATCATCCCAATGGAAAAAGTAGGGTTTTTATGCAAAAACCGCTATTCTGATAAGTTCAACATGGAAAAAGTATTTATTATTATAGAAATGGCAAACTGCTTTCGCTTTTTCCCCTAAAAAGTATAGTGACTGGAAAGATCGTTTTTTGGGAAATAAAAAGGCTCTTCATTAATTCTAAGGAATGATTTTGGCAATAAATTTGATCTTCATACTTCGCCAAGTCTTCAAACTTGGCGATATAAATAGATGTACCTATAAAATCTAGAAGGTTCTAGGATGATTATTCGAAGAAAAAACTTCAGAAGTTTCAAAAAGATTCTTCTCAGGTTTTATAAGAACGCAGCTGGAAAGCAACATGAAAAACAAATATTTTACAATTAGTATGAGTTTCATTTGCTCTATGAGAAAGTGTAATTACGGAACAGGATGTTTGTATTCTCTATTTTAGGGATTTTTGTCTTTGTATCATTAAGATATCTACCTACGTTTCTGAATCAATGTGTAACGGGTTCTATTCGGGTCTTGTATTATTTCTCTTGAGGGAAATATGCTTTAAGTATGATTTTCGTTTGAAAATCGCTTTATGTAGAGATGACTTGATTTTATGCAAATGTAACTATTACTTAAATGCCAGTCGTTGAGTATGCAATTTAATGGTTAAGAATTGATCGTTAAGCTGAAATCTAAGTGTTAGTAAGCAATGGTTGGTAGTCGAGTATCTTAAAATTAATATTTGATGGAGAATTCGTCAGGGAGTGATTAGGTAACCAGACTTGGAGCTGAACGAGCTATCAGGCTGCGAACAGGATCATACAAGAAGCATTAATCAAGATAAGTACCATCCATAATTCAGCTATCTGATTACGGGTTAGCATTTCTTATTGCTCCCGGAGTTAAGTTACAAAGTTACAGATTTCGTAAAGTGTTGAAGATTAAATAAAATTAGTTATTTCTGATGATGTCTATTTTTTCCTCAAATCCTCTCACACCTGCATCCTTTCAGCCGCGAAAAATGTTTGACTGAAATTCAAACTTTTTTTTGTCGTTGCCATTTTGTGTAGGAAAAAAAATCAAACAACCAAAAGAAAAAAAATGAAATAGAGAAAGAGGCTATAAAAGTGATGAATCTTAAATATCTGATAATAAGCATACTTCAGTAAAAAAAAGAATCCATACTTTAAATGTCTTGTTTAAAAATATTTTTTGTCAAAGTTATGATACATAAGACCTAATATCTTAAAAATTTATGAATGTATTTCATTCACTGCTTGCATAAATGTTATTTAAATTATAAAGCATAATAAAGGCAATGAACTAAAAAAAACAATATTTTATAAAATTTTCTGTAAGAAAATAGGCAATGAGTCATAAATTTTTGATAGTTGAAAATATATTTTAAATTTGTTCCTTGCCTTTAAAGTTATATTAAATACGTTGTGTAAAAAATAATTTCATTATAATGCTTTGAATTCCAAGTAGAGTGTTTTGAATTTCGGTATAATTTTCATCAAATTTTAGTTAAAATACTTCATTTCAAATATTTTAAATTGTTATATAATTTCTCGAATTGTGTTTTTCATTAATTTATGTCACAAGCTCCAACAAAATAACATAAAATTACTAATTGCGTGGCATTTTAGAAAACTTGTATTCGAATGTTATTATTAGATTACCTTAAGAATTGCTTACTGTTAGAAAAAAATCTACTGTAATAATTATAGAATCCCAGAATAAATTTAAAGAATCTACCTGTTGACTGTATGAACTTCTTTTAGCATTTGAACCACTTAGCAATAAGAGTCGATATATGTTTAAGGTTAAAAGTATAAGCATAAAAGATACATGTTACGTTATGGATTGAATAATTATTTGTAAAATTTATTATTGAATTGTATTCATGTTCTATTTAAAAACTACTATGACATATACTAGCAAAATTACATTGATTTATATTAAAAGTGAAAATTTATTTGTAAATCTACTTTCAGATGCTAAGCTTACAAAAGTAAAAGTTAATTTGATCCCAATTAATAAACTGGGGAACATAGCCACTTATAGTGCTTATTAAATCTATTGAGGCACATGAATTTAACTGTTCTAACAGTTGAAACAAAACAAATCCAATTAATACTTTGTTATCTTATTTTCAAAAGAATAATCTTATTAGTAACTTCAAAAATCACTTCTACAGTTTTCACACTTTGGCATTCACTTAATTGTTATTTAAGTAAAATTTATTCATTTTTATTTAATTAAATTCTGTGGAATACATTGTATTTACTTAAAACTTCAATAGTTTTTCTTTTTTCTTCCTTTTCGCCAAAACTTATTCTAATAAACCAAAACTCTCCCTCGTAGAAAGGCGCGACAAAATTATTAAAATAGCAAGATAAAAGACTCAAACGAGTTTTATCCATTCAAGAAATTCGTCTTTTTGTTAAAAACAACAATTAAAACATTAATTAAAATTAATCAAGGTGAAAAAAAACCATTTCTATTCTTGCTCAATTACTCTATAACGTAATTAATACTCTCGAATTACGTTGTTTTTAATTGAATTAATTTTAATCATCATTGTTTCAGGAGTTACATAATTTGTGAAAAGACTAACCTTTTCAAAAAAAGAAGTGGAGTAAGTAAATTTTGAAATGATAACGGGAAAGAAAAAAAAGTTGGGATGAGGGGAAGTCGATCGTTTTCACTCTCTTTGGTTAAAAATTAGAAATAAATCACAAGAGAGGAATTGTTTGAAAGAGTTTTATCGGTTCGCGTTTTTTTTCTCTTTTACGTTGATAATTATTCCCTTTGAATGCATCAAGAAATCTTTGAAACAGTCTTTCCAAATTATTTTTGGAGCCGAATTGATCGAGACTTTAAAGAGGTGATAAAAAAGAAAAATTCTGACTTTGGAATATAAATTGTATTCGATTGTGTGACTCAGGGGATACTTTTGTTGAATATTTTTCTCCTTTTCGGAGTGTTTTGTATTTGATAAGAACATTTTTAATTATAAGAAGACATATTTGTACTTATCTTTCCCTTTTTTTAACTTCAAACTTTAAAAACGAGAAAAAATAATTTTCGAAACTGAAAATCATATTCATACGTCAACCCTCTATAATATACGTATTGTTCGTTGTTAATAACAATTTATATTGAGTTTTATGTAAAATTTTCTGAAACGTCTATGGCATATTTAAGTTGTACTACAAGAAAGCAATGAAACAAATTTTAAATTCGCAGAACTCTATACAACAATAATTAAATAATTTAAAAAACTATAATGTTAGCATTCAAAAGGCGTTATTTATAAATCATCAAATTTATAAAACAAATCAACAGATCATATAATTTAACAATTTTTTTAAGTAAAACAAACTTATTTTGAAACAAACTTAAAATGCACAAACATCATTTTAGTTGCTATCTCTCCACATTCTATATTTTGATTTTTTTTTTATCATTGTAATTACAATAAACCTTACTGAGTTTAAATCAAAAACAATAAACAGCACTTCCATAAAAAAAATTCAAACAGAATTTCAATTCTTGTTTAAATATTTATTTGTTTTTCTAGTATTTTAAAGAAAAAGAATAAAAATATTTTAAATTCCATTGTATTACTGTTCACTTAAAGAAAAAAAAAATGTGAAAAATTGCAAGGAGAAAAATTGAATACTACATAGTAAATTAATTGATAAAAATTGAGCTATTTTTAAAAAGTTCTCTGATTTGTTTTCATATAAAAATTGCGATTGAAAGTGTTTGACGGACGCCAGCAAACATAACAAAATTCTTAATTTACTGATACTTTGAGGTACTAAACAAAGTTAGTTTTCTAATAAATAAAATAATTTTTGCTTCATATTAATAATCTTCCACGCATTTTCAATAGCTTAAGGCAGCGGTTCTTAAACTGTGTGGGGGAAGGGGGGGCAAGCACATTTTAAAGTCTAAAACAAAAAGTTATTTAAAAACTAAATACTTATTTAGCATAACAAAAATGAAATGCACTTTTACCCTAATATACAGTCGAACCTTCTATGTAACGAAGTCGCTAAATCCCGGAAAAAAGTTCTTTATATGGAAAATTCGTTATATAGATGTTCATCTTTTAATATACTTCATAAACCACATAAAACAAATTTTAAATTCATAAACACTATACATTAAAAAAGTAATTGTTCACACCTTTCTTAAAATTAATGTATGTTTATTTTATTATTTTACTCTTTAAAAAAAAGAAAACTGCAAGTAAAACAAGAAAAAAACATGCCGAATGTGTCATTGTATTTTCAATGTTAAGGAAATAATTTTATATTAAATTTAATAAATTTTAAGTACATTTTCTAATTTAAAGCATACAAGTAATATTAAACATACATTATCTTATAACGGGGACACGGGAAAATTCCTCTGAGTTTCAAGGAGATATTGAACATGCTTCTAGTGAACTGGATAATGGGGGTTAAAATTTGCACTTCTTGGATGAAACGTCCAGAACTCTATTGTTCTTGGCGAGTTGGGATCTAATAAAACCAATTCAAGATTTATGACCACCATAAATTGTGTTAAAGAGAGAATAATTTGAAATGCTCACAAATACTTTAAAAATAAGGAGAACAAAAATTGAATTACAAAAGAAAAAGTTCGTTCTATAGAAAATAAATTTCGCTATAGAGAGGTTATTTTACGAAGAAAATCGTAAAAATTTTCAAGTTTCCAGTAAAAAGTTTGCTATATAGAAAAACTCGCAATATAGAGGTTTGTTATATAGAGGTTCGACTGTAATATACTTATAAATGTACTAGAACTGCACAATGTATTTGATAATTAATTTATCAATTCGAAATTAAGAATAAAACTTAATAATTAATAGAGTTGGAAATGGAAACAGTTTACGAAATACTTTTGTTTTGAGCTGAAAATTCATCATCCACCCTTGCCCATAATTCAAACAATGATTTATAACTAAATTGCCTTTTGATTTCGACTCTTGGTGTGAGAAATCTATGAAGATTTCTTCTTCGACAGTTCTTTCTACTTCATCTTGGTAACTTTTTCAATTAAAAATTATTTTGCAGTTTGTTCAAATTTGAAAATTGGAAAGACATAATGCTTCTCCTGTTTACTTAAACGTAACTTAGTTAAAATACTTATTATTTAAAAGTAACACATTGTGACGGGGCTTTACATGAATTTCTATTAATCCTCTTGGGGAATCTTTGGGGTCAGCAATCGAGTTATTTCACAGCCATCCCTCTCAGGAAGAAACATTGATATCCAGATTTGCTAGTATATATATAATTGAAGTTTAATAGTCGTAGAAGAAGGAAAAGAAGCTGAAACGCTGAAAGCAGTGCTGTTACGGTAAGAATCGGAATTTCGATGCGTGATTATAGGACGGACTTTAATTATTAGAATACATTAAAGAAGTGAGAATTCTCATGATAACGTTGAGTAAAGTTAAGCTATAAGGATTTCGTGCAATTATCCACATAGGGTTTTGAGCTATTGTTCTATCACTATAAAGTTTCCCTTTACAGTTTGCTTGTCTTAGATTATTATATTTGGTAATAATAAATTGGATTTCTAATGGCTAGTTTAGGTCATAAATCTTTACCTCTTACAAATTTAGGTCGAGTAGATGAAGAGACAGCTTCCCCAAATGGGAGGTCATTACAACATATACAAAAGTGTTGTACAGTTTATAATTAAGATCGTTTTGTAGTATTAGGGTCAAAGTACATTAATATTGCATTCAAGACATTGTTATTGTATGGGAAGGGGAACACGATGATAATTATAATTGAAAATTAGGTGGTAACTATTGAAATTTTTAGAATCACTGGTATAAGAAATACAAGTTTACACATCAATCGCTATCAAGTGTTTCTGAGTCCATATACTGTATTGCAAAACTACGACTATTTTCTTAAAACGTAAGTACCTTAGCAAATTTTTTTGAATCAGATAATTTTGGTGTTGGGTTTTTCTGACTGTTTAATGAAATGAGAAGACTTCGCTAAAAAAATGAAAATGTCCGCATAATTGATTACCAAGAAACTATTATTCCTATTCTAAATAAAGGATGTTTTTTTAGAGGTATAGAACTTTAAATTGCAATAAAACAACGATGTATTATTCGATTGACATGAATTTTTTTAATCGAAAGATAATCTTGTGGCATTACATTTCAAATATGATTTCTGGCATAGGACTGCCACAGCTGGCTCGGATGTAGTCCAATCTGGACGTCCAATTTTCGATGACTTTTTCCAACATTTGTGGCCGTATATCGGCACTAACACGGAGAATGTTGTCTTCCAAATGGTCAAGCGTTTGTGGCTTATCCGCATAGACCCATGACTTTACATAGCAACACAGAAAATAGTCTAGCGGTGTTAAATCACAAGATCTTGGAGGCCAATTCACAGGTGCAAAACGGGAAATTAGGCGGTCACCAAACGTGTCTTTCAATAAATGGAGTGTGGCACGAGCTGTGTGACATGTTGCGCCGTCTTGTTGGAACCACAGCTCCTGGACATCATGATTGTTCAATTCAGGAATGAAAAAGTTAGTAATCATGGCTCTATACCGATCACCATTGACTGTAACGTTGTGGCCTTCATCGTTTTTGAAGAAGGATTCCACCAGCCCATAAAGCGCACCAAACAGTCAGTTTTTCTGGATGTAACGGTGTTTCGACATACACTTGTAGATTAGCTTCACTCTAAATGCGTCAGTTTTGTTTGTTGACGTAGCCATTCAACCAGAAGTGCGCTTCATCGCTAAACAAAATTCGCTTATGAAAATCGGGAACAACGACAATTTCGTTTTGGGCCCATTCGACGAATCTACGCCTTGCTTGATGATCGTTTGGATGAATTGCCAAACCAAACTGAGAATAAATCACTTGACAGCTGTTAAATCGGTCGCCATCTTGGAAAGTAATGCCAACTTAAACTTCTATACCTGGAAAAAAAACCACTTTTTATTAATTTAAATAATCTATTGTAATAGAAACGGTAATTTATCAGAAAAAACAATTAGTTCTTACTTTTTTAAAATCTGAATTCTTATGCTGTAATACAGCTACATGGTACAAAAAATTAATTTCATTGATTTATTGCTCACACTTTTTACATGCGTGTCTTCAAGTGCTGAATGTTATAAAAACTAGTATGATTTTCTCCTGTATGATAAGCTAATACTAAGACAATACGGTAAAAGTAATATAATAATGTTCACATTAAAAAGCATAGTTGTACATGATTTTCAAAAACTGCCCCCTATAAAATAAGACACAATTCAGCTATACTCTAAACCATCTTCTTTTGCAAAGAAATCGATCCAATAAACATATTTTAATAAATAACATAGATGAATGCAAACAGCAACATTATTGGGAATACTCAAAAATATATGGTAAAGGATTAACTACACAAGTGAACAATCAATGTTTATTTTCCAGAACAAAACCCATTGGATGCCTGTATGCACTCATCAATGGACGAACAATGTGGAAGCAGCTGATGTGTTGGGTCTGAGGAATATGATCTGAAGGTGTCAGGAACCGCCTTTCATCGTAGATTATCCACCACCCGGGTCATTGATGGCGGAATTTAATTATCCCTCCGTGAATGACGAGGGGCTAATGACCCTCCTTATGAAGATGTCTTCTGATGGGAAGCATTAAGGATCTTAAGGAGGTTTAATCTTCGCCAGAGGAGATTTCACTCACCATTCAGATTCGCGCCATTACACTATTATTACTAAGAGCCAGTGCCAGTTGGCTTAGTTACTCAATGGAATAGTGTTTGGGTAGTATTTTCAGGTTTATGATGCCACCAACATACGTTTTGATGAAGAAAAGCATTCAGAGAATTTTTCGGTTGCTATTGGTACCCGTTTTGAGAAAGAACGTTGATTTTGTTTAAATGGAAAATAATGCAGCATACGTAAATATTTTTAAAAACAAAATAAGATAAATTTGAAAAATAAAATTCTGATGTCACTGCAGTAAATTCAAATATTTTCAAAATTTCGAGGCTTTTGTCGATAAAATCCTTCATTATACTTCCCACTATGCTGAAAACCTTATGATTAGATTTTAAAAGCAGGAAAAGTGCAAAAAAAATTTATTGGTAAAAATGAAGTTTGATAACTCCCAAAAAAAAGATTCCGTTCTTGAGAAATCTCTAACTAAACCCCAACGTAAGAAGCAAGAAAATAGACCGGTGATAATACAAAGAGTTTTATTAGGGTTAAATATAGTTTATGTACAATAGGAAAGAATATATAGTATATTACAAAATATAGAGAAGTTTAGACGGTGACAATATAGGTCAAATATTACCCTTTTGCGGCCAGGAAGACATAGCATTTTTAGCGTCTTAATCCATCAAGCCCAACACTAAATTGGCACTATATTGTTTGTTATCAGTTCGGATGTAAGTACGGATCAGTACAGATGCCGCTGTCATCTATTGCTTCAGTTGTTAATTAAAAACGATCCGTTACACCAACGTAATTGTAAGTTTCGTATTCCTTATAAGCTACAAAAACTGAAGAATTGACGAATCGTAATTATTTTAACCCCCTAATTAATCAAGCAACTTAATCAATGATGGGAAGACTTTCTCATGTGATTACACATTAAAAATAAAAAGGTCACTTATCTTCCAGAAACAAACGGAGATACATATCCACTGGTTTGTACATATTGCTTCCATGTGTAGTCACTTTAAACTTTTAAAGTAGTTGGCAGAAAAATTCTTTCAATAAAATTCTGGATGATGTTTTGGTTGTAGTAAGCTCGTGACTTTTGATTAACTGCCATAGAATTCCTACTATCAACAACTGTACCCCATGATTACTTGAATTCACTTCATACAGTAAATCCAATTAGCATAATATGCTTTTACTGTAAAAAGATGGTAGTAAAGATTTGGACTAACAGACACATTAAAGAAAACTCCAGAAAAGTTTTATGAGAGAAACCTCCCTCACTGACAGCGGTTACCCAGATGTTGATTTGTACTTCTTTATGGGCGACTTCTTTCGAGTTGCAAGCTAGAATTTTGATATACAAACAAAAACTCACTGGGAGTTGTTAGAAACAAATTCCATGCAAATTAGAATAATATGGTAGGTAAGAGAATCAGATATAAGCTTTTATCAACAATCACGCGCGCACGCGCACACATGATGGAAAATAAACATCTTCATTTAATCAAATCTCCACCTTTAATCGAAATCCATATCGTATCCATATAACTGTTTTTTGAATCAACAAGTCAAAATTATAAAATATATCATCAAAAGATTACGTATACCTCTAACACTATTTGGAGAAATTTATTCCAGAAATACAACCGGCTGCAGCAAATTAAAGTTACACTCTTTCATAATTTCTTTAAGCTGGTTGTTATACCAATACATTTACATAAAATACCAAAAAATAACATCAATTACGAGTATATTTTACTCTAGTCTTTCTGTATGTAAGCATTACATTTTAGTTTCAACTCAAATAAGGACAGTATCTGGATCCACAGACAGACAGCAGAAGCTCCATTCAATATTTGAAGAATTGGCCAAAAATTATGGACATTACTGGTCTACATATTTTATCCAAATTAATTAGGCTTGGTCAGAAGAAACAAGTATGTCTCCAGTGGATTCCATCACATGTGGGTGTGCCTGGGAACGAAGCTGCTGGTGAGCTGGCTGGTAGGGGATGTGATCACCTTAAGCCCAGTTCCCCTGTCTTAACCCAGTCAGAAATTCATTCCTCCCAAAAAAATAAAATGAATTTGACTTGGCGAAACCCTCCTGCTCACCACTGGTACGCAGCTAAGAGTACTGGTCTATCTATACAGTGCAGGAGTTCCAGGGCTTATCAGACGGCCTCGGCGCGCTTTAGAAGCGGTCACCTGCATAGTATGACTTTTGTGCAGGAAGTAAAGTCTTTCTTTACCTGTCCCTGCTCATCTTCTGGACTGCTGGGGCATTTCCCTGCGGCAGTGTGTGACACTATTACACGGAAAGGTCAAATAAACTTGGTGCAGGCTTTCCTGCTCCAAGGGGATTAGAAACAACAATAACATTTTAGTTTTTTAACATTATGGCACCGTCAAAAGTTATCGCGTATTTCGTATTTTTAGATCATTGAAATGGGCGATATGATTTATCAGAATATAAAAGCCAGCAAATCAAAATTGGTTCTAAGCCTAAGAACTGATCAATATAGTTTATTTTCAGTATTTTGCAGTTGTTTATATGTGTATAATAATATTTGTTGTATTAAAAATAATTCATTAAGTGATGCAAAATTAATCAATTAAATATTATATAATCCCGAAATGGCCGCGGTAGCCGAGTGGTATAGGTATCGGATCGTAGCCTGCCTTGTCACGAGTTCGAGCCCAGTACCGCTAGACCCGCCGTGTAGGGCAGCGTTGCGCGCTAAATCTGTCGAGAGCTGAAACGTCCTCCCGTTGGTGTGGTGTGGTAGTTAGGAGAGGGAGGTTGCCAGCTCAGGTGTCGTCCACGTCACTTGACCATGGTTCAAAATTACGTGGTCCGTCGCCAAAAGCCCTCGTGTAGCTGAACAGTGTGACGTTAATATTCAATCAATCAATCAATAATCCCGAAATTCAAGGATAAAAAAAAGGATGGATCACTCTTATTGAGAATGTCACGAGTCATATTTCCTTTTATCATAAAATATGCAATTGTACATGCATTTTACTCAAGAAATTTTAAATTACTGTATTTTTATAAGTAAAAAAAATTATTTCGAAGAATAAAAAAGTTTATAAGAATCAAATCTGGAGTCATCAGCTTTACGAATATTTAATGAAAGTGGTTCAAGAGAAATGTATAAAAATTCCACGTCGTGCTGTATATTTTCAATGTCAGCAGAGACTTAATATTAAATTCGAATTAGACAACGCTCTTCCTACAATTGAATTCTTTTCATATTCATTCATAAGTAATTCGTAGTGAAAATGAATGTTATTGTAGTTAAAGGTATGCTACTGGGACCATTTTTAGACTATATTCATTTTACAAAACAGAACGCAATTTGTGTCAAAAAATCCATATTCCAATACTTAAAACAAAAAGCCATATTTAAACTAATTATTTAAAAGATTTATTTAAATAAAATAAAATAAAATACTGGAATACACATCGTTGCAGCTTTTACGTCTGAATAACATTTAGAAATTTATGACGTAATAATATTCATTTGCTGTTAACTCTATATTTTCTCACTCACTTAAAAAATAAGTATTTTAAAATATATACATTATCTTAAATTTAGATTAATACAAAATATAAATCCCCAGTAAGACTTTTCAATCCACAGACTAACGAGATTTTATCCAGAATCGATTCAGAAAACTCAAATTACAAACAAGATTTTAACATCGATCTGAATTCTAAATTTATTCCAGAAAAGTATTTATTAAAATAACTTCCCTCAAAAAAAATACATTATCCACCCTCTCAATTTATAAAAGGCATTAGGAGGACTTAATCCCCCCTTACTCTCCAAGGCCACCCCCATCCACTAATGCATTCCTAATTCTCAAAAATAACTAAAACAGACTCACTATCAGAAAGTTCCTTCCTAGCTATCTAATTGGCAAGTAGTAAAACTAAAGTAGGGTCTCGCTTTTAATCTAAAGCTGTTTTTCTTTCCTATGCTGATGGATGACATTAGCACCCATTAAAGCAAAGTGCTTTTCTCACTGATCGAGGATTATGAAGCATTTTTATAGTGTTTTTGAATTGCACTTCGGTTGGGGTTTTTTATAAGCTAGTGTCATTGTTGTTGTTCATCAATATGTAAAGTTACGAGAGCGTATTAAGATATATATTGTCGTTATTGTTTATTAAAATAATGGAGGGATTTTTTCTTTCCTTTTTCTATTTTTTATTTTCTCAGTTTTGAGAAAGTGTTTTTTAATATTAGTTAATTTTATTGGCAATACACTGCGGAGTCATAGAAATCAAGAGTTTGGAAGTGTACTGAAAAAAAATACTAAAATCTGTATTTTCTTTCTGTGAATGAAACAACAGATGGATGGTTAAAAAAACATCTGGGCTTAAATCATATACAAAATATTTTTGAAAAATATATGTATATTTTCAATTCCTACTATTAGCTCACACAACACTCTCTCTATATTTATTTTTTTTATCTTCGAGGAACTTTCAATCATTAATAAAATGCATTTTAAAGGGCTCAATTGAGCTGACATTTTATGTACATGTTTTTTTTTGGATAACAATACAGTAATTTAATTCTACTTAATAAAAATCAATTGATTAAAACTAAGTATACAAAAAATTACAAATACAGCTACGTTGGCATCATTTTTGGCGACTTGTGTCAAAACTTGAAAATGTTTTTTTCTCACATTTTAAATCACTCATTTGAGCTGAAATTTTCTATACACTATTGTTTTGAGTAAAACTACGATAATTTAATTAAAATTAATTGTTTTGAATGACAATACGATACTTTAATCGTAAAAAAAAATTAGTTACCACTTAACGTTGTAATTCTGTCCTATGCATATACATATTTATATTAATTTTAACTATTTAACAAAAAGTAGCTAACATAAAAATTTTCTTTGTTGATCAAGTAGGAATTGACTTAATTTTTTTTATATATTATTTGTGTTTTACTTATAAGTTTTCTGTCTATATTTAATGCTCCTTTTTCTTCCATTAATATTTCTTTGAACAACTCTTTATACTTAAACATAAAATGAAGACTTTGACAGTTGTTTATTTTAATTGAATGCCTTATAGAAATATCAAAAAAGTAGCATTACAATCTACCTTCTGGAAAAAGAATAAATTGGAAGTACTGTTTTAGTTGGGAAATTAATTCATCAAATTTATTAAGTTATTTCATCAAACTTTTTTTGTCAAACTTATTAAAATTCCATATCAGTAATCCCTATGTATGTTCTAATCTTTATTTCTTCCATATCGAGAAATATTTTCGAAAATACGTATTTTTTAAAGTAAAAGATGTAGCGAAAGTTAACAAGTAAAAGATAAAAGTAAAACATGTAACGAAATCAGATTAAAAACTAAACCAATATGAAATTTGCATTAAATTAGTGAATGAGTCAATAGTAACGTCGCTCTGTTCAGCTACACGAGGCCTTTTGGCGACAAACCTCGTAATTTTGAACCATGGTCAAGTGACGAGGACGACACCTGAACTGGCACCCCCTCTCCTAACTACCACACCAACGGGAGGATGTTTGAGCTCTCGGCAGATTTAGCGTGCATCGCTCCTATACATGGCGGGTATTTAGTGGTACTGTGCTCGAGATTGTGACACGGCCGGCCACGATCCCATGCCTTGACCACTCGGTTACTGCGGCCATAAATTTGCAGTGAAACAAAGTTTATATATTATTCTCGAGTTATTTTTCTTGCCTGTGATCCTGATTAGTTTATTTAATAATGTCTGAATTTGAAGACCGGAAGGCTAGGTTTCGAAGCTTGATGCCACCAAATACCCTCCGAGAACACAGGGAGTACGCGCTCGTTAAATCAGTAAGTCCGAATGTTTTGTGGGCTGAATCCCGAGTGCAGGGGACTGAAGAATATTTCCCTCCCATTCAGTTCCATGCCTAAATTGTGGAGGTGACGATAGGTGGTGATGCAATACATCGTCCCTTCAGGGAATTTCACCGAGCTAACTCATACTGTCACCTGTATGGTGCTCAAGCCAAGGCTAACGACAGGCGTTCTTCTAGCCCTTTGCCACGATGAGTTTCGTGGACCTCGATCTGACTACGTCAGAAAGGTGGCCTGAGCAACAACAACCAAATTTTGTACCTTGGTCAAGGAACGAGGAAGACACCAAAGCTGGCATCCAATTGTCCGAACTACCATGCAATGCCAAACGTGAGGGATTTAAGCCTCGACAGATTTTACGTGCATCAGTACTTCGAAAAGGTGGGTCTTCAGTTTTACCAGGGGTTGATGCCACTATTCGATAATGCCTGACTCTAGTTCGTGACCATAAGTGCCTCATGTGAAAATCATAATAATATTTTAGTTAAGAACAAAACATTTTGAGGTAACGTTTCTTGCATTCAACTTAAGATTTTGCTATCCGTTTCCAAAAAATATTTGTTTAGATAAGGAATGAACTATTTAAAAAAATTATACACTACATTACAACCAAAAGAAAAACATTTCCTTTTAGTTATAAGCAGAAAAAAAAAATGATAATTATTTTTATTTCCATCTTATTTTCAAACGTGAAAAAATGCATTTCTTTTTCCAAAAAATAAAAAAAAAACTTGGCATATGAATTTAGTTGAGCGCTTTGGAATTAATTTAATCGAAAATAATCGATAGATTATGGTAGCGGTTTACAGTTTTGTTCACTTTTACGGTTTTAAAGCCCGTTATTTATTCCTGTATTAAAAAGAGATCCAATGTATATTCAAAAGCTCGTGCGTGCATTTTCCAACACACAAACATTATCCATAAAATTAAAATACTTTGTCCCGAAGTTTATTAAATATACCAAACTATACCCAAGGAGAAAACTCGACTCAATTCCCTTCTTCCAACGCTCGCCTTATCTTAAATTCAATCACTTTAATTAAAGATTCATCAATTAGAATACCGCATCTTAAGGACTACTCTGGAATATTCGGGAAAAATACTAGGAGCCTGGATGTGTGACCACATCCTTCATAAGCCTGCCATTTTTGCAAAAGTCATATAATTTATCGATGGACTGGATTTCTAATTGCGTTAATCTCAATCCCGAAATGAATCAAATATGCAAAGTATAGATTACTTTGCATGATCCTTTTCCAAAATGGAAGGGGGGATGGAATCTTTATAATCAACACCCCCTTTCCCCCCTCGGTTCGTTTTATTTTCCCTCAGGAGCCATGATGTCCGGACCAAAGTGTCGTATAAATTTTCTAACTCTTGATTGAACCGAACTCTCTCTATGTCATTATTGCGATCTTATCAATTCAGTTTGAGAGAGATAGAGATCCTTTAATTTCACTCCTGCTTTTGTTTAAATTTCGGCTCGCTATGAAATTCCGATGTTTGTTTACGAAAAGGCGATGACGGACTCCCAAGAGCGCGGATGCTGCTGTCAGTGGCTGGGGAATCTTAAAATTAGAACATTGTAGCTCTTGATTAGTCTATTCAAAAGCAAATGAACATCATACGATATAATGAGACTGTCAACCGTACATCGAAGAGAAAAGACTCTTTGAAATTATGTAATGCACATCGGAGAAGCTGAATTGGATGATTTTAAAGAACTATTAAAATATTCTAATGATTATTTATGCATTGTTTGAAAATCAGTTAATGTATTAAAAGGATTGAGTTATAGTCATTAATATGTTATTATGTGTCTATGTTATATATACTGAATAATTTATATGTGTATTTTTTTATTTCAGTTTGCAGTGTACTTTCATAACACCGGATGATCATGTAGATAGTCGAACCTGGAATCTCCTGATCTGAGTCAGGCGCGTTATCCATTACGCCACTGGCTACGTAAGTAAAAGCTATTGTAGTGCACTTTCATAATACCGGATGATCATTATTCATACCATTCATTCATTATTCATTCCAACTCATAATACAGGGTTCTTGATCCTTACGTCTCATTGGCTATTAGTACTTCCTATTGAATTTCATTGGTTGGAAGAAATGTCTTCTGGGATTTCTTCTGTCTGCCCAGATTTCCACTCTGGATGAAGAGAATATATATATATATATATATATATATATATATATATATATATATATATATATATATATATATATATATTCGTACTTAGTTTTTCGTTATTAGTAGTTGTTGAGGAAATAAAGTTTGTTTTTGATAAAGCACTGTTATTTTACTTTGCCACTCAACACACCTAAAGATTTTGACTCTCTAGCGCAGGGATGACCAACTCGTGTTACACGTGCCCCAGTGTGGCACGGTGAAGTTGAAATAGTGGCACGCAAAGATTTACTCAAAACTTTAAAAACTTTGAAAGATAATAAATAACCATTCCTTCCTTTCTCAGTGGCTCGACATCCCAGTGTGAGCCTTGGCCTTCTCAAGAAGCATTTTCCAGGCCAGCCTTCTTACTGTTAGTGTGAGTTCTTCAATTCTTAGTTCTCAAAATTAGGAGATTTTTTCTAGGTCATCAATCCATTGAAGATTTTGTCTGCCTTTTCTTCGTGTGCCAATTGGTTGAGCATTGAAGACTTTTTCAGTAGTGCGGTTTTCTTCCATTCTGACAGCGCGACCTGCCCATTTAATTCGTTGTATTTTGATGAAAACAATGTCAGATTCTTTATATGATTGATAGAACTCTAAATTTGATCTTCTTCGCCACCCTCCAATTTCCTGAACTTCTCCAAAAATAAGTCTCAAAATCTTCCTTTCGTACATATATACTTATCATGATTTCATCTGTTTGAGACAGGGACAAAGTTTTACATGCATAAGTTAATACTGATCTTAAGAGACATTTATACAATAAAACATTTGTTTTTCTTTTGATAAAATTCGATTTCATTGATTTTCGTATTCAAATAATTATTATTTTACAATTTTACTGAAGTTCGGTTGCCCTTTAGTTTCAGCAGTTAGAGGAATTTAAGCAGATACAATGTAAATACGGATAAGAGTAATTAATTAATAAAATAGAGAGAGCGCAATAAACGATGAATAATGAGAAATGAGAAAATTGATTCTAGTTTTATCTCTCTAAATATTCAGGACTAATTTTCTTTATTTCGTTGAAAAAAAAAAGATAAAATTATAAACTTTTTTGGGGAAATTATCAGTGGAATCCTCATTTTTCCATTTACTACTTGACACATACACGGATTCGTTTTTATTTAAAAAAGATCAAATTAAAAGTATTTCTATATTGTTTTCAGTATTTTTCCTACTTTTGTCTGATTATAAATCGCTTATTTATGTGTAACATGAATGATTAACATTGTGATAACCGTATATCCTTATTATTTTAAAATTATTTAAATAATACTCTATTAATGCTTCATAACTAAAACTATGAACAATTTTACTTAGGTATTCGGATATCGATAAACCTCTACTATAACAGCTCAATGAAATGTAAAAAAGCCAGCAATATGTGAGGAGTAATTAAAATAATAAAAAATTAACTCTCTGTAACGAAATACCTTTTTAGTATACTTCAATTACATTTACACGAAATCCTAATTATTATGGTACAAAACTACGATTTTCCATGCTATTGAAAGAAATAATGCAAATTATACAGGTTTTTCCCTTCTTTATTTACCTACAGGACAAACGGCAAAGCAACAAAGGAGGCGCAGATGGGATGCCATTGGAAGGACTGGCAACTCAAACAAGGATAGCTCCATCATTTTGTTTGTCCTTCTTGTTTGCAGTGTCCTTCCGCCTGTCCCTTTTACAAGCGATCACGCTGTGTCCGGGGCGCACTTAGGAGAGGCCTCTCAGGAGCGTTCTGCCACTAGGGTCAAATACCGACGGACAAAGGAATGTTTGACTTCTTTTCAGAGATAAAGTAATCGAGTGAGATTGAAGAGTTTATTTTTATTGTTACATTGCATTTAATTGGATGAGTTCATGATTAAGTTTAATCATCGTGTTTAATGATGATCTTTGATTTTAAAGATTGATTACAAATGTATTTACAGCCCTAATACTTAGATTTTAATTGTTTTACGAATAAAACGTTTGAAATCTAATTTCGGTATACAGTTCCTTTATTGGAATTTTCAGTCAGCCTGTAAGATTTTTTTGTCTGAGCAGATCATTTAGATATCCATCAGGTAATAATTCATACAGCAAATCAGTGGTAGATCTGGATACATTTATCTAGCACAGTTTCTCTAGTATATGTGGATAACTGATTTCTTATAACTTTAAGCTTGTACAGTTTTGTTTCGAGTATATTGTTAAGAATGTTGTGTAATTAATGCTTAAAACATTATAAATAATTTATATATTGATGTGTTTAATACATTAATATTACTTTTGTTGTATTCATTTTATGATAAAAATTCTAATATTCGCAAGCAACGCGACCCCTTACATTATAATGACTTTTCAATCGAAACTTACTGATACATCCAAGTTGGCATCATTTTTGGAGACAAAATTAGGCAATTTGGTACCCACTTTCGCGGTTTGGTGACTTAGTTATCCCAAGGATGTTTCTAGAAATTACTGGAGAAATCTATTTATATCACGATATATAACGCAAGAGGGTCTTTTGCGAAAGATCCGTGCAAGCTATAATTAGGAGTCACTCGATGAAACTGAGAGAGAGAGAGTCTGTATTACTTCAACTGTTGAAGACTTCACTTGGTTCAATCAAACCAGTGCTTGAGAGTAACCTTAATCATTACGCATTTGTATTTTTAGACACTGATAGTTGTGTCTGAACGCTGTAGAGGGAATGAAGACCTTCTGGGATTTACTTTTCATATTTTGCTGTTATATGCTGTACTTTTAAGGATGTTTTATCTACAATAAATTTCTATCACTCCTGAAGAACATTTTGGATCTTTGAGACTGATAGCATAAATTCTGGAATCCCAATCTACTTAACAGTATTTATATTGAATAGAATAAAAAAAATAACGAAAATACCTGAGAAAGAAGCATAAAGTTATTGCACAGTTATTTATTGTGATAAAGATGTTTCTATTATCTATGTTTACAAATTGGGTAGGAAATTCATTATCTACTATAAGTTACACGTTTACAGTGTACACATATTATTTTACAAATGCCAGGCCATTGACCATCAGGTCATTAGGCAAGTGTACACATATTTAAACGTAATAAACACAACAATACGTGAGAAAAGTATCATATTCGCTCTATAACTTGATAAAGAATACCAATGTTATATTTACCACGACATGGAAAGTAATTATTTGCCTCTGAATAGAACATAATTAGCTCGGTAATTTATTCATTCAACGAAAAATCTTTATTCTTCAGAACTTTTTCGGTCGTCATCCCCTTGGTTCCGCAGGGCACACGCAGAGGAATATCATGTCTCCACATTACCGCCCATACCAAACTTAGGCAAAATATAAAGGGCGGGAGTACTTCGCCCCGACATTTTGGCTCAAGTCTTATCTGTCAGTGAATTTCCTGTTACTTTTCTTATTAATGGGAGCCCGCCTGTATCTTATCTCACCTGTGCTTAAACAAGACGAGGCGAAAAGGCAAGGATCTTGCGTGTAAAAACAAGACCCCGTAGAAAAGAAAAGGGGAAAAAAAGAAAGGGAAAAAATGTTCTAGGTTTATCATTTTCCCCAAGCGGAAAATGTTCCCAACTTTTGGAACAATGTGCGATCGTGAACTATTACTAGCGCTAAATTGCTCATCTTTAGTTCCTTTCCTTTTATCACTTTCTTTTTTTGTTCTTTTTTTTCATTATTTTCCTTTTTAGAACGTTTGACTTCGTGCTTGTTTCTTGATAAATGTTGCGGTATGGTTTTTGCTTTCTTTCACATCCCCATTTTTTTGTGGTTTCTATATAAAAATCCCGTTACTTTTTCACTAGTTTTACTTTTAAAAAAATAGGGTACAGTGTTTTGCTGTTTTTTTAAATAAAAAACATTTTAAAACATATTTTTCCATAGATTGGTATGAATAATTAATTTGCAAGTTGGATTATTTAACTATAATGATATGTGTTGAAATTTTTCACTGCTCAGAATAAAAAAAAATTTACAATGCACAATTAAAGAATGAGAAAGAAACATTGTAGAAAGTTCTTTTTTTGCTAAAAACATCGTATCTGTAAGTATAAGAGAAATTTCCAATCATAAGATGATTTAGAAGATTTCGATAATTTCTATTTCTGTTTACAAATCCGTAATCATTGCTGAAGTTGCTTGTAAAAAATATGCGAATATCTCATGAAAATTGTCTTTTTCTAAATAATACTTAATGGACGCAATTAGAATTTGTCAAGAGAAAGAGAGAGAGAGACTGAGAGGAAGAGAATAATTTGTTTTATTGAAAAATGTTATCGTCAAACAATCTTATAGCTGTTATGGTTCAGATATTATCAATTTTAAAACCATCAAAACAGTATTATGTAAATACTACGTTGAAGGGAACATTTAGTGATCAATAATATGACACTTTCAACAGTGATTACTCACAGAATTTATTCTGTCACAAAACTTGATACTAATGTTAAAAGAATAATAAAAGCACTCCTGAAAAGTATAATTCATTGACACATATTAGATTAAGTCAAAGTTGCTGGTAAATGCTATTGATTGGTATTGGTAAATAATACATTTCCTATTTTGATTTATTGAATGTTAAATAACGTCACATAACGCAGCAATATGACCAATTTTCAACCATGGTCAAGTTAAGAAGACACCTGAGATTGCATACTATCAACAAACATTAACACAATCCCTTTATCCTCAATAAATTAGCAAGCATCAGTTCCGCTACGAGTAACAAAATGGCTTTATATGTACTGGAACACTGATTAAAAGATAGTTTTAATTAGAAAATAGCTAATCAATATTTTTAAATATAAATACGATCATCAACCGGAATCTTTTAAGTAGTATGTATTGCTATTCGTGAAACCAAAAAGTGAAACTTATATTTTCCCGTTTTTATATTTATTCTATGCACAGAAAAAAGATAATTATTATTTTTGCAAGTTGAAAGTAGTATCACTACTACAGTAGTATAATTTAATGTAAACTTTTAATTTTAAAAAAAACGGATTTTTTTTCCTGCAGTAATGATTGAACTTGCTTAAAAATTTATTTCCACATTTACTTTTAGCCTTACATTATAATAATGTTCCCAAAATATATTTTTACAAAAAGAGACGATCAATCAGAAGTCACACACTCATAGGGTTTTTAATAAATATTATCGTTAAATATTGCCTTTGAATCTTTCATTCATAATGTTAAGGGGGCATGGTACGATTTACGCAAAATTTTTTAATTTAAAGGTTTTTAAAAAATTTTTGGTTGCCTCCTATGTATGTATACTATGTTAAACAGATTTTGCGTTCAAAATTTGATAAAAAGCTATTCATGTAATTTTTAGATTATACATACATATTAGGTAATACAAGTGATTTTAAAATGCTACTCTTCCTACAAAAATGTACCTACAAGCATGAAATTTGATTTACAAGTACTTCAAACTAAGTATAATAAAAGTTGGTATGGGTTTTGCATTAACGTCATTGGTATTCATGCAATACGTCTTTTTATGAATGTTTATTGAAAATTCCTTAAAAAATGTATAAATTCTGAGTTTAATTATTTTTTAAAAAATAAACATTGCTTTGATTCAAAAATGCATACCAACTTTTGTTACACGTGCTAATAGCAATAGGTGCAAATCATTTCAAAGCATTAGGCGCAGTAGAAAAAAAGCCTTGGCCTCTTAAATGAAGACAAACTCGTTATGCTATCTTTCTGAGATAAGTCAGTTTAAAGTTTTCATTTGCCATACAGATGTGAACAAAAACGAACGTGAACGCTATCATAATTCTGCGTTTTTTAAGTTTAGAGCTTTCAAATTTTGTGAGATTGCAGAAAAGTATACTGCTGGCCACCGTAATTGCAACACCCTGAAGGAAGCATGCAAATAATAGGAAATTTACAACATGCATAAGTGGAGGTGATATATGCAAATGATTAGAATTTCAGCGCAGACACACATCACGCGTGCCTGTGGCGCCACCTCAAAGCGCTATTTAAGGCTTGGAGATTTCGACTATTTCAAGTTCGGCAATTCGGTTTTTCTTGTGGTTTTTTCAAAAAACGATCAGTTTTGTCTCGTAGGAAATATCGGTCAGCTTTTGATCAGGTATCCGAGTTCGACAGAGGAAGGATAGTGGCCTACCGGAATTGTGGATTATTGTTCAGGGAAATCGATAGTCGTGTTGGACGAAACCAAATAACTGTAATGCGGATATGTGACCATTGGATGCAGGAGGGTGCGACTGACCGACGTGGTCGATCGCATCCACCTCAGTGCACCACTTCACGTGAGGACAGGTAAATTGTGAGCATGGCAGTGACCGATCGCTCAGTCACATCACGAGCCATAGCACAGCACATTGAGAGAGTCTGTAACGCATCATTCAGTGTCAGCGCATACCATTTCACGCCGTTTACACAGAGTGGTCTGTCCGCAAGACGTCCATTGCTTGGCCTAACCTTGACGCAGAACCACAGGCATCTCCGGCGCCAATTGTACGATGAAAAAAGGATGTGGGCGGCAGAATGGATTTAAATTGTCTTTACTGACGAGTAACGCATTGGTCTACAACACCACGATGGTCGGATTGGAGTCTGGAGACACCATGGAGAGAGGATGCTGAATAGCTGCGTTATGCCCCACCACACTGGTCCTGTACCGGGTATTATAGTATGGACCGGTATTGGATATCACTCTCGCACTCCTCTAGTACGCAATACCGGTACTTTAAACAGCCAGCGCTACATCTCCGAGGTGTTGGAGCCAGTTGTCCTTCCTTACATTCAGGGCTTGGCCACAGCTATATTTCAACAGGATAATGCGCGACCACACGTGGCACGCATTGTTCAAAAGTTCTTCGTCAATCACCAGATTGAATTGCTTGCCTGGCCGGCTCGCTCTCCAGATCTTTCGCCTATAGAAAACATGTGGTCCATGGTTGCTCAACGATTGACCCAGATTACACCCCCAGCTTCAACACCAGATCAACTTTGGCAACGTATGGAAGCTGCTTGGTCTGCTGTACCCCAAGAACACATCCAAAGTCTCTTTGAATCAATGCCGAGGCGTGTGGCAGCGGCGATCTCCACAATGGCGGCTACTCTGGTTACTGATTCTGGCAGGAACCACACTTCACAGAAGTCTATAAATTTAATCATTTGATACTTGGTCAGCATGTTATCTACAAAATAAATTTTGTTGTGCTGCCTATTGTCTTTCTTGGTGTTGCATTTACGGTTGCCCGCAGTGTATATAAAGAATAATTTAGGCTAAGAAAATTAAATTAGATTTTTTGACCGATTTTGGTCAATTGAATCGTACTGTGTCCCTTTAAGTCTTGTCTTTCAAGTTTTAAAACCACATATAATGATTGCATTAATACAAGAATATATTTATAATTTAAAGTACATGACTACATTCCAAACCATGATTTTGAGAAAGCTTTTGCCTAAATGATTTTTTTTATATTTAGTGTTGGTTGATTTTCAATATATACACAAAATTTGTTTCAAATTATTATTATAACAAAAAATTATATAAATTCAATTTTTATTAAAAAAATGAATAAAAAATTACCTATTTTCAAAACCTTTTTTTATGTAAAATGTTTTTACAATAATAATTTTTTTTTCTGTACATATGTAAGACTTCTGTACAGAAACTGAACGAAGACTTTTGAAAAATCCTTAGTTCCAGAGGTGCGATCAACTGAAATACTGAAACAATATAACCTGTGTTCATTTTTTAAAATTCTTGAACTTTGTTGCATTAAAGTATTTATAAATCTACTTCTAAATTAGATATTACTAAATCCAAGTTCAGGCACTGTACAGAAGCCTTAATTGTATGAAGGCAAACTATTACTACTATAGAAATATTTTTCATTAGAGGAAAATATTTTAAAAAGTGTACTTTCTTTTTTCCTCTGTTTTTCGCAAAGAAATTACAGTTAAATATTTTTTTCTTGCAATAACACATTCTTTAAAACAATTATATATATATATTCAAGTAACACTAAACACATCAAAAAAAATTATTCATTTATATTCTGTTTCAAAATCCATGTTCCGAACGTATACAGGTATCTAAATAAATAAAATAAAATTGCAATGAGTTGTAGTTTAGTTAGAAAAGGCAAAATAAGTTTGCTATCGATCATGATCGAATCTGTTTTTGATAATATTAACTTCTAATTTAAAGTATGGGAATACACTTGTATTTTGACAATGTTTACCTTCATTATAATAATTTACGGTCATTATTCTTATAATACTCAAACTCAAACTTAGAGGCGCAACACTCCATGAGAGCCAGGGCCTACTGCGCCCATCCCAGTTTACGTTACCATTAGGCGCTGAGGTGCATGAGCAGATGTTCCGATCAGGTGGTCAGTCTGAAGTGAGACCCCCAGTGTTTTAAGTCCCCAAGTAAGCTCGGTACTCATTTATCGACCCACTGCAGTAGGGATAAAGGGCTAAGAAGACCTTGTCCAACCCGGGAATAGAACCCGAACCTGTGGTGTGGAAGCTCGATACGCTACCACTCGAATTATTTCAATAGATACTACATTATTCAAAAAATAACGTTTACAATAATCTATATTAAAATTGAAGTTTGAAATTTAAGGATAAGAAATTGGTAATTTTTTTGGCAACTTGTTATAAAATAATAATTTATTTGAAGGCTTAAAACAAAACCTTTAATAGAACTTGACATCTGAATAGTACAAACAAAAATGTGCATAATTCCTCAATGAAAGGTAAAATGTACTCAAGGCTCTTTTTTTTATACGGTAGATGTGTTTCCTTAAAAAACCGTGCAAAAAAATTGTGTATAAAAATACATGTAACATATGATAAATTTGGGGATATATTCCACAACTTGAAAAAATTGTGCAAGATAAAAAAAAGTGTAAATATTTTCCTAAAAAAGTAATGTGTGAAATCCACATTCTACATATTTATAAAACAAAAACAATTCTTTTTTATTACAAAAAAAAATTAAAGTTAGTGTACAGTGAAAACTAAGTGTATAAGTACATAGAACATATAAAAATCTAAATTAAAATTTGGAATAAAACTACTCTAACTAAGAAATCGCTACATGATAGCAAGCGTGAACCATTATTACGAACTGATTAAAAATATTTTCATCAATAAATGTTTCAGATATGTGTAGCTCATCTGTTGGTTTTGATTCAAATGAAGAGTTTCATACGTGTTATCAACGTCCTCTGATGATTTTTCTGTTGTTAAAAGTCTATCGTTGATGACTGTTTTTTTTTGGTTCCTCAAGTTGCTTTTATAATCTTGATATCATGCTACACAAAACTTAATATTTCTTTAAAATCTTAATGCACGCTATATGTCAGGATCATGAATAAGAAAATGTTGTCCATACTTGTAGCAAATTTCAAGACTTCGCTAATTAATTCAGCTGTAAACAGCTACGCTCAAATTTCTACTTCATCATTCTCGACTTTTTTATTATCAGAAACTTGAAAAAAAAGTTTAAAATATTTGGGGTGGGGGGATTTGATCTATAACAAAGAAATCGCGTAAAAAAGTATATTTGTGAACCTTGTTATTTAAAAATCTTTTAAAAAAAGACCATGCAAAAAAAGAGTTGAGTGCATTTTTAATTTATACGCCTAAGTAATTACATCATTTTCTTTTAATAAAATATTAACGTTGCTTGAAATGTATTTTTAGTAACTTAAAACCAAGAAGGCTTTAATTTTCTAAAAACACTAATTCTAATTTTTAACATAATAACAATCATAAATATATCTCTCCAACTTTTCTCCCCAAGATAGCCTTCGGAAATTATAACACACATTCGAAAATCATCATTAGTATAAAAATAAAATTCTGTAATTAACAGAAAATACATGGATGCACAAAACACTACAGTTAAGAACATTCAAAATTAAGATCCCCGAAAGAAACACTAAAAAGCGTTTGGATTTACACACATTCTTATTTAGCTCATTAAGGTATCACTGCCACCAACCACTTCATACTTTGTGCTTCAAGAAGCAAAAACTTTACTACCTAACAAAGTTGCAACTTTTTGACAGAAATGTTTACTTTTTACGTAATTGTTACCATTTAGTCGAGGATATTAGGAGATTTTTTTTCCTTCTCCGGCGGAAAATTTCACAAATTTATTAACAAATTAAAATTGTGGAAAGTGTGTGTGTGAAAGTTGTAATTTATATTTAAAGACTGCCTTCTTAACGCACACTTGAACCATGGCTGCGGGGCTCAAAAATACCAGCACGTTTACCAAGATGATTTTACTCTACTTTAATTTCTCGTAACATTAAACTTACAGAAGTGAAGTCTTTTCATGCAAATCGTAGCGAAAACGCAGTGCTCCAAGCAAGAAAACTAGGGACCCTCCACAAATCGCACTTGATAAATTATTGACCTCTAATCAATTAAAATCTAGTCAAAATCTCCTTACGCGAATATTTTCCTTACATTTATTTCGTCTACAATACGATTTAATTCCATTCAATCAATTTAATTTTTATCAGGGACCCTCAAGCTCATTTCCTGAAAGAACTTTAAGCAAATATACGATACCTTAGTTGACATTCCACTCTTCCAACTTCCACACCATGCCAACATGAGAGCCTTATATCTCAACATGTGTAACGATCACTAGCTCAGCTACATGGTGTGTTTACAATGATACCGGGATTCAACAGAAAGCACGCCGACCACGTATACACGCCTCTAACATTTCGACTACCATAGCCTTAAAAATAATATAAAACCAAACAATTATTTGATACACAGTTTAGCATTCCCAGATGCCAAATATGAATGCAACATATTAAAATGTTAAATACCCGTATGGTCATAAAACATTTCGTTTTCATCGGGAAATACGGAACACCCTTTATACCTGAAACAAGTAATATATATATATATATATATATATATATATATATATATATATATATTTAAGTCTATTCCTACTTCGTTAGAAAAACGTACTGGCGCCATATGTTGGAGTTAGTTGTAACTATGACAGAAATAAGCTAGAATAAATTTAAAATTTAAATAAAAAATTAATATTTCTAAAAAACTGTATTAATTTCAAGCGTTTAACTACAAGTATTAAAAAAAAGTATTTGAACTTGAATGGATGAACAAAAAAAGTATTTTATTTTAAGAAGATATATATATATATATATATATATATATATATATATATATATATATATATATATATATATATATATATATATATATATATATATATATATATATATATATCAATATAAAAAAATTTTACAATATATAATCATATACATATACATACACATATATATAAATTTATACATATATATACATATACACAAATATATAAACAAACAAATAAAAATAAACATATAGTTATATACCTAAGATAACTAAAAATAGGAAGAAGGCACATAGTATAAAGACAAATTCCTGGCCTTAGGAACCAGGATTGCAGGTTTAAACAAGTTTTGCGGCGCCAACCTTCACCTGTAATTTGTCATACTATGTACCAACAGGAAAGGAAAGAGTTATATATGTAGAATTTAAATATTAAAAAATATTTAAACTAAATAACATAGAAACATAAACATTACCTACTAATTCGGAGTTAAAACGATGGTCAAGAGTGCAGTAACGTGTTCCCGCCAAATAGGGTGAGAGCAGAACCGCATTAAATTAATTGCGATACGATATAAGAAACGATTAATTACGATACGATATACGATAATAAGAAATATATATATATACTTTTAAAAAATCATAAAAATAATAATCATATAAAATTAGCGTAAAATATAAAAGAAACTCAAAAAATATATATTAAATTTTTTTTTTAAAATAAGCATGTGGCGCCATCTATTTAATAATTGTAGAATAAATTAGATATTGTCTAAATTTAAAAAAAAACATTACAAAACATAATAACAGTAAATAATTACAGTAATACAAATTGTATCATAAAAAACCATTATAAATATAATTACAAAGAAAGTTAGCAGGGTATCCATGTTCAATACATTGATTAAAAATTTTTTAAGATTTAAAAAATATTAGCTTTATCGCTAACTAATACATTATTGCGATAAATATAGTTAAAAATAATATTTCTATATATAGATATTGATAAATTAGAATTCCAGTAAGGCACTTTGATGATATTAAAATTAAAGGCATCTCTTTTATCATAAATATTACTATGTAGTTTCAAATCCTTAATGTACAGTGCTACATCTAGGTAATTTGTTTTGATTGGATTATTATTAATTTTAACTAAGTTTAAGTTGGACGGATAAAAATTAATAATGGGATTTAAATTATCATTTTTACCAAAAATAATTAAATCATCAATATATCTAAAAATGTAGTAGTCATTGTTAATAACATAATTATATTCATAAAAATGTAAATAAAGATTAGCCAAACTATTACTAGTTGGGCCCCCTTGTGGGAGTCCTTTCTCTTGTTTATATAAAGAACCATTAAAAATTGATGTAATTTTATTTTAAGACAAAATCTATGAGAGTTTTAAATTTGTTAAAATTAATATTAAGGTTATGCATACTGTGGTTTTCTAAAATTACTTTAATAATATCATATAAATCAATGGAATTGAAAAGATCTTCAAAGTCATAACTATGAACTGAATAAATATATATATACATAAACTATAAAAATAAATACAGATAGCTATATATATATAGGGAGAGAGTGAACTAATAGTGTAGGAATTTAAAAATGACATAAGAATTAGAAAAGAAAAGAAAGAAAATCAGAATTTTATATATATATATATATATATATTTGTTTATGTGTATGTATATGTGTGTATAAATTTATATATATGTGTATGTATATGTATATGATTATATATTGAAAAAAATTCTTTTATATTTGATTATATATATATATATATATATATATATATATATATATATATATATATATATATATATAATTATGCAAATAAAATATGTTGCTCTGCATAGGATAAGAGAGTCGGAATGTTACATTCCAGCTTGAGCATTTTTCAATCAGGAAAATTGCTCCTAACTTCTTTAACTCTACACCAAGATTGCCTTAAAAAGGCGATATTCGTGAGTAGAGTTTATTTAATGTTTTCTTTCGTAATTGACGCTGACTAAAATTTCATGAGTCTAGATTTTGATTTCCTATTTAAATTTTATTTGCATGTTTTTCTTTCTCAGACTTTATTGTCTTCTAGATATTTTTAGTAAATGTTTACTTTTATTACATTTTTCAAGCTTAGAGATAGTATATAATGTAGTAAGAATTAAATAAAAAAGAGTTTTTTGGTGCCCATGTCTTTTTCAGTTAGCTTGTATGATGTTAAAATAAAGATTACCGACTGAAGCATTAATACAACAAATAGAATGAAATAAGTTATTTAAGTTTCAATTTTTTTCTTGATAGTTTGGCTAGAATTATTGGCAAAAGACCCATCTTTGAATAAAATGCCCCTTAATTCGGTATGTAGTTTCACAAAGAAAAATACTAACATCGAAATCCTGACTTCGCGATCTTATAGATTATCAAATGATGATAAATTAGTTACTGATTGGGTTATTTACTGATATCCGAAAGTGATACTGAAATCAGCTCTAATTAAATTAAACACGTGTTAGCATTTGAATCAAAAATTTAATTTATGAATTATATACAATGTTTCGAATAAATATTATTTTCGTATAAATTTAAATAATAAGGTTTTGCATTTATTCAAGCATCAATAGTTGCAGCCAGATCAAAAGTAAGTTCGCTTCATTATATATAGGTACATATACCTTTATACATTAACACTAAATTTACCAATCGCTGTCAAATATATCCATTTGAACAATAACTATATTCTTTGCTAAACGCGAGTATCAGAAACTCATTTGTTTATCCAGAGGTAATGATAATGATATAATAAATAAAGAATTAAATAAATAAAAATTAAAAAGAGTTGCCAAAATTGATGAAAGAAGCAAAACATAGTATGATACGCTTTTCATTGGTATTATATAATACATAAATAAAATAATTGAATTCTTACTATTTAGCAATAAAAAAAGTACCTATTACCGAATAAAAAAAGTATTGATATCTAGTTATATGCTTTAATCTATTGAAATTGAAAAAAATGGAACCAGTATACCGGAGACAATTAAATTTTACAATAGCCCAAAGTTCAATGCTGATGTACCCGATAAAATGACAAAAAAAAAAAATCTCGAGTAGAATAAAAATCTCAAAGACGGCCTTTACCAGCATTTTTTCTATACCTAAAATTTACCGGGATTAATCCTTGGCTCTTGTATAATAAAACGATAGATAAAGAAATTTTAAGGTGATAACTTTTAATCCATTTGGCAGAAGTGCATGTGACCAATAAGAGATCAATAAGAGAGACATCTAATCAAAAAAGTTCATCAAATCAAATAACAAACAAAACTGCAGATTCATCTGAAAGTAAAGTTTATTAAATGATATACTGTAAATTCAATAAGAATAAAAAGTTCGTATAAAATGTAAAAAATGCATATGTAGATAATGTACAATACAAAATACTGTAATTGGGGATAGATGCATTGAAAACTCGTAAATATAAATAAAACTTCCCTAAATAGAAGAATATATTTTTCCAAAATCTAATTGTCGATGTTAAGATGTGCGTTTTTTAAGCGATCATTTGACTGTTCACTGTAGGAACAGGTATCAGTGGCACTCACAGGGGGGAGGGGTTCCCGAGAAAGGAGCCCACCCCAAGCCCTTGATTTTTTTTTTTTTTTTTTTTTGACTGAAGATAATCCTATGTATATAGTACAAAAAATTTGATTAGGTATTAGTTATTAACAATTTATTTGACTTATTAATTCTAATTATTAATTCAATTATTTATACTTGTACTATTTTTTGTTGCCAAAATCGACAAAATCAAAGGAATTTGTTTGGTGGTATGAGCGAGAATGGTGGACTTTCGATCCTAGACCACCCTTTGAAAAACACCACTGACAAGTACATATAAAATGTCAGTAAGTTTAATACAAAATGTTAGGCGGAGATAAATGATGTAAATATTTATGGAAATGTAAATATAATTTTGCTTATCGGCAGCAAAATAAGTCACCAACAATATGTTTATCCACATATCATTTACTGCTAATAGAAATATTTTCTCAGTCTAACCCTAAAGGTGTTATAGTACATGTGCTAGTCCCCGCAATTTGCATATTACCCCGTTGACTTATTTTTCTGTGTGAGAGAGAAGACCAGCTATTTCGGAGCAGGTCTTGTCGGCATTTCTTATCTGAGGCAGACAGAAAGCGAAAGCAAGAAACTTTCGGAAGGCAATTTTCGACCCTAAACGCCTTTTCTTTGAAAACGTTACTTCTTTTATGATACTTACTTCATTTCACTTCGCCTCGAGATCTCACTTTTATTTAAATTACTTATTTGCTTTTCTTATGATTCCTCTACTTTATTTTTTCCCTCTCTCTCGTCCTTTTACTTATCTATTTCTTTTACGTTCCTTAAAGCATTAATTACAGAGGGATTTTTCTTTTGAAGTATTTAAAGCAAATCGTTTGTTTTTTTTTTATTAAAAAAAAAGAACTGGAAAAAAACCCATTTTTTTTTTTTAAAAAAAAAAATCGTTTGTATCGTTGATTTCGAGGTCTTCCTTTTCGTCTATTTTTTTATTATTATTATTGCAAAAGGTTAAAATCATTAAAAGGTAGGAAATAAGTCTTTTTTAGGAGGTAATTGGATTTTCAAACTGTATTGGTGTTTATAATCAGTATATGTTTAAAACATTTCAACGAGTTTTTTTCTGGTCTTTTTTTACTCAGTTTCTTATTAAATTCTGAACTTGTATTAAACCGTTGGGAAGTAATTTTACTACTGGATCTCATTTAAAACAATTTTGGAAAGTTTTGTTACTTTGTAGTAAATGGTGAAATTTTTTTTAATTAAAGAAAAACGGATTTGTTAAATTACTGGAAGTATATATAATGCCGAACAAATATATGCACAGTAATACTTTAATAAAGCTTGTTTGTCTGAAGTAAATAGCATTTCACTGTAAAGAAAACCTGATTATTGTTTTTTTCAATTTATTTTTAATACGCATAAATGAAGCACACCTGAATAGCAATTAACTGAGTGGTGCAACAGCCCGTGAAAGCCAAGGCCTACTGCGCCCAATTCAGTATTCGTGACCCTGGAAACAACAATTACATTGGTAAATTAAGTATTAATGTATTTTTTAAATTTTTTTGTAATAATTGTTTTTTTTATTCTTATTACACATTACATAACACATTTCTTTAAAAAAAAAGATATTGATGTGAAAAAATCGAGTTTTATTAAATATAGTTTTCATCAAGAACATGTGTTTTTGTGTAGAAACGCTGGTATGAAAAAAGGAAAATCTTAAAAAGCTAAATTCTGTAACCCTTTTTTCATTTCTAGCTTTATTTTCTCAAAATTTCGGCATATATATATTTATTGTTTTTATTACCCAAAACCTAAAAAGGAATCATTATGACCATTTTAGTTTTACTCTTTTAGTTTAGTTCATATTTTACGCAATTGAACTTTTTTAAGATTGGAGCCTTTCATAGTAATTCAATATAATCTACTTCCCCTTCAAATCTGAATTGCACTTATAATTAATTACCGGAAACTAATTAAAAAATAACAGAACCCTTAAATTTGCAAGAATTCTTAAGTATTTATAATACTTATTCGGATTCAGATAAATTGGATAAGTTTGTTTTAAGGAACTCAGAAAACTATTCTTCTTGCTCCACCTAAAAACAACAGAAAATAAATTATTGAATAAATAATTAACATTAATTATTAAAATAAATTACTAATAACAAATACATAATTAAATTACTAGAATTATTTTTCATTAATTTGAATATATACGTAGGATTATAATCAATCGAAAAAAAGTCATGGACGATGGGGGATCCGGACCCCTCAGAACCCTACCCTTTTGTGTGAGCCACTGCACTGACCTATATCAGCATCGAGGTAAAAATATGTTATTTAACTAAAATAAAATGCGCCAGTTTTTTTTTTTTTTAAGAAATGGAAAAATGACGAAATTTATATTAGCGTATTTTTCCTTTTTGAAAGTTGACAAAGACTAAAATATTGGTAGATCATTTGCAGTAACAAATAATCACAGTTAATATGTGGGCTTAAAGCCTCAAAGCCTTTTACAATTGTAATGGATGGCACGGGCAGTCCATTAGCGTGAGAGGGTCGGAAGGAAGATTAGCCATATTCAAAACACACACTATTTATTAACATTTATCAACAACGACACAAATTCGACAACCCAAGAAAAGAAATGCACCAATTAATAAATATGAGGATCAGTAACGAGGTAGACGAGATACTGCAGATAAATCGGATCACTTACGTCCAGGCAATACACCTTCTAATTCTAATATAAATTAACCCTTAATTGACAAATCGTCACTCTTAATATTAATCACAAATAAGCAAAAAAATGCTATCATATAACTTCACGTTAATCAATCACTGCTATCCTGTAGTAGTCTAACCTCTCGAGCTTGAAAGTTAATATTTATATACAAGTCATGATTTGCATAATAACATCTTCTTCGGAGGAAAGTTTTCAATAGGGAATTTTTTTAAATACCCTTTATTCCCCAAGAGGACTATTAGTAGGAAGAACGCGGATATAAACTTGTTACAAAACTGCAATCTCAACATATTTTTCATTCATATTTCAGATCATTTTGTGTGACGGATGCATCCACCTCCTTCCAATACCAAGTCCTCTTGGGAAATCTTTGGCCTTTCAAAACTATTTTAATCGCGATGAACCCTCTAAAGAAGAAAACATGATTATTTAAATAAGGTATGCTATATATAGTCCAGGCCTTCAAGCTTTTGGAAGAGAAAGTGAGGTAGGATAGATTACTAGTGATCAAGTATTCATCAAATTTATAGTGTAATTCAGATATTTGATAATTGTAATAATTAAAGTGCCGATTGGTCAATAGAGCTTAAATAGAGTTTAGATAGCTAAGAAAGTAGATTCGAACCTAAAAAGTATGTGCTTTGGTATTTAAAGACTTCTCATACTTCGTGTACCTCGTTATTTATCCACATATTGCTTAAATTAGGCGTATCTCTTATTTAAGATTACTTAAATTTGCATTGTTGATTGTGAGTGAAATAAATAGAGTATTTTTGGATATGGCTAGTCTTTCTTCCCTTCCTCCCACATCTTTAGGCGTGAACGAGGGAATCTTACAATTTTAAATAGCAAATTTACTGGGTGAAGTTCTCAAATCTGTTAAACAATCCATAAAAAAGATTTATTTCTTTGAAGGAGGTTATTTGAAAAATGCATTGAGAATCCACCACAAATGTATTGCCTATTATTAGAGATTCAGAATACACACACGACGAGAAAGACGACTTTGAAACATCATCGTACTAACCTATGAATAGAGAATGGACGGCCCATCCAACAATAAATTATTGTTGCAGGACCTAAGGGCTATCTACTTCTAATCTAAGGGACAGATACCGCACTTCACCCTTCTTTTAATTTCGTATCCAAGAGCCCCTCCGACGTCTTCGAAGGCTCTTAATATCAACACCATTACCGAGAGCATCGAGATCTGACGTTAATTTCGCCACCGTCCGAAGGCGGCCGTTTAATCTAAGAGATAATTCCCAGTCCAAACATGTTAATAACACACTCTCAATTAAAGGGAAGAGAGCGAAATGCACGCGTGTCCGCCCCATATTTGCATCTCTAATTGGGTTGAGACGCTAAAGCGCGAAACAATCACTTGCTGGGGTCAAGAAAATGCTTTTATTCCACCCAAATGTAACATGGAAGGTCTGAAGGGTGGAAAAATAAATTCGTCGATGTTGCTGTAAGCGAAATATGATACTGTGAGTAAAATACGTAGTAGCTGAAGTTGTAAATATCTCGCCTCCGCGACTAAAGGTGTTGAAGACATGGAATAAAGACTAGCCATATTCATAATCACTTTACAGCCCAAATCACAACAAAAATTCGATCAATCAAAACTATGAGACGCGCCCAATTAGGCAATATGAAGACAATTAGCGAGGTATTAGAAGACTTTAATTACTTGTAAAACTTACTTCAAATCAATTATTATGACGTCTTATTCTAGACTAAAGCTTAAGTGACAGAACGTCACCTTAATTATTATAATTTATCAATTACTAAATATCGACGTCACTCCTTAAATTTGACCAATTACTACTCCGCTAGAAGCCTACCCTATCTCTCTCTTTTTTAACCCGAAAGCCCAGACATTATATATTAGTCTTAATTTACATGCTCACGTTCTCTTCTTCAGAGGAAGCATTCTAATAAAATAATTTTTAAGGACCAAACATTCCCCCAGAGGATTGTTAGTGAAGAGAACGCGGATAGAGCCGTCACAAAGTCACTATTATTAGTTAGAGTAATTTTTTGCTTAAATGTTTTTCAGCAATTAGAAACACATTTCATTCCGAAATATTGATACAATCCACTTAATTTATTCGTTTTATTCAAACTAAAAATCAAACACTAAAATATTTGTGTTGAAAAATCGGACCAATTGACATCATCCTCAGAAGGACTGTTGCGACGTTTGGGAAAATTAATGGTAGCGTGAGAGTCAAAAAATTAAATAATTGATTTATTTACATCACAGCTAATAATTACAGTATTTACATTAAATATAACTTAATCATACTATTAATTATTTCAATTCTGCAGATTATGTTCTTTGTGAGGAAGGAGGCAAACACAACCGATCTTTTTGGTGTTTCGAAACGAACTCTTCCCACTCTCTTGGGGTGAGGTGGTTCTTTTTTGACACTTCGAATAACACATGGAGTTTCCGGCTCGCAGGTGTCGAATCAAGCCATTGGGGGTGCATGGCTATCGGTTTCGAGGCAATGTCAGATGAAATGACCCCGCAATACTTAGGGGTGCAAGTGTGGATATTAATGGCTTTATACTATCCACATAAAGAAACCAACTGTTCAGCTGTGTAACGTGAAAACTTCATTCTGTGTTTGCTGTTTGTATATGCTTTTTTTTTCGACTTCTTTAAAAGTTCGTAACATGTTTTGAAGTAACAGATAAAAAATTTTAAAAAATAGAATAAAAAAATTTAATCGAAGAAACTAGATGTGTTTACTTAAGTTTAAAAATACTGTTTTGCGATGTCAATTGAATAAGTTTTCGAACACTAATATAAGAAAAATGTCTAAGAAAAATGTCTAAGAAGATTGTTTTATTTAAAGACGAAATTAAATACTTGGAATTCTTGTTTAAGGTATCCGACTACGTTCAGAACCGTGATTTTGCAAAAGCGTATAAATGGATAATATTTATGATATTTAGTGTCACTTAGATTAGAAAATGTATATAAAATTGTCTTAAGAATATTATTACAATAACAAATTATTTAAGTATAATATTTGGACAAAAAAGGAACATAGAAAGACCAATTTTCAAAAAATTCTCCTTTTACGAAAAATGCTTCTATTATAATAATATTTTGCCTGTATATAGCTTAGACCTTTGTGTAGAGAATCAACTAGAATTTTTGAAACATATAACGTAGAAGTAACTTATCCGTATTTTACTACAACAGAGGGAAGAAATTTTAAGAAATAAGCACCGATAATTATTTCAGTTTGTCGTAAATCTGAAAATAATGTGATTTTTTCAAAAATCCTAGTTCAGACTCTTTGGAGAAGTTTTTACTTTATCTTAGCAAAATACACTGGTGTGCAAAAATTAAGGACGAAGTCGAAAAATTAGCATATCAGCTGAACGAAGAGGCAGAGCGGACAGAAAGACCAATCAGGAGATTAAGTAAGGTGATGTACGGTAGCACATGCGCAGATATGCAGGTAGACGTAATGGGGGAGTGTCTGAGTAGTATAAAGCATGTTGTCGGTGTAAGATCAGTGTTTCTGGCAAAGAGATTGCACGCCGTATAGCAGTTAAAATCACACCGAGTTGCTGCCTCAGCGAGAAATGGCGAATAATCAATCTGTTAGACGACATCTGGATGCTTTTACCCGAGGTCGAATCATTGGGAAGTTGGAGGAAGGCCGCAGTGGAACAAGTGTGGCTGCAGAGTTCGGAATTGCTCACAGCATCGTTTCACGACTTTGGAGACAATTTCAAACTACAGGAACAGCTATCCGGGGGTTCAGTAGTGATCGTCCACGAGGAACCACACCCGCAGATGACCGATACATTGTCTTACAGGCCAGAAGAAACAGGCGGCAGACAGCGGGAGAAATCACTAGACCCACGACACAGGCGACTGGACGACCGATATCGCGTTTTACCGTGGCCAGAAGACTGCACGGTGGTGGTCTGTTTGCACGACGCCCTGTACGGTGTGTACCTTTAACGCCTGCCCATCGGAGAAGGTGTTCTCTGTGGTGCCGGGAACACCGGATTTGGAGATACAATGAATGGGGACGAGTACTCTTTACAGATGAGAGCAGATTCAGTTTGAGTAGGGATTTTCATCGCATACTCATCTGGAGAGAGCGGGGAAGCCGCAATCATCCCTCGAACATCATTGAAAGGGACAGGTATGGAGGTCGCGGTGTTCTCGTTTGGGGAGGCATCATGCTTGGTAGTCGTACAGACCTTCACATCTTCGACGCAGGTTCAGTCAACGGGACCCGTTATTGTAACCAGATTCTTCTTCCATATATGCGTCTTTTTAGAGGCGCTATGGGTCTGCAGTTCCTTTTCATGGACGACAATGCACCATGTCATCGCACAGTAGCTGCCCAACAGCTCTTAGAGAGTGAGGATATTGAACGTATGGATTGGCCGGCACGATCTCCGGATCTCAATCCCATCGAGCATGTATGGGAATTTTTAGGCAAACGCTTGGCAGCTAGTACCTTACCACCAGTAACGATTCGGGAGCTTCGATTGGCGCTGCAAGACGAATGGGCAGCAATGCCTCAACAACTCATTGACACCCTCATTCTCAGCATGGGCAGACGCTGTGAAACCTGCCTAGCAGTCAGGGGAGATCATATCCCCTACTAAAGACCGGATGTTTCTTGCTGGACACCCATCACAGGGATGTTTCGGCCTTCAGTCGCATTGCGCTCCATGCTACTTTTTCAATCAATCTTTTTTTTATCCCTTTGATTTCTCTTTTAGTAAGTGTTGCTTACATTACACATGTCTTTACGTATTGGGGATCTTACGATATTAAATGTGTTGATTTGGAAAGCTTTTGTACAAAGTTATATTGAAAAAACCGTCTCGTCCTTAATTTTTGCACACCAGTGTATTATTACTATGGAAGCATTTTTTATAAAAGGAGAACGTTTTAAAAAAAGGTTATTCTAGGTTAATTTTTTGCGAAAGTATTGTATTTAAATAAAAAAAATTGTCATAATGTCCTTAAAACAATTTTATGCATGTATTTTAATCTAAGTGACGCTAAATATCATGAAAATGATCTATTTATGAGGTATTCAAAATCACGGCTCAGAACGTAGTCGGATACTTTAAGATACTAGTTTATTTAAATAAACTGTATGGATATTAATAGCATTTCATTCTTATTTTACCAATTTCGTTCCAAACGCCTAACCATTGATTGAATGTCAATAATAAGGTTTCTATATAATAAAAATATAATAGCCTCTTATGTTATTTAATGTAAAAAAAACTTTATCTTGGTTTGAATTTGGGAATTGATTCATTAATCCCTTTTCAAATAAACTGATTTTTTTCCAGGAAAAAAATCTCCTGTGGAAGTCATTTTTATTTTATTTTGTTTATTACACAAACGTGTTATAATCATACAAGTTTC
This sequence comes from Trichonephila clavipes, assembly GCA_019973935.1. Classification (NCBI taxonomy): domain Eukaryota; kingdom Metazoa; phylum Arthropoda; class Arachnida; order Araneae; family Nephilidae; genus Trichonephila; species Trichonephila clavipes. The sequence continues at coordinate 111,410 of BMAU01002203.1, read as the reverse complement.
AATGATACATATATATATTTTCTTCAAGTTAAACAAAAATTAATACTAACTACTCAACTTTAATCTTTCTTCATTTATTTTCTAAAAATAATACAGCCCCGTGATTAAATGTTACAAAAAGGTAGCTATTTACTATTATAACTTTTAAACAATAAAAACATAATAAAAGCATATTTACAATTAAATAAGAACCTAAATATATAATAAAATCCATAAAGTTTAAAAAGCTTATTTTATTAACTAAGAAATCATTTCAACATGAAAGCATATAAATTAAAAACGATCCTTAGATTATGAAATATTCAGAAATAACTCGTCTCTAAATATGCAAAAAAATTTATTTTATTCATTTAGTAGCATCTAAAGTTTTTTTCGGAAGCTTTAAGGGAAATTAAGCTTACATTATTATTCCGAATTACTTCAAGGATCATACAAGGAAGATATGTGTTTAACTTCACCAAAAGCTATTAGCCATTGAGCTATTAATTAGATCATTTTGTCGCTAATTAGTTAATATTAGCTTAGGCATTAAAAAAGCAGAAAGATTCTTGAAGTTAAGTACTCTAATTTAAGAGCAAAAGAAATCTTCACGAAATAGGATTTTTCTTTTCCTTATAAAACCTTGCTTCCTCTGGATATTCTTGCACATTTTTTAATAAATATTTATTTTAAACGACTAATTATTCCCTCACTTTGTTAAAAATTTACAATTAACACATTAAATAATCATTAATTTAGGCATGTTGCAAATTTCTAAACCCAAAATACTCGTGTTTTTTAGTCACTTAATATCTAACTGACAATCTTTATATAAAGAAATTTACATATTCCGTAAAACAAACTCTACATCTTTCACAAAAAAAAGGGGAGAAGCTTTCTCTAAAAATTAGATTTAACACATGTTAAACTTTCGCAGATACAAAAATTTTCGGTTATCTCCCGTAACCAACAACGTCCATGACGGTAATTAACACTGATGCATTCTTGGTTGTTATCGCCCCCCCTTTTTTAATTTTCCTTTTCTTTTCCTTTTTTTTATCATTATTATTTCTTTCTTTCCTTCGTCGCCTTTTCATCGGCTCCTTCATTATTTTTATTTCACTCAACTTATTTACCCCCCTTAAAGAGGTTCACTCCACCAACTAATTATTCGATGCACTTTCCCTGTCAAATGTAAAAGCGAAACTCGAGCTTCCCGGGATCGATCATAAAAAGGGTTTTTGTTCCACCAAGGAAATTGTTTTTGACCAAAAGCCTTGGGTGAGTACCAGAAAACAAGACTGAAAAATTAAATTAAACACGTGCATAAAAAAAGGGGTCATTTTTTGCCGAGATTTTTTTAGGAGATTTTCGCTGCTTTTGTGGGCCATTTTAAGTGCATTTATTTATTTAATTAGTGCAGACCCTGAAGCTTAATTTCTGCTCCGTCAGTTCAGTTACGAGCTCTATTGGCCTTTTAATCTAAAATCAATAGATTTATTTATTCATTATTTAATAATAAGGTGATTAATTTAAGATATCTAGTATTGTAATACCCTCTTTACTTTTTTAAACGTTTTAAATATCAATGGGGTGGTGCTAATTGTTGAAATGTTGAATTTGTCACTTGACCGAGGGTCAAAATGGCAGGAGTCGTCGTTAATAGCTTTCGCATAGCTTCAGAGTTTTTTTTAAAGTTTTAATAAAACATTAAAATATCATAACATTTCAACCTCATATGATGTTGGGCAGAGTATACGCAAATGCATGTTCATAGTCCAATTGGAGATGGAAGCACTGAACAAAAACTTCACGTTGCAGTGAGAAATGTTTCAAAAGTCTCTAATGCCAACCATATACCAGGTGCTGAGCGGTATTGTGGCTGTTGTGAATAATGATGTTTTGTGAGCTGCATTTATTCTATCAGCGAAAGTATTCTCAATCATCATTGTTGTTTATTTTGATAAAATTTTAAATATGTCTCATTTAAATTTGGGGAAATTTTCTAACCTTACAAATTTATTAGCTTCAACTTGCATTTTCCTCCTACCAATACTAAAATAACTGTTGCTGATTTAATTTCAAGATCAGGCTTGGTTTTGTAATACCTCGCCGTGTGTGTGCGTGAGTGTGTAACGTGTTATCACACACCTCTATTCAGTGCACTCATATTAAAAGAAAATAAACTGTCCCTAGAAAACATGAGCAATACACTTCTGAAGGACCGACAAGAGCGACCAAACTATGAGGCTTCTATAGCTCCGTTCCTAAGGATTTTACCCAAACAGTTTTACCCGAGGTAGAAAAAATAAGAACCACTGAGCCCACGCCAAGTGCAGAATTACACCTAGGTGAAATATATTAAACATGATACACAATAGTCAAAGCATTTGCTTGAAAATTTGATTGAAACTTAATACTGGGCACACAAGTTGACCTTCAATGGCTATTTAAGTCAATAACGTTCATGTTTTGGTTAACTTTTTAAGTAATTTTAATGGTATTTTTTTGGTAATCATTTTAAGATAATTTGGTGTCATACTTTGAAAATCGTTAAAAAATAGCCAACTTGACCTCTGTGCTTTCTTTCAACTGAAAATTCTTCTAACTGACACAGATCTAAAATAATACTAATTTATGCAGAAGCGGGACACACACACATGTGAAACAGTATCTAATTTTCTAATATAAAAACTTTTTTTTATCATTTTACTATAAATTATAAGAAATAATTGGCAAGAAATTCGGGAGCGGATTATATTTCAGTCGGTTACGTACTATTTTATTATTTCGAAAATTTAGGACTTTGTGTTCACTTCTTTGCCGAATGGTATTGTGTTTGTTAAAGCAGTGTTTCTCAAACTATGGGGTGCTCCCCCTTAAGGGGCGCGATAATCCTATCAGGAGGGCACGAGCATATTGAAAGGTAAAAAATAAAAGATTTAAAAACTTTATTAATGTATTGAAAGAATTCTAAATGAATCAAAATACATTCTGAGGTAATAAAAAGTACACATTTACAATGGTATAATATAAATATATAAGTACTGTACAATATATTTGATCATTAATCCACACATCAATACTAAGTAAAGAACATGTTTAATTATTACTAATGACTCCATGAGCGTGTCATATGCAAAATTGTACGCAAAATTTATATTTATCTTGACAGTTTGTACTGTTTATAATTAAAGTAGTATTGTAGCTTTAGTGTCAAAATATTATTGAATTCAATATATTATTATTGTATGGAGGGGGAGGGCGCCATGAAAATTATAATTGAAAATTGGGTTGCAAGCATTGAAATTTTGAGAAGCACTGTGTTGAATTTTGGGAATCATTATCACAACTCTATTGAAAAGTATGTTAATCAATAAAGATTCCACGTCCATTTCCATACTTTTAAGATTCAAAATGCTTTAACCACCAATGTAAATTATATGCATAGAACATCAGAAAGTAACAAATTCATAAAATAACCACATTGAGGCATCATAATTTGAGAATTTATAAAATACATTAAACTCTGACCAGTGATACGTCAGCTAAAATTACGACTAAGAGGTATGCTGAATAGATAGCTTGAAAATACAGTCGGACCTCTATTTAATGAAGTCGCGAAATCCCGAAAAAAAGTTCGTTATATGGAGGGGTTCACCTTTTAAGATACTTTATAAACCACATAAAACAATTTTTAAATTCAGAAACACTACACATTAAAAAAAAGTCATTATTCACAATTTTTTAAAAAATTAATATATGTTTATTTTTTATATCTTACCCATCGAAAACGATCTAATAAAGAAAAACTGCAAGGAAAAAAAAGAATGTCGAAGAAATCACTATGTCTTCAATAACTTTATTCTAAAATTAATGGATTTTAAGGACATTTTATAATTTAAAGCATACAAGTAATATTAAACATACATTATTTTAAAATAAGGATACGGGAAAACTCCACTGAGGGTGAAAGAGGATATCGAAGATGTTTGTAGTGAACTGGGCCAATGGAGGATAAAGGTTGTACTTCTTGAATAAAACGTCCAGAATTGTAATGCTCTCGGTGAGTTAGGATCTAATAAAGTGTGTTTTTTTAGAGGTATAGAACTTTAAATTGCAATAAAACAACGATGTATTATTCGATTGACATGAATTTTTTATTCGAAAGATAATCTTGTGGCATTACATTTTAAATATGATCAAGCAAGGCGTAGATTTGTCGAATGGGTCCAAAACGAGATTGCCGTTGTTCCCGATTTTCATAAGCGAATTTTGTTTAGCGATGAAGCGCACTTCTGGTTGAATGGCTACGTCAACAAACAAAACTGCCGCATTTGGAGTGAAGCTAATCCACAAGTGTATGTCGAAACACCGTTACATCCAGAAAAACTGACTGTTTGGTGCGCTTTATGGGCTGGTGGAATCATTGGTCGTTACTTCTTCAAAAACTATGAAGGCCACAACGTTACAGTCAATGGTGATCGGTATAGAGCCATGATTACTAACTTTTTCATTCCTGAATTGAATAATCATGATGTCCAGGAGCAGTGGTTCCAACAAGACGGTGCAACATGTCACACAGCTCGTGCCACAATCGATTTATTAAAAGACACGTTTGATGACCGCCTAATTTCACGTTTTGGACCTGTGAATTGGCCTCCAAGATCTTGTGATTTAACACCGCTAGACTATTTTCTGTGGGGCTATGTAAAGTCATTGGTCAATGCGGATAAGCCACAAACGCTTGACCATTTGGAAGACAACATTCGCCGTGTTATTGCCGATATACGGCCACAAATGTTGGAAAAAGTCATCGAAAATTGGACGTCCAGATTGGACTACATCCGAGCCAGCCGTGGCAGTCATATGACAAAAATCATATTTAAAATATAATGCCACAAGATTATCGTTCGAATAAAAAAAATTCATGTCAATTGAATAATACATCGTTGTTTTATTGCAATTTAAAGTTCTATACCTCTAAAAGAACATCCTATAGAAACAGTTCAAGATTTATGTCCACCATAAAATGTGCTAAAAAGAGAATAACTTGAAATTTTTTCAGAAATACTTTAAAAAAAAGGAGAACAAAAATTGAATCACAAAACATAAAGTTCGTTATATATAAAATGCACCTCACTATAGAGAGGTTATTTAACTAAGAAAATCGTGAAATGCCGAAGGTTCCAGGAAAAAGTTCTCTATGTAGAAAAATTCGCAATATAGAGGTTCGACTGTAGTTGTTTTAAGTGGTAAAAATGTTAAAAATTAAAATGAAAAGGACGATTTAAAAGTTCTAAAATATGTGAATATTCCTAGAAAAGTATATAAGTAATTGTTTAAACATTTTGGATCTGACAACTCTGAAATTTTGCCCTTAAACTTTGTGAAAATTAAGCACTGAAATTGTCATAAATTTTTTGCCGAAAAATAACAAAATGTTTGTAAATTTCACAATGATATTCCTCCCGAATATTCAATTACTAATCCATCCGAAGTCATTGAGTAACTTTAAAAGGACACTGACGTAAGTGTGAGAGTTATATTATAGAGCAATACGCGCGCGCGCGAGGGCTATTGTCAGCGAGTCTCTTAATTTTGAACATGAGTCAAGTGATGAGGCCAACACCTGAGTTTTCACCTCCCTCTAAAACAGCGTTTCTCAAACTGTATGGCACGCTCTTCTAAGGGGGCGTGATAACTCTACGAGGGGGGCGCGAGCAAATTGAAAAGTTAAATGCAAAAGGTTATTTTAAAAAACTATTATTTTAGTGAAAGTAAACGAACACAAAATGCATTCTGACATAAGAAACAAATACACATTTACAATGAAAAAAACACTTATAAATGTATCAGTGCTGCACAATATATTTTATAATTAATAGAACAATACTAAGTCAAGAACAAGTTTAATAAGTACCAGTGTCCCCATGGGCTTGTCATATATAAAATTCTATACAAAAGTTAACACTTATCTTGATAATTTGTACGGTTTATAATTAGTCCTTTAATTGCCAGTTAAAAGATATGTGACTCGCTCCCCAATGCTACCGTTTTCCACGTCGGTGGCGTATATGATATATTGGGTTTGGTGCATTCCAAAGCCTTCGGAGTAATTTTATGAATAGCAGTACACAGAAAAGATCGTACTTCAGAAAGACTTATATATACGTACTAAGCAACAAACGCTTTGGCTGAGAGATACGGTTATATACGCAGGTGGCACTTTAGGTATCCGATTACGTTCGGAAACGTGATTTTAAAAAAGTGATTTCCATGATATTTAGCGTTACTCAGATTAGAATACGTGCATAAAATTGTTTTAAAGACATTTTGACAAAAAAATTATTTAAGTATAATATTTTGGCAAAAAATTAACTTAGAATAATCTTTTTTCCAAATGTTCTCCTTTTGTGAAAAATGGTTTTATTATAATAATATTTTGTCTGTACATAGCTCAGACCTCTCTACAGAGGCTCAACTAGAATTTTTGAAAAATTCACATTATTTTTAGAGTTACCACCCATTGAAATAATTATTCGCGTTTTTTTCTTAAAATTGCTCCCCTCTGTTGTCATAAAATATGCATAAACCCAGCTCTAAGATATATATTTCATAAATTCTAGTTGAGCCTCAGTAGAGAAGTCTGAGCTATATACAGGCAAAATAGTATTCTAATAGAAGCATTTTTCACAAAAGGAGAACATTTGGAAAAAAGATTATTCTAAGTTATTTTTTTTGCCGAAATATTGTATTTAAATAAAAAAATTTTTTGTCAAAATGTCCTTAAAACCATTTTATTCATATATTCTAATCTACTTGACATTAAATATAATGAAAATTATCCATTTATGCGCTTTTGAAAATCTCGATTCCAAACGTAGTCGGATACCTTAAGAGGTTAAACACGTATTGTTGCCTTAGCGTCAAAGTATAGCATCATGGAAAGGAGGAGCGCGATGAAAATTATGATTGAATGTCGGGTCGCAAATATTGAAAGTTTGAGAAGCTCTGCTCTAAAAACTACAACACCAAAGGGATGGACTTTCAGTTCCACAGATTTAACGTGCATCAGCCCCTCTACACAGAAGGTGTTTCCGAGGCACCAGGTCATAAGTTCGTAATCATAACCACCAGGCTACCATGGCCACAGCACAAAAGGTTACTGGCATAAAAATAAAAACATTTACCAAAAAGGAATTATGGTTGTGACGAATCTATTCGGCTCTTTTCCATTAATACTCTTAGGCGTCTTTGGGGATTGCAAATTCTCTCTCTCTCTCGAGTACATTTCCAATCAACTCTAAAAGAAGAAAATGGGATATGCAAATGAATTAAGGTATTTAAGAAGAGCATTGTAAGTTAGCAGATAGAAGGCGATTGAGCCAAGAGCGGTAGTGACGAAGTTAATAGGATTCAAGTGGATTGCGGGCTTAGAGTATTACGGTTATTATTCAACGAAGTAGCATTAGAAGGATTGATCTACCTGGAGAGAACGGCATTACGGCCAGGTGATAGATTATAACTTAGTTCTCTGACCACAAGAGTTATTATATAACACAATTAGCGAAAATTTAATGAAGGTTAATAATTCTAGTTGCGTATATTTCTCGGTTCTCTTGTTCCGGTAAACCCGTTCGATATTGAGAGTAGTAGTTGATTAATATCATATTTTGTAACTTAATTTAATAGTAAAGGTAAATCCCTTTGACGTAGACATATTTTGTTTAATATTTGTAATTAGAAGATTTCTAATTGAATCTATTGAATAAATATAATTTATTATACAAATGGCATCTGGTTATTCTTTGCCTCAAGTTAATCTTAGTGTCCAGGGTGGAATCTAAGGGGGAGTTCTCACACAGTAATAAACTTTAATATATTCGGCACAAAAAGGCATAAGTTATTAAGTATACCATAAAAATTAATTTATTTATTCACTCATGTTGATTGATTCTTTGATGTAATAATAATTAACGCATTATAAATACTGCAGAAGACAATATTCATAATGCACGCTTCATTATGCATCGAGTTAATTTGAAAGACCCATCCAATGTACCATACCCTTAATCTTTTAAAGTCAATGAAATTCCTTCCGACCGAAATCCTTTTCAAACCAGAGCCTGACCACTTGACCACTCGAAAAAGGATTAACCCATAACCACCAAAGCCGCTAATTGAATGGACCCACAATGCACCACAGTAAATCCCTTCATTTACCCGGACTTTAAATCCGAGGGGGGATATTATTAAAATATTCTGACATGCCGTGCGTTACCAACTTAAAGCGCTGCTTCTAATTAATATTCCGACATGGCCAACCCCTGATCCTTGCTTAAGACGTTGTCTGTCGCCGCTACAATCTATCAAATGTGCCGTGACGGGCCAGCTGCCGAGCCCGTCTACTGCTAATTAGATTTCGGGGAAATGGTAGGTCCTCCCGCGATCATTAAAAATCTTGTCTGACGCGTCGCTGATATGCAGTTAATTGCTTCGTGCTAAAGTTTCCAGTCTAAAACAAGTGTTCTGGAGGGAAGTGTCAGGACTCTGGGTCCCGGACACATTTCCGTGTGTGTTATCGGATATGATTAACCATTGGGAAATTAAACCGGACTTATGAAAGGCTTTGTGACTTATCTGGTTCTGGGAGAGTCTCTAACGTGACGTTTTCTTGATGTAATCGTGATAAATTTGGTGCACTTCGGACTTAGTAAGTGCCGCCTGAAGTTTAAAAATAATCAATAAGGCATGCTGAGGTGATTTACTCAAAGCTTTGATTTAACTAATGCAGGTGTTGAAAACTCTCTCAGTAAATTTTACGCCCAGGTGAAAAATACTTTTATTAATTATTATAATTTGTTTTATTTTGTTTGTTTGTGAGCTTGATTCTAATGCATTTTTTTTCTGTGAGTTGATTTATTATTTAATTACTTTGCAATTAGAAATTCGTGACTGACCAGAAAATTTTGATTGAGAATTGATTAAGGTCAAACTGTAAGGTACCGTGAGTGGCCATGGTATCCTAGTGGTCAAGATCACGGAATCGTGGCAGGCATGCCATGAGTTCAAGCCAAGTACCGCTGAAAACACACCTTCCAGAGAGAACCAATGCACGTTAAATATGTCGAGGCGGAAACGTCTTCCTGTGGGTGTGATGTGGAAGTTAAGAGAGAGGGGTGCCAGCTCAAGTGTCGTCTTCATCACTTGATCATAATTCAAAATTAAAAGGTATGTCACCAGTAACCCTCGTGCAGCTTTATAGAGCAACGCAAATATAACGCCAACTCCGACTCTATAAAGTACTGTGAAGACTATTGGTGACGGAACTCGTGACTTTGAATTTTAATTAAGTGACAAGGACGGCACCTGAGCTTGTACATCTCTGTTTAAACTATCACACCATGCAAAAGGGAGAAATTTGAGCCTCAACATATTTAGCGTGCATGAGATCATCTACACTGCGGGTCTTCAGTGACACTAGAACTCGAGATCCGTCGGCCCCGTGTTCATGCTCATAGCCACTAGGCTACGGCAGCCACCAGATATTTTGAATCTCGGTCAATATTATACTTATATATCACTTAATATTATGCATGCATATATATATTTATATATATTATGAGGTGGATAATTTCATTCAACAAAAAGAGCAAAGAAGTATGTAAGGTGAACTAAATAATAAATTTAATAACACACACTTTCGTTGTTTCTTACCTACATTCTAATTGTCTCTATTTCGGAAGCAATACTTTATATTTTAGCCATAAAAGACATTTAGAAAATGAAGTAAATACACATTTGTGGGGAAAAAATCCCAACAACAAGGGAATTTAATTCAGGTTATGGATGATGCTGGAGATGCCGTCTTACGGTATCCCGTGCATGCTCGATTGGAGAAATATCTGGTGATAAAGCAGGCCATGGCAACTCGTCTACATTCTAAACAGCATGTTTGATTACAAAAGCGGTATGTGGATGCATGTTATATTGTTGGAAAAAACCCTTGAATAATATTCATAAATGGCAACGCAACATTATGAATCATTAGAATGACGTAACAATTTGCAGTCAGGAATGCCTGGAATAACCACAAGAGTATTCCTACTATCACAGAAAATCGCTCCCCAGACTATAAATTCAAGCGTCGGTTCAGTGTATCTATTCCGCAGAAGGGTGTATACAGGCACCGGCCTGGCTTTCTTCTAATCAATACACGGTCATCACTGTCATCAAGACATTTACAGCTGTCATCGACGCATCACCACTCCAAACTCCAACAAGCTCTAGGGTGGCATCACGTAAGTCGTAGATGGCAGTGACTAGGATCTAATGGTATTAATACTACAGGACATCTAGCTCGAAGCTATTCTTCAAACAAAAGATATTTACAATTTACAGTGTCTGGTTTCTGCTGTAGATGCACTACGATGTTCCTTATACATGCTTGAAATACGGCGGTCTTCTCTATCAGTGGTGACCCGAGCGTGGTTGGACCTTGGTTTTCTTGAGATAGTACCTTCCCAAGACCATTACTACCAATATTCATGCACAGTGTATCCATTCCCACCAAAATCTTTTGCCCCCTTTCCAAGCCCTATTGTATGACTCAGTGGCCTGTTCAAACTCAGCGATCTGTTGATAAAGGCTTTTTCGTCTCTTTAAAGTCATTTTTGACTAACATAAACTCACATAATCAAATCTCAACGATAAATAACACTCACGAATTTTACAGCGTGTATTTAAAGTACACCTGATTCGAACGTTCAGATTAATGCTAGTAGTGCCCCTCAATGCGCCAAAAGCGAAATTTTAATGAAAATCCTTTTTCAGATGTATACAAACGCCTACCGAATTTCGTTTGTCTAGCATAACGCCTTCATGGTGTTGGGGCTCTTTTGCCATCAGTGTTTATCACTGAAAAATATCTGGATTTCATTGTGTGTGTGATTCACTAGAATTCAATAACTAATTGTAACGAAAATTTCTGATTTTAAATGAGAAAAACAAAGATAACTATACACTTTTTTTTAAGTAGAAAGAAAGGAATTTATGTTTTAAACACAAATGTATCTAACGGGGAACTAGTACACATGCATGGGGGTTTATGTTCCATACACTAAATTTATTCATATGAAATCAATGACGTAGTATGTCACGATAGTTTTACTGAGAATATAGATAAAAAGATCTAGTACAAATAAAGTCAACACAGAAGGAAATTATTTACAAAAATAAATTAAATGGTAAATTTAGAAATGATTTTTAATTAACAGTAAAACAGCGCATAAATTAGTAAATATTTAAAATATTCAGGTTACATTTATACAAAGAAAAAAAATCGATTAAATAGCAAGTATTGGAGGTGCAGATAACGGATATTTTAATTCGATTTTTCTTGAAATAATTATAAGTTTCATAAATTTTTAAATTAGATCATGAAGCTCTAATCAAGTAGTAAGATCCAGATTTTTTTGCTAATGGGGATTTTGGGAAGGAATAAGCACATAAAACGCAAAAAAAAAAGTTAAGAATTTTGATCAAAATCTTTAAAGAATAATATATAATTTTAAAGTAAGCTTACAAATTTAGAATGCCAGCTTCTAAATTTGTATTTGAATTTCAAAATTGTTAATTCTTAAAAAAAAATCATTTTGATTCAATAAATATTTAAAATGTTGAGACATAATAGAAGGTCCTGCACCGAGTGTCCTACCTAAAAAAATTTTTTTGTATATAATTCAAATATTTCCTCGTAGAAAATTTATAAAACATATAAATTAGAATTTTTTTATCTTCAAAATTTAAAAATTGATATTAAAACTTATGATTGTATTATTAATCATGAATTCAAATCTCATTTTCCAAATAATATGTGTTTCATTTCGAGATATTTAAAAAGGAAACTCAAAACATTTGAGTTATTTGTAAGGTATATCAATATACATAAAGATAGTTGCATTATATATTTATTTCCTTAGGCCAAAATCTCTCTCTTTTCCAAAACTTTATTTTAAAAAATTCACCTCATTCGAAACGAGTGCCATTTCCTATTTGATAAAAGTCCCTTTCTCCCCCATTATTTTAAAAACTAGCTTCGCAACCAACGCGGAAAATGTGAATCGTGTAGGCAGTTATGGTTTTGATAAATATATCTTCGGTCTATACGGCTTAAAAATGTTTAAAAGAGAAAAAAATGGCTTCTTCACAGTCACGTCTTTAACTCCAGTCCTCTGAAAAAGCCTAAAGGAGAGTTGAGGGAATAGATAGTTTCTGAGGTTTTTTTTCACAACGCTTTGACGAAACTTTTATTGTAAGATTTTTCCATTTTTTGTGTATCATTCTCTCTAAATTTTTCTTCCACGAGGTTTCATTTTTAGTAAGTTCTTAAAGCGTAAGAAGTTGTCACCTTGGGAAGCATTTCCTTTTTTCTTTCTCATCTCAATTACCTTCCCAAGCGTTTACTCTCGATACCATGGTGCGTTTTTATTTATGAAAGAATTGCTTCGAGGAATGGCAACGCTTAATCTTTCATCGTTGGGAAGCATCAGCTTGTTTTTTTGTGCGTGTGAATGATGGTCGTAAAAAGATTGTGGACAGAAAAAACAAGTAGATAAATATTGTTACGTTAGAAATAGATTGGAATGTGTTCCCATTCCCAATCAACAGAAAATATCACATACAAAAGAGAAAATTGTAACAAGTTTAAATATTTTACAATGTTATTGAGATATGAGATTTATTAATGCTCTACTGTGGATGTTTTTTTTAAAGTTTCAGGATTTCTAAACATTGTAATGTTTAACTTTCAAAACCGGTCTTTGTTTCGAATATAAATGGTTGGAAAAAATGAAAGGTTTGATTTAAGGGGTGTTGAAAAGCTAAAATCATATTTTTTTGACAATTTGAGATTTTTACATTTTCAAATTGTATAGATTTTAATATTTCTAAAAATACCTTACTTTAACCTCTAGGGTAATTAGAAGCCCTTACAACCTATTTTTAAATAATCGGTGAAACTGGGCTACGCTCATTTGAATAGCGAAAAATATGAACAAAAGTACTTAGTTTTTGTTTAAATGTTGAACATCTGATATAAACCAAAGCATGTATATTTCATTGTAAATTGAGTCTTATTTTTTTATTTCCTAGCCTATTAGAAGTTTCACTGTATACATTAAAATAAATTTATCTCAAAATGTAAATTTCGATGTTCGATGTACCTTTTCTGAAAAACTACTGTTCACAGATATCTAATTTTTTTATGAAATATTCATAATTATAGCTAATATATACTAAAATGAGCTTTTTGTAAAAAACTCCAAAATTTATTTTTTAAAATTTTTAAGTGAAAAATGGGTCAAATTACACTGTGTTCGATAAAATATTTTGTGAATTATTGAAAAATTTGAAATTATAGCCAAAAGTTCATTTTAGTATAATGAGAAAGGTGTACTTTAATTGTATGAAAAATTTCAAGCATGTACATATAACAGATTTTGAGAAAAAGTACATCGAAAACAGCCAATTTAACATTGTCGGTATAGAGGTTTCCTTTTCCTCTTAACGTTTTTACCACGCTATTTTTAAAAATAAACTTTTTGTTAAATTTTCATGAATACATTAGTGTCGCTCTACGTCCATATTTTCTTCTTTGTAATCAACATACTAAAGTTTTGATATTTACATTGAAAGCTCTCGATTTAAAATTTTAAGAACTAAGTCGAAAAAGAAATATAATTAGAATTTCTTAAGAAAATCAAAAAATTTCCTACTACCCATTTTTTAAAAAAAATTTTATACATTTAAATTTTATTTATATCTGAGTATATGTTTCTATTTTTGTTACTCAAGTTTTAAAGACATAAAATAGGATGATAATTTTTTTTTACTCGAGTCGTCAATTTGTTGCAATATTTTCAAAAAGAAAAATTAAATTAAAAGGTCTGAATTTACCAAATATAATTATTTAAAATAATGAATTTCGTTTTATGGAGCATTTACCTAACATGCAAGATTGCCCGTTTTATAAATTTACTGAAAAGGCAAAGTGTAATAAATTTATTATTACATGTACACAAATGCTAGAACATAATCAGTTTTTCAAAGAAATTCATCAACTAGTTTATGTACCATCCAATTTTTTCAGCCTTATAAAGTGAGATTATTTTTATTGATAAAACATTATTTTTCTCTTTGTTTTCAACATTTGTTTAAGATATATGTTTTTGAAAATACTAAATAATTGACAATTCTTTTATGCATTAAAGATTTTTCTTATATTGTTAAAACTTGAAAAAGATGCTTCTTTGAAAGACATTTCGAAAAAAAAATGTGTATGTAAAACAAAAATATAAAACTTTCTGTTTCTACATAATGATTTCTCCATAAGGGTTGCCTTAAAGAGAAACAAAAATACTTTTATGAACTGTTGAATGCGTTCCAAGAATATATTTCGAAGACGCACGCGAACGTAACATTTCATATAAAGGTACTTTATGAAACATAGCCTTTTTTAGTCTAGAACATTTTATTGCCGTATTCGTACGTCTGTCTAATATATAAGGTGCGAATTATTATAAAAATGCTTAAAGTAATTTTTTTTTATTAAATTAGTGCTTTTGATTGTTGCTTTATAATATATATACACTGCTGGACAATTGCTAAGGACGGATAACACTATCATCCATAGCAACCACAAAATGAAAGGAAGCAAAATGTAGAAAATTAGAATAAGTGCGGGATATTAGTAAGAAGTATGAGTATGCAAATTTTTTTTCCACGTCTGTTCATCACGTGATAGCGTTCATAAGAGTTTTAAAGGTTTTGACGCGTGTGGACAGTTGTTGTTTCAAGTCAAAGTTTTACAGGAAAGATTTAATAGACGAACTTAAAATTTTTGGCATGTCTTCCCGACATCACATAGATGATTTTATGCGTGGCCGAATTATTGGAAAAATCGAAGAAGGGCGAAAAATAACAGATGTTGCCAGGGAGTTCGACATCGCTCACAGCGTTGTTTCACGGCTGTGGATGTCATTTAAAACTAATGGAATGTGTAGTAGACGGCACGGGGGAGGTCGTGTTAGATGTACGACGCCTGCAGAAGACAGATATATCGTCCTATCAGCAAAAAGGAACAGGCGCACCACAGCGCAGCAGGTGGCAAATCAGTTTCTTGCTGCCTCAGGAAAGCAGATCTCCCGAAAAGCTGTTGCCAGACGTTTGAGGGGAGGAGGACTATACGCACGCAGACCTGTTGTGTGTGTCCCATTGACCAGACAGCACCGTACTGCCAGTTTGCAATGGTGTCGTGAGCATCACAATTGGACTGAACAGGACTGGGCATGCGTACAATTCTCAGATGAGAGTAGGTTCAGTCTGTTATCGGATTGTAGACGCCAACTCATCTGGCGCGAGAGTGGTACTGCTTATCGTCCAGAAAATATCCAGGAAAAGGACCGATATCCGACATGCAGTATCATAGTGTGGGCCGGCATCATGATCAATGGCAACACGCGCCTACATGTGGTTGCGAATGGGACTATGACGGGCCAACGATACATTGATGAAGTTCTACTTCCTCATGTTCGTCTTTTCCGTGGTGCTGTCGGTGATAAATTTGTTTTTATGGACGAACACTTTTTATCGAACACTCGCTGTTCAGGATTGTCTAGACAGCGATGGTATTCAACGTCTCGTATGGCCAGCGCGTTCTCCAGATCTAAACCCCATTGAAAATGTGTGGGATGCTTTGGGGAGACAAGTTGCTGGTCGAAACTATCCTCCGACAAACAAGAACACCCTCATCTGGGCACTCACAGGGGAATGGGATAAATTGCCTCAACAGCTGCTGGATAATGTTGTGCAAAGTATGGTACGACGTGTGGAATGTTGCATCACACTCCACGGTGGACATATCCCGTACTGATACCTTTCTTTAAGGTGCCTGCTGACTTTTAGATGAATTGTTCCATTTCTCCGTACACAGATAGAATGAACGTTTTTTTTTCTTTCAGATGTTTCACAGCTTTTGTACTTTCCAGAACAATAAATATTCTTTATTCTAATGTCTGAACAGTATGGCAAATATATTTTATCCTACTAGGCCTCATGTCTCACTTAATGTTATGCTACATAGCAATTTGTGATCCGTCCTTAGCAATTGTCCAGCAGTGTATATTGCGCATAAACATATCCCACAATAAAAAAAATTAAGCAATGGCATTCTGTTAATTTAGGATTCAATTATTGTCATTTAGTTTGCATTATGATGTTTGGGAAAGTAGAAAAGAAAAATATTTAAATATCCGATTGAAGTTTTCTGAATAATAAACAAATCATAACACAACCTCATATGCAATTACCGTTAAATCCGGCTTATAACGCGCACCTATACTTTTGAGTTGCAATTTTTTAATTTTAAGGTTTGTATATTCACCGTATAACGCGCACACCATTTTTTTATGAAGACACCTGAAATGTTCGTAAGCAATTTGCCCTATGTTTTTAAGTCATTTATTCGAACTATTATATCAGGTTCTTGAAAGATAGTATACTTCTAGAATTACGACCCTTTAAGTTGATAATGTATGTCAAACAGTATTTCGATATATGTAGAAACCTAAGTTTTTTGTACTCATTCCTTTTTCTTTTATTTTTAAAGCTCTCGTTTTTATACCCTGTGTATAACGTGCACCCGTAAATTTCGATCTTATTGCTTGTGTTAAAAGTGCACGTTACACGCCGGATTTTACGGTAAGTTTTTTTTTTTTAACATATATCATCCAATTCATTTTTAAACGCTTTTTTTATACAAATTTGAGATTGCATGATTAAAAAACAAATCTTCCTCTTATAAAAAAATTATTTGAATTAATACGATTTTTAAATTATCTTATAATTATGAATGTAATCATGAGCAATTTAATTGAAATTAAACAGCACATGTATAGATCTTTCGTGTGCATATTGGAACTTATACGATTTTTAGCATTTTTTGAATCATACATAATTCTTTATTTCATCGTACATGGTCATCGGGTGCACCTCCAGTTTTACTGCAGAAAGCTAATTTTTTTTCACGAATGTCAGGGATTTCACGAATGTATCTACCATGTTCAAAAAGTAAGTAGGGAGTACCCAATTTAAACAAAGATTTTAATGTAATTTAGTACAAAATGCCTTGCCTTCAAACATATACCATTACCATTTCAAGAAACAATATATTTTATTATTTTCAGTTAATACGTTCTAACTAAAACTTTGATGTATATTTATGGAGGAATTAAGTATCTTAAATATAAATATGAGAACATATATATTGCCTTAGCTGTTCACTGAGCTGCATTCATTTTCTGAGGATATCTTCACCATGTTTATCTTAATTTCCTGTGATAATATTTTGTTCTAAATGAGGGAATATAAATGAAAATGAACAACCACTGTAACTGAGGGATTATAAATTAAAATGAACAGCCATTGTAGCTAAGTGGTTTTACGAATGTTAAATACCATGGTTCAAAATTACTAGGTCCATCACCAATGGCTCTTGAGTTGCATTGTAGTGAGGCGTTAATAAGCAAAACATCAAAGAAAAATAAATTTCACTGCTTCATCTCTAAATTCTTTAATAAGTTAAGTGACTGATATACATAGCACACACAGTCGAGGTAACTTGTAACTAGTACGTCAGTGTGTTGCTAATTATATCTCTCAATTAAATTCAAACTGGCGGAACTGCTTACCTACAATTGTTTGATTAAAAATATAATAAATTGTAGTTTAAAAAACTAAAAAAAAACATGATTTTATAGTGTGTGTGTGAATCGAGCTAAAAGTAAAAAAAAATAATTCTTAATATAAGAATAAAATGATTTACGAGAAAATTAGTGTCATTGAGGTAAAGCGTGGGGTGCTCTGTATCAATTACTATAATTTCTTACTAGTTCTATTCCGAAATGCTGCGTTAGTGTAAAAATTTAGTACAAAGCACCCCACGCGTTTACCGCAATGACATTAATTCTCTTAAATCAGAGTTTATTCTTATATTAAGAACTATTATTTTACTTTTTAGTTCAATTAACCATAAAAGCGTGTTTTTGAGTTTTTTTAAACTACAATTTATTTTTCATTTTTTAGTTTGATCTACAGTAAAAGCATGCATTTTTAGTTTTTTGAACTGCCATTTATTCATATACTTTTAAAAAAAATTTTTTTGGCCCGCGACCGAAAAAGTTTGCCCATCCTTGAGTTAAAACAATTTTTTTTTCTCATGCACGAGTATTTTTTAAAATTTTATTTCCATTTTCAGAAAGAATTGACAATTGTTTATATTATGATAAGAAATTTTGCCAAGCGAAAAAAAAACGTTTCTGCTTTTAGGGTTACTCTTAATCTTCTAGTCGCCAAATCTGGATTACCCTATCCTATTTCCTGGATCTCCTGATTATCCTGTCCAGGACAATGAAACAAAATTATGAAATTATTGTATTGTCATCGGTGCTTGACAAGTGTGCAAAATTTCGAATTAATCTGACCTTCTGAAGTGGGTAAAAATATAGTTCAAAGATTCCGTTACATACAAGTGAAACTTATAAAAGCGTGCTTTAAAATGAATTCTTTCAACAAATCCATTAACTTTTTGGTATGAATTGCTTAATACAGACAAGCGAAAACAAATTATGCTATTTTATGTATATCAAACCTTGAGGAAAACTTCAGTTTGCAAGAAGTTTTTTTTTAAAACAAATGCATGACATTTATAGATTGTTTTTCGTATAACTCAATTAAAAACTTTTAAGCTTACTTAACGGTTATATGCTTAAAACATCTGAAGTCTAATGTTTTGATTTAAAAATAATCTCCTGTAACTGAGCTGTTTTATACGAGGGTTATTTTGAAATTTTTGAGATAAACCTAGGTTTCTAAAGTTCTTACAAAATTTTAAGCGTGTTCAAAATAGCTTCATTCAGCATCAATAAACTTTTGTAGACAAATTATTTACAGATTAAATGCCTCAGACCATTCATTTCTTGGAATTGATTAAAAATTGCATTTACAGCCACATCAATGTCTTCTTGTGAATGAAAATGATCTAGACTTAAGTTCTTTTTTAGATAAAAAAAAAATAACCAAAAGTTACACACATAGCTAGATCCGGAGAATAGGATGAATGTTCTATCACTTTAATTTGATTTTTGTTTAAGAAAATTTTTATTAACTATTTGTTAAGTGTTAATCCGGTTGTATGAGAAGATGCATTGTCATGGTGAAACATTAGTTCACTAACATTCCCTTCTTGGAGAATTTCTGGAAGACTTTTAGTGTTATACCAGTGTGCTGTTATCGTCATCTGTCCGTCCAACACTTGATGGTTTTCATCTATCCCGTACTTCTGAAGAAAACGGCATACATAACTTTTTTCGTTGCTCATTGTCTTTTCACCATATTTGCCGTGGGATCATCTTTAAAGACCCATTCTTTGCTTTCTTGACGTGTTGGAAAATCAAAAAAAAAATGATGTGTACGTTTCATCACCCCTTACAATTTTAGAAATGATGCGGTACCCAACGGCAAACTACTTTTTCATATGTAATTCTTCGTGAATAATTTTGTGGATGGATGTGGATCCAATGTTAAGTTCCTTCTGTATTATTTGCTAGAGACTGCGATTATCATCCATTAACATTTTTCGTATGGGAGACACATTATTCGGGATTACTGCCGACCGTGGCCTTCCTGTGTGTTCTTCATCCAGAACAGAATTGCGACTTCTGCAAAATTCTTTAAACCATTTGAATACAGTAGCACGACATAGAGATCATCACAAATGGTAATTGCAGTCGTTTAACGCATTCATCTTGATTTAATCCCACTTTAAAATCATGGAAAATCATAGCACGATAATGTTCTTGTGTCTACTCCGTTCCCTTTTTTGTCTAAAATTTATTCTACGTTAAATAACTTGAAGCAAGTCAGTAAAAAATCACCTGTTGTGATAAAATATATTGTATTTCGTCTGCGTGTATCTCAAACATTTCAGTTACTCTCGTATTTCATTTCAATTATTTATTTATTTTGAGTTTTACAACAGTAGTTGAAAATTTTGTTTTTAATGTAAAATACACGCCCTAGATGTCCGTTTAATGTTTAAAATTTTACTAATTATTTCTTCATTATTTAGAATTCAGGTGAAGATTTTAGTATGTAAAAGTATGATAAAATGTAAATATATCCCGAAAAATACGTTTGCAGTTTTCTGAATTTATATTTCCTTCATATTTAATAATTAAATATGTAAGGTGTTCTACTCTAGATTCTTATTAATCTTCTAGGGAAAAATTCCTTTTATGTGTTGTATAACTAAGAAACCGCTTTCTGTAAATAAATCGTGATTTACGTAAATGATACGTCGTCGAATGTTGTCATGCAGAAGCTGATGTGTTCGAGATAAAATAGTTGAAACTATTGGAGTTCAAGAAAAAAGGACAAGCGTGTCAATTTAAGAAGATAAGTATTACTGCGAATTATTCTTTAAGATAAGCATTATAGATTAATTTTTATAAAAGTTAAAGTTAGTAGTTAGTCTGACAGCTGCCATAACATAGGTTGAATATATACAGTGATTTTATAGCCATAATAAGTAACATGAAAAAAATTGAGTCAATTCCTACCTAGATCAACAAAGAAAAATTTATTTTAGCTGCTTTTTTATTAAATAGTTACAATTAATATAAATATGTATATAAATAGGACAGAAACACAACATTACGTGGTAATTAATTTTTATTAATTATCATTAAAGTATCGTATTGTCATCCAAAACAATCGTGTCTATAAAATTTCAGTTCAACTGAATGCTTTAAAACGTGAAAAGTAAACATTTTCAAGTTTTTACACAAGTCGCCAAAATGGTCGCTAAGTCACACAAAAATGATGCCAACGTGGCTGTATTTGTAATTCCTTAAATAATTAGTTATAATATCAATTAATTTTTATTAAATATAATTAAATTACTGTATTGTCATCCAAAATAATAATGTATATAAAATTTCAGCTCAACTGAGCGCTTTTAAATATATTTTATTAACGATTGAAAATTCTACGAACATAAATAAATAAATATAGAGACAGTATGAGCCGGTAGTAAATTGAATAAAGTTTGTAATAGAAATGACTCTTCCTTTGGTGCATTCTAACATATGCATGGGAGAGAGTTTGCGACAAATTGATAACTCAATGATATATGATGATGAATAGCGGGAATGATATTTAACAAATCATTATTCATGTACTTATTAAAAATATCTGTAACGATGTCGATTACTGAAGATATATTTCACTTGAAAAAAACACTTGTCCTCGCGAAACGTATCGTTCCTAGGAAGCAATTTTTGTATGACTAGCTGAACAGGAGTGTCTTACTATTTCGCACTCAACCTTTCAAATATTTAACGTGTTTCAAGAAATTTAATGTAATGTGACTGAAGTCATCCATGTACCGTATATTTCCCAATATAACCCAATCCGTGTACAAGCAGAGTATTTTTCTTTTTCCAAAAATTTACTCAAACATAGGGCGAGACCCTGTATTTTTCAAATATGTTGCCAAGACAGAAAAAATGTTGCCGTAATTTGCTGTAAAGTAAAACGCCAGACTCCAACGACG
Organism: Trichonephila clavipes; assembly: GCA_019973935.1. NCBI lineage: Eukaryota > Metazoa > Arthropoda > Arachnida > Araneae > Nephilidae > Trichonephila > Trichonephila clavipes. The sequence goes on along the minus strand of BMAU01002203.1, from coordinate 89,758 downwards.
ATAGTTTTTTTTTTTTTTTCTATTAATGCCTAACTGAGCATTTTTTTCTTCTATTCTTTTGTTTTTTGTACACTATTAATCTTTCTGTCGGCGCCATTTTTTTCCTTTGAAAAAGCGGGAAGAGAAACATGTTTACGGGTAATTTGTACTTCAGGTTCTCAGACATCCCAATGACTGAATATGAATTTTACGAACTATTTGAAAAATTAGATTTTGGAACTAACTTGAATGGATTTATGTGGATTTTATTTTATTTTATTTAAATAAGATTTTCATTCAAAACACTCAAAGAGTTTTATGATCAAAATGGCTTGCGCATGGCTAACCTAAAATGTTAAAATATTTTTTTATCGTAAATTACATTTTTTTCCCGAGATAAATGGATCCGTATTTATGCCGAACCCCTTATTTTCACTTAAAAAAGATAAAAAAAAATTCTTGGTTTATAGGCGGAGATAAGTGGTTATTCTTTTTTTTTTCATGCTATTATCTTCGATAAATTTTTCATAAGATACAATCCAATTTATGTTTTGTACGAAAATTGTAAATAGGTGAGAGCTTTTTACAAATACACAAAAATCATCTCGTGATTCTTCTGGGGTGAAACTCCAATGATTTCTAAATTAGAATCCGTTTATACACCCTCTTTCAACAAAAAGCAAAACAATTTTAATCGAAAGAATTAAAAACAATGTCCTGCAATGAACATCTGCACAACTCTTCTCTTTCTTATCCCATTATCCTCTTTTCTTATCTAAAAAAGTTGTTTTAGCACTATTTCTTTTCAAACAGCAAAAAGGAAAAAAGAAAGAAAAGAAAGAAAGAAAGAAAAAGAAAGAATTTACGGTTGGAAAAAAAATAATTCCAAAGTAGTTTTGTTTCAAAAGGGTAGTTTTGTTTGGTAAATATCTTCACTCCCCCTCCTTTTCTCCCTCCTGAATCTCGTCTTCCACGTGACTAATGAACTCTTAAAGGACCCGTTCTGCAGAAGTACTCGCATTTCCTCCCCAGCACTTGCTGATAAGGAAGAAACCCGTTCATTCTCGGAGAAAAACGACTCCGCGTAACACCTGATCGACTCCACGTTTTGTCACGTGATAAAAGACAGCCAATGGCTCCCCATAGGTGTCGTGTACCTCTCCGACTGTCCGTGTGATAAACTATTCCATTAGTTATGGCTTCGGTTTTTGAAGGCGTTTTCGGTTTTTAATAATTCATCTGTCGCTTAAAATTGAAAAGACGCAGAGGCATGATTACAGTTGAATCTCTGAAGGTAGTCATGTCTTTAAAGATATAAATTTGAAAGAAACTTTTGATAAAAAAAATGAGGAGTTATTAAAACCCGTCGGGAATATATTGGAAAAATATAAACTATGATACAATTAATGCATTGTGGATTCTTAAGGATTTATTTGTATGAAAATTTCTGCTTTTCTTCTTTTATAAGTGAAAACTAAAAGGGATTTTAGAAACATTTAGAACGATTATAATGGTTAAAATAATTATACTTCAAAATTTGAAAAAAATATTTAACACTCTTATTTATTTATATGTTACATTTATTCAAACTCAATTACATTTATTCAAATTTAACATTTATTCCCACCTGCTAAAACTAAATACTCTTGTTTATGTTTTGTTTGTTTTCCAGTAGATATAAACAAAGTGTTTGAAAATTTTATGTTCAGCAGTGTTTCTCAAACTGTGGGGCACGCCTCCCTAGGGGGCATGATAATTCTGCAAACGGGGGGCACGAGCATATTGAAAAGTCGAAAACAAAAGATTATTTGAAAAATTCTTATTTCCTGAAAGAAAACAAACAAAATGCATTCTAACAAAATAAAAAATAAAATACACATGTACACAAGTATAATGCACATATAAATGTAACAGTACTGTACAATGTGTTTCATAATTAATTTAACAATCCTAATTTAAGAACAAGTTTAATAATTATCAGTGACCCCAAGGGCTTGTTATAAAATTATATTAAAAAATTAACACTTATCTTGATAATTTGAACGGTTTATAATTAATCCCTGAAAACTGCCGTTTAAAAGTTACGCGACTCGCTCTACAATGCTACCAAGTAGGCGTGCGTATAGGATGTATTAGGTAGAAGGGGGGGGGATGAAAAAGAATAAATAAGTAAAACTTTCTCTGAAATCAGTAAATCCTTTGCAAACACTGTGAAGGTCCTTTTTATTGCATTCCAAAGTCTTCGAAATCTTTATAACAGCAAAACCGTTAACTGATGCAGAAGTTGTGAAGGAGTGATTCTTAAATGCTTCTAATTTAGAAAAATCCATTGACAAAAATAATAATTTAAAAAAGCAAAAAATACAGGAATTTTAACATTTTGATCAGTTTTCCATATTTAAATGTTCTCTGATATCTTGGTCTTAAAGCATTTCTCTCCCTCCCCTCCTCCATTAATCTTCATGTTGCGGCCCGCGTGAAAAAACAAAGATATGTATGTGGCCCGGCAGAAAAAAAGGTTGAGTACCCCAGAACTAAATCGTTAAATAAAAATAACTGCTGTGATTTAATGCTTTATTAACGACACACTTTAAATCAATACGAAGGTTGTAATACGGATCTTGTAATTTTTTACCACGGTCAAATGACGAGGACGACATTAGAGCTAGCAACCCCTCTCTTTACTTAAACACCACTCCAACATGAGGACTTTAAGCCACAACAGATTTAACGTGCATCAGCAGGTAGATGCAGGAACACATTAAAGTTTATTTTCAGTCACAAAAAATATCGCATAAATGCAAAAATTCGTTCAAAGATTTTGAAAACAGTCTTGATTTACATTGGTCTAACAGGATTCCCAATTACTTCCACTCTTTAACGGCAGATTGATTTGTTCATATGGAATAACATAATGTAGTAGAAAGCAGTGGAAGTTTCTACAGTCATATTTTACGTTAAATTTTATAAATTAGTTTTAAAAAAATTATTGTAGAATTTCAACACATGAAATTAAATTATCAAAATGGCTCTAAAATTCCTTCAAAACTCTAAAAATATATACAGTGAAAATCGTTTAACACGAAAGTGAGGGGAATGAATTACTTTTTCGCCTAAAACAATATTACAAATACATACATACATATACATACATACATATACATACATACACACATATACATACATACATATACATACATACATATACATACATACATACATATACATACATACATATACATACATACATATACATATACATTACATATACATACATACATATACATACATACATATACACACATACATATACATACATATATACATACATACATATACATATGTACATATACATACATACATATACATACACATACATACACATACATACATATACATACATACACAAACATACATGCATACATATATACATATATGCAACAAAATTAAGTTTATTAGAGTACAATTTATATACATGCTTTTAATAAAACTCAATGGAACAAAAATATTCACAAAAACTTACTAAATTTAATACAAAATGTTCAAATTTTTTGAAAAATAAAATAATTATTAAATATTAGAAACTAATCCAATATTTATCTTTGTATTGACTTTTTTTAGAATCAAACTGTTAACTAATTGTTCAATGCCATCCATTTTGTTATTCATTTCACCATTAAAATGTGCGTGTAAATAACTGCGCATGCTTTTCATGGCGTTCCTCATTCCAATGATGTGGGAACAGGAGCTGCATTATTCATTTCATTTTTGTCATCGGAATATGCATCAGTGATAAATAATGCAATGGATTATTCCGATGATATGGTAAGACAATCCAATTTTACAGAAATTTTCATTCTCTAGAAGGAATATCTTTTCGTGTTAAGCGATCTTCGCTTCGTTTTAAGAGAAAAAATGCATAAAGATACTTATTAGTTTATCGGACCGTTGTGTTACTTCGTGTTACGTGTTTTCGCGTTAAACATATTTTACTGCTGGCCAAGTGTCTTGAAGCAGTGGAGAGGGTGAGACAGAGTTTTTTCGAAGTTCAAGGAAGTGTATGAGAGCTGCCACATGTGAATTTAAAATTACCCAGAAAACGGAATTTTACGAAAAACAATTAAAATGTCAGCCGTGTCATTTGCAATTGACACAACAAATCACACAGGACAACAAGAAAGCATTTAAGCAGCATTATGAACCATTGATAAAGTGATGTTACAAAATGTATGGAACGAACTGGATTACAATTGGCCGTATGTCATGTAACAAGAGTGTCAGTGAATATTTTTAACACACAGTACAAAAAACCTGGTATATTTATCTTCATATTCATGTATCACTTATTGTAATATGTTTAGTAGTTTCGATAATATGGGTTTTTTTTAAAATCGGGTCCATCATTTGTAGTCAACTTGTATATTCAAAATTATAGTTAATATATTAGCAGCGCCCACTGTTGGATATAATATTGTTACGGATTTTGTGTAAATAGTGTAAATAATTTGTATTTGGGTATTTAATGCATCATTTATATTACTCCATGTTGTATTTATTCCATGTTAAATTTGTACTATTCACAAGAAATGCCGCCTCTTACGTTATAATGGCGATTCAATGAGAACTTGACGAAATCTTGGCGGTAGAGCCAAGTTGGAGGCAACTTTGGCGACCATTTTGACCTTATTAGCGAGTTCGGAACCCTATGAATTCTTTTAGAAAGTAGTGGATCTCTCCATTAACGTCACGCTCGATGACACGAGCGGTTATATTTCTGGAAGTTTCTTCCGCGCCTATAAATAGGAGTGCCAGCCGCAACCAGTCAGGCTGATTTTAATCAGCGAAGAGTGAGGATTGTTTTGACTAGCGATTAGCTCGGTTGTGTTTGTGAATAATCTTTTACATACGTGTATTTTTAAACACTGAGAATTGTGTTTTAGTGCTTTTAAAGGTGTGAAGACCTTCGGAGATTTATTCTGTGAATATTGCTGCTGAATCATGTATTTAAAAAATTTGATTTTTGATAATAAATTCGCATCGCTCTTAAAGAACTGTTTATTTTCTTTGTGATTGTTTTGCATAAAATCCACGAACCCGGAGCTACGTAACAATATATTTGCCTCATAATACTCTGATGCTATAAAACATTCATAGTATACCGAGTTATTTGACATACTAAATAAACATCACTGTACATTACTGAGAAAAAGAAAAAAAAATTAAAAACTCTACATATGGTGAAATTCTATTCTATTCTATTCCCCAAAATTAGCTTAGTCAAATAGTTGGCATAGCATCTTTTAGTTTCGCATAAAAGATTCGCCCTATAATCAGTCGAACAAATTAGAACGTTAAAAACAGGAGATAAAATTGCACTTCCATTCGAGCTCCTGACTTCCTTCCTGCCCTATAACTTAAATATAAGATTTTTATTAAATCATGAAATTTTAAACGAGAGCAACTTGCATTTAATTTCCTTTTTCTTCTTGGTTCATTATGTCTTCAGCCAAGTAGGTATACTTTTCATACATCACTCAAAATGTAATGTTTAAATAAAACTGTTTACTTGCTTATTTCTTAGGATTTGGAAATCAAATATTGGACCTTTTGCAGTAATTTTAAGAGTCATCTGACTTTGGACTCTAATATGCATACAGTTATGCTTTATTTTGAATTTTAAAAGATAATTATTACATTCGTTAAAAAATGTGTGTATTTAGGGACGAAATATATTGCGCTTCTGTTTAAAAACTCAAATTATACATTAAAATGAATTCATTTCTCATTAAGTGGCTCTTTGAACCGAGAGAGAATGATTAAATTATTGACTGAAATATTTTTTAGAAAACTATGAAGTGTATGACATTTTGAAAAATAAAAATTGTTAAACAATCCATGTACATTTTTATGTTTGTGGCATTGTTCTATTTTTTGCCAATATATATATATGTTTCCCTTAAAAAATATATATTATTTAAAGAAGGAAAATGTTAATTTCAAGTAAAATACAATTTTTATTTTAAAATTACTAATTTTCTCATATTAATAACTCCTTAAACAATGAATGATCAATATAAAACCTAATCATGTTCTCAATAATTATGAAATTGCCTATTGTAATTTTATGTAAGGAAAATCGAATTAAACTAAAAAGATTTTTTTTTCAGCTTAGAAATTTTTTATACTAACATCATTCAATGACGGCACCAATCGATATCTTCAGAACACTGTAATATTAACAAATAAAATCAATATATAAAGCTTTCAATACTACAACATATCTTGCATCGTTAAACTTTTGACTAAATAATTTTGATAACATATTCTTAAAGGAAATATATAAATTAAAGAAAAAATACTGCTTTCTTATGAACCTCAACTTATTTTAAATGAATCAGTATAAATCGTTTACATTTATTTCTAAATTTCAACTAACCAGTCTTTAAATCGACGTTGGATTAACTTATACCATTTCTAAGAATATAATCGACAAAATAAGCATTTCCGTGGCACTAGAATAATGCTTTTAAAATAGCATCTTGTGACAGGGATTTCATCGCGATTTCTATTAATATCCTCTTGGGGTTTCTTTGGGGCCGAAATGACAATTATTATCCAACCAACTCGAGAAGACAAGCGTGTGTATGCAAATTAGGAATTTTATATATAGTAGAAGCTTAGCAATCGCAAGGTGGCAATGTGAGGTCTATTTCTAAGTGTGGAAGTGATTAAGATAGCGTTTAGAAGAATATCAAGCCGGAGAATTAACCTACCCGTACCTGCATATCCAAGCTAAAGGTAGATTCGAAACTACAAGGATTACAGCCAAATAAAAGCCACGTCACTTAGGACAAGGAAAGTAGCTGTTTTCCTAGGATATAGCGGTAAGTGACTTTGATTAAGCTATAAGGAAATTGCTTGTATTAATGAGATTAGAAGTAATCTGTAAAGTTAGATATAGTTGTCAGTTACGCGATTATTTGATCATGCGAGTTGTGTCTTCTCATTCCAGATCTGCTTACTCTGATTTTTATTATTGTTGCGTATTGTGATTAAGTTAAGATCTTAATAAACAGATATTAAGATGAACTATTTGCGTGATTCTTCGTTATTCCCTACAGAAACAGGTCGCGTAGATAATGGAGAACAGGGGCACCCACGAGCAGGTGCTTCACAATCTCTCTACAAAGTTTCTTTTTACAATCGAACAACCAACTAACATTTTTCGACATCCTAAAGTATAACTATGGTACCAAACGATTTTACATAAAATGAATAATAAAACAACATGCTGAAAAAGTCACGTGACACTAGTTCACACAGTCTTTAAGACTCTTTATTTAAGATGATACGTTCTGTTGTGTAGGCGTGCTTATAAAAAAAATACAGCCTGCATCTTGCTAAATAAAAACAAAACACATGAAATATTTAGTACTAAATATTCTCTTCAGCATCGTACATCTTGGTTGTAACGAAACGTCTCACCTCCTCCTGTATTGCCATTAACGCCCTCTACTGTGAAGATTCCCGAAAATGGAGTGGAGAGGAATCTAATATTCACGATCCAGCGACTGCTCCAAATAAAATGGGGAATCTCCATAAGAGAAAGAGAAGGTCCCACAAAGGAAATAACAGTGGAGCCATTCTCCGCGATTGTCCCACTGATCCGAAAGATACGAAAAGATCAATCAGGATCTTCCAGGTTGTCCGCTAGGGAATCTTTTCAATATCCTCGGAAACGACCCCGAACTGAAATGAAGAAAGAAAGGGGCGAGAGAAATAATTTTCGGCATCATTGCCCCGTGCCTTTTTCGAACGATTTAAGATTTCTGATGTTTATGGAGAGGAGGCGACTTTTGACAAAAGGTTATGTGTTTTTTTTCTTTTACGTTGGGGATGCACTGATGTATGGGGAAGTCACCGTGAAATATGCAACTTTGTCACTGGTGTTGAAGAAGTTTTCGTTTGTTCAAACTTTTTACTTTTTTTTTCTTCTTTCTACGAATTTTATGGAGAGGATGAGAGCATAATGTGGGATGGAACTTTCTCGGATGAAAATATTATTGTATTGTTTTTTCCCCCTTCTTATTTCGAGCTGAAAAAAAACTGGGAGGGGGGGGATGATTTTTCTACGATTATAGGCAAATCTATGAATGTGCATGATATATGTTTTTCTTTAAATTTATGTGCTGTAGGTAAGTATATTTTGTCAAGATATGTATCTCATGGTTGATTTTTCATGCTTTGAAATTCAGGTACAAATACATATTCAATCATATGGAAAGGTATAGAGTTTTTAAACACGTATAGTTTCTGATTTATCTCTTTTTAATATGAAGGAATTTATTGAAAATTAAATGTTTACCATGCGTAAAACTTTTTTTTTCAATAACTATTTATTTGAGTGGCATAAATACGAGGACTTATTTTATTTCATTTTAATTGCTCATTTTTTACTATTGATAGTTGAAAAAATCTATCTTGTAAAACGAGTTTGTTCTGCTTTTTAATGAAATGAATAGTTTATTAATTATTAAATCATTTTATTTTAGTTATAATTTTTTTTTTTTTTTTATTTAGCTTAGTTTTATTAACTTTGGAAGAAAAATTTTATTCCTATATTTTAGTTCTGGTTTTTGAGAAGAATTGTAAGCTAGTATTTCAAACAATTCTTCATAGTGGTCACGTGACATCGGCTCAAAGTGTATGTGTTACAAATAAATAAGTGTAAAATAATAAGTAAATAATAAGTGTAAAGTTACAAATAATATTTATAAAAACAAATCTTCTTATTTTAAAAGAAACTTTCACTCTGGCCACTTTTTACAAATGTTTGAAAATACATTTCTTTCAAGGAATTCATTAAACTTATGCATTTATTTCTGGCACAATGTGAATGAAATTTCAATAATATGTAGCACTGATACGTAATTTCTTTTTTTTTTTTTTTTTTTTCTTCTTCTTTTAGTTTGAAACTCGGTCAAAACCTTGCATTAATATTAATTTCGGATACTAAATTAAAAGGATGTTGTTTTAACAAAAAAAAACTTCATACCAAGAAATAGTGTTTGCTGATGAAAAAAGCTTAATTAGAGGAATCCATATGCAAAACTAATAAAGGGTGTTTTTTTAGAGGTATAGAATTTTAAATTGCAATAAAACAACGATGTCCTATTCGATTGACATGAATTTTTTTTATTCGAAAGATTATCTTGTGGCATTACATTTTAAATAGGATTTCTGGCATAGGACTGCCACGGCTGGCTCGGATGTAGTCCAATCTGGACGTCCAATTTTCGATGACTTTTTCCAACATTTGTGGCCGTATATCGGCAATAACACGGCGAATTTTGTCTTCCAAATGGTCAAGCGTTTGTGGCTTATCCGCATTGACCAATGACTTTACATAGCCCCACAGAAAATAGTCTAGCGGTGTTAAATCACAAGATCTTGGAGGCCAATGCACAGGTAAAACGGGAAATTAGGCGGTCACCAAACGTGTCTTTCAATAAATCGATTGTGGCACGAGCTGTGTGACATGTTGCGCCGTCTTGTTGGAACCACAGCTCCTGGACATCATGATTGTTCAATTCAAGAATGAAAAGTTAGTAATCATGGCTCTATACCGATCACCGTTGACTGTAACGTTGTGGCCTTCATCGTTTTTGAAAAGTACGGACCAATGATTCCACCAGCCCATAAAGCGCACCAAACAGTCAGTGTTTCTGGATGTAACGGTGTTTCGACATACACTTGTGGATTAGCTTCACTCCAAATGCGGCAGTTTTGTTTGTTGACGTAGCCATTCAACCAGAAGTGCGCTTCATCGCTAAACAAAATTCGCTTATGAAAATCGGGAACAACGGCAATCTCGTTTTGGGCCCATTGGACGAATCTACGCCTTGCTTGATGATCGTTTTGATGAATTGCTAAACCAAACTGAGAATAAATCACTTGACAGCTGTTAAATCGGTCGCCATCTTGGAAAGTAATGCCAATTTAAACTTCTATACCTGGAAAAAAACACTCTTTATCTCCAATTCTTTTTTTTAAGTGTGAATTACAGTTTGGACAGCATGTCTCTAAATTTTATCCAGGGCCTCTTCAATATACGACTCAGTTTCATTCCGATTAACAGATCGCAATTCAAAAAGGCCGGATATATATTATTTTCCTTTAAAAACTCCTACAAAAATTGTACATAAAAATCTCAAAATGCAATCTATGTTGTTATTGCAACCTATTGTAAGTACTCATTTTGGGGTGTCTGCCAAAGCAGATATCTTCTTTTTATGATTGTTTATTTAATGTCATAGTAAGTGTGAATATATATCAGCACTATTTAAAAAAACATTATTATATTTAATTGAATAAAAAAGTTTAACGACATCTTTTAAGCTATTCATTTGACTATATGTATCTAATACATACATTTGAGGGGGATAGGAGTGCTTTATAATTCTAAAAATACAGGGAATTACGTTTATCGCAAAAATGTTTAAGACGAAATATCGATTAACATACATGTTCGGTTAGCGTGTACTATGTATTTTTAAATGCACGACAAATTACCATGTATTTTCATACATTTTTTCTCTTAACACGAAAAGAAAATCGCTTAACACAAAAAGATTCCCCTTCTGGGAATGAACAACAAAACACCAGCAGGATTCGAATGCCTTTCTGTATTATTGGAAGAATTCATTGCAATAGATGATGATAATGCAAGTACAACCTCAATTATGGCAGACAAAGACATTTTGGAGTTTATTCAAAGTTAAAAAATATATCATCGATGCAGATATTATGCAAGAAATATCAAAAATAAAAATTATCATTTCATTGTGGATTGATCCAATGATGAAAATGAAATGAATAGTGCGGCTCCTGTTTCCTCGTCATCTGAAAGAAAGCACGTCATGATAAGTATACGCAGTTATTTAGACGCACGTTCTAATAGTGAAATGAATAACAAAATATACGATATTGAAGAATTTGTTGATAATTTGATACTAAAAAAACAACGCGAAGAAAAAAATATCAGATTATTTTGCAAAAACCCAATAAATGTTTTGTTTTTTTCAAAATATTTGAAAAATTTGTATTAAATTTTTTTAAGTTCTGGTGGATGATTTAGTTTCATTGATTTGTATTAATTACATGAATTTATACTTATTTATGTAAATAAAACACACTCTAATAAGCTGAATTTTTTTATATATGTTTTTTTTTGTTTCTGGTTATTTATTTATTTTGCAATATCTCCTTTAACACGAACTTCTTTTAAGGTATCCGAACACGTTTGGAGTAGTTTTTTTTAAATAGTATGCTAAAACAGTATAAATGCTTTCTTATGACTTAACACCGATAAATACTAATATTTAACTAGCACAATAATTTTTTTAAAAAAATATCTAAATTTTACAAAAATTAACAAGTGGAATTAGGAATATTTAAGAAAAATTTCAAAGCAATTAGAGAAAAAAGTAATAAACTTGTAACAGTAAAAGTATTACTGAAACAAATTATAGCTGCATTTATCTAGAAAATCTACTAAAATTTTTTAACGTTTTCTTAAGATTTAAAAATTTTATAGCTGATCTAGCAAATATTATAAGAAATGAGACCATTATTTAAATAACATTCCATATCTCAAAAAATACTCACACAATAAGAAATATTTTAGTACAATCTCTAAAGAATAATATAAATGTCAGTTTTAGAAAGTTTTATAGAAATACATTTATAAAAATTTGAGTTATCAGGCTGACCATGACGAATTTTGAACAGTTTTAAAGTTCACTTCTGGTAGATTAAAGATACACTTCTGGTTTTTCTAATTGTATAAAATTGATTGTAACTAACTTGGCCGTGAGGTAACGGTGAAACAAAAAAAATTATGTTTTGTAAAGCCAAATAAATTAGAATACTCTATAAATAAAACAAAACAAAAAAACATGTATTTTGACAGAATTGGTCATTTCAATGTGTTCGGATACCTTGAAACGAAAAAATATTTCATTCCCTTCAGTTTCGTGTTAAGCGATTTTCACTGTATTTCAATACTTAGATTAGAACAAAGCATATCGCATGTATCAGAAAATTTAATAACAAAGACAAAGCCAATATTTACCACGCATAAACAGCTGTATACGTTTTCCCAGCGAATCACGGAAATTAAATATTAACGCTGTTTATCTTAACACTGTCCAAATAGGTATCCCTTCCCATGACTCACATTGGGGGGAAGTACTACAAATCAGGAATTGCACAAGACATAATGTACACCCGGTCCACAAAAGGGCAAATAACGCAGGGGTGGGTGGCCCAAAGAATGCAAATTCAGGGACAGAGAAGAGATGGAAGAGGGGGAGGGGTAAGCAGAAAATCATAGTGTTTAACGTCCCCGTACCAAAAGGGGGTTCACACTGGATGACCACGGACAAAGACAGACCCTTGATTCTTGCCCAAGCAAGCCCAGCTATGATAATTCAATTATACACTGTTATATATTATGACTCACTCTATTGGTAGCTGGGGTGAGGAAGAATTTTTTTTCCCACCGCTTGAAACTGGGGATGCATGCTGGTTTTAATTGGAGACCACTGGACAAAAGCGAATTAAGGCGAAAGGAGGGTGAGTGTCCGATTACATAGATGATGACCAGTGGTCCACTGTTGTTTAATCTGATGGTGGGTGATATCCTGGTTTATGTTTAAAATAGCCAGTTTTAAATTTAGTTACAGGTTGAAAGTGTGAAAATAGCCAGAGGCTTGAGTGTGGCCATTTAGCCAATGGGCAGTTGTGTAGCCTTTGGTCAAAGTGAATCATCGTTCACGCTGCCCGGTGTTTCTAGAGGGGGGTACTTTAATTATAGGCATCCCCACAGTGGGCAGAGCGGTGAGGTGATCTAATGAGTTAATTGTGGAGCGTGGTCATTATATGGTCAACGTGATATAATTTTATGTGAGTATGACTGAATTGGGTGGGTTAATCACATTTGGTGTATGCTTAGAGTAAAATCTGCTGAAGCTAATTTTTCTCGTGTGGTCATTTCTTCCAGTTTATATTATTTATTACCGTCCGTAATAGCTAGACTTTCCTGAAAGATAAGTCCCCCAGCTGGTGATAGCCTTAGCTACTCATGTTTTTGATTCTATTTTAGTTATTAAATAATCGAACAATAGATATTTAGTTAGATTCAAAAAATATTTCTGAAAGACAATGTAATATTAGTATTTGATTATTTTATTATTCATCGGTAATTCTTTATGCATATATTTCCTATGTATGTATCCACTCGTCAATTATTTAAAACATATTTCATTCGTTAATGGAACTATGATGTAAAAAAAGTCTTCACAGTCTTAACAATTTTAGAATTCTAATGCTATTTTACAATTAATTTTTTTAAAGTACCTTATTCCAAGCACACACTTTCTGGAAAAGCGATTGAGATCCTTGAAAGGCATTCGTAGCAAACAAAGAAATTTAAAATAATTCTTTATTTTAGAATTTTAATTATTTCATTTCTTTTTTCAAATAGGTATATTCATCTTCTTAGTAACTTAAATTATGTTTGTTCAAAAAAAAAGTACGATTCTATATTTTTAGTTAAGTGTGTTAGTTCAATAAAATTATACGTACTTAAAGCAGAAAAAGCTAATTTCTGCTATTTGGTTTTTAAGTTATAATAAACTTGTCATTGCCTGCCCGCTTTTCTGGGTGCTTCATGAAATTGTGTATGACTGTATATTAAGCTATTGATTTAGTATTAAGTTTCCTATTATATTGAAAAACATTCTTACAGTGCTCATATGGTGATTTAAAAAACAGGAATTGAGTTTCCAAAAAAAGAAGCATAAATATATCTATATAATGCTCCCTTAACCCCTTAAATGTCATCAGTGTATAGATCCGTCTCATTCAACTGCTGCGGTATGTACTTCGGACGTATATATCCGTCTCATTCAACTGCTGATGTATGTAACTCGGACGTATATATCCGTCTCGTTCCACTGGAGCGTTGTATGTCTCGGACGTATATATACATCCTTCAGAAGTACGATTCTTTTCTTTGCGCTGTTATACGTAAAACTATTCCGAAGTCTTCGGAATGCAATAAAATGATTTTTACAGTGTTTACGAAGGATTTACTTATTTCAGAGAAAAATTTGCTTATTTATGCTTTTTCTGTTCCCCCAATACACTTTATACACGAGCCAATGTGAAAAATGGTGGTACTGGGGAGCAAATCACACTACTTTAAAATGACAGCCAAGGGTTTAATACTCGTAACCCCCTTCCCCCTTGTGCCGTCGACCTCCGAAAACTCATACTTTGCGGATCTCTAATTAACAAAAGAAAGCTGCCAAATTTCAATTGTGGGTCTAATAGTTCAAAAACGAATTTTTTTATTACCCATAACACCCCCTTAACTCTCCCTGGGAGTCGATTTACGCAAAACTCTTTCTCCTCATGAAAAGAAAACTAGATTAGATCAAATAATTTTTTTAAAAAAGGAAATTTTTGTCAAAAAATTTTCCAATTTTGTCCAAAATTAAAAACTCATGCTTAGCGAATATCTACTCAACAAAAGGATTATGCCGGACAAATTTCTCTCTCTTCTCTCTCTCTCTCTCTCAAGACTGTTTTTTTTTAATAGTTCCGATAATCTTGTGATGAGTGTGCGAGTTGGTTTTTCCATCCTTATATATAAACGAAGCACAAAATTTTACACATAAGTAAATCTCGTTTTCTGGCTTTCAAAGAAATTAACGCTTAATAAATATGACTGTGAGCTTAGATGTTTATTAGATAATAAAAAAATTCTGCACATTTAGTTTTGTCGTAACTGTTAAAATACCAGCAGAATCGGTGAATCATAAGTTATTTAATTCTGTCCGTTCTATCAGAAGCAAATGATTTTTTACATTATTATGTGTGAGTTATTCTTTTTACAGTTACTGACAGCCTTTCACATTTAATGCATGTCATTACAAGAGATACGAAAGATTTATCTGTTTGCCGTAAAAATGATAGTCAAAAATAATTGAATTTTTTTCCCTTATTGATAAAAAGAGTCATCAAAATATCTTCAGGAAAGCCCTTCAAAAATATCTCAAAAATCCATTCGAATACGAATCTGGCAACATACAATAACAAATACCCTCCTTGCGTATAAATTATAAAGCAGCAGTTTATTCTTTCTTTTGATTACTTATGACGCTTTTATCTCACCGAACACTTCATAAGAAAAGAGAAATAATTAGTTTTTTGTCGCATCGGTGTTGGTGGAGCGGAAACAAATATTAATTCGAAACAGTGCTTGTATGTTGAAAATTAACCTCCCGCATTAGAAAAGGAGAAATGCAAGAGAGGATGAAACGATTAAGATAAGATGTAGGAAGGAATGTTATTGTCAGCATTATATACACATCATTTCCACGGGCTACAGAAGATGTAGCTGACGACGGCAGATAATTTCTGCTGAAACTGCGGACGGGACGTTAAATTAGAAAAGGGGGCAAAAAAGAGAGAAAATATCGAAGAAATTTCTTCTTACGGTTCCCTGATTCCATTTTCATTTGAGAGTTTTTTATATATATATAATGCTGCGTAGAATCTGGAGATGACTTTAAGAATTATTGAAATGCAACTCATGGAGATAAAAAAAATGCATTGCGTATTAAATGATAAATAAGGCTTTGATGTATTTGAAAGTATATTTGCTTCTGTATAATGTTGAGTATATACTGATATTATTCCTATAAAGGAATTTTAAAAAAATGCGTACAACCCGATAAAATGTTTTTCAAAATTTATAGAACAAAATAGATTACGATTTTATTTTTTTTAAAAAAATATTAAATGATTCCTATTCCTTGCTTTTATGAACCTTTTTGAACGTTGTTAAGTAAAAAAAAAGAACATTTACTAAAAGTTATTTTACCATACATCGTTTTCTCAAATTTAAATGACAAAAATTTATTAAATTTGAAATGAAATTTACAAAACATGAAGGAGCTTTAGAATATGCGATTGAGATTGTTTATTAACGTCACATTTTGAGTAAGTATTTATTAATGGCGTGCTATAAAGCAACACTAGGGCTATTGGGGATAAACCTCGTAATTTTGAACCATGGTCAACTTGTGACGGGTTCTATTCTCGATTTTCAACAAACCCTCTTTGGGAAATTATTCTTTAACTGTTATTTGAAGAGATGACTTGAGTTTATGCTATTGTAAGTCTTATTTAAACCCTGGAAATGGGTGGGTTAGGTTAATCGTGAATCGTTAGCTGTCATCCTGAAGATAGTATTCAAGCTATAATGTCCATTCGACGAAGAAGAATTAATATAGAAGTTAATTAGAAGAGAGAAGAATAGCAATTTAGGAAGAAGTTGACAAGTGATCTACAACCGGATTAAAAGATATGTTATAAGATAAATTAAGAAATTAATGACGGTTGCTCCTAAGTTGTGAAAAGTTAACACTCTCTTGGGCACCTAGATATGTAGAAGGTAGGGAAAAAACACTCGCCATGATCCAATCAATCTATTTACTTATCAGACAATTAAAAGGCACAAATCTAATTAATAGAAAGAGAATGTCTGGATACTAAAAACGAAAGTGGAACAACGACGGTAACACACGAAGGATTAGAAGACTATTATTTTCAATCCTTACTTTATGAAGGATCTAATCTATCATCCGATTTCATCTAATATCAATTTAATTTCAGTGAACAATCATCACTTTAAATCTTCCTCTTAATAAGTCTTTAATCACAATAATTCAAATATGATACCTGTCCGTAACAATCTCACCTGCATCGGGTTTACCTGCTCTCCTACTCTCTATTCTAGCTAGAAAACTTCGTCTATATATAGTAAGTTAAGGTATATCCGAACACGTTCGGAGCACTTTTTAACAAAATAACATATTTAAACCTTATAAATGCTTTTTTAGGACGCAATACCACTAAATACTAAGATTTAACTAACAATATTTCAAATAAATTGGCTAAATTTCACAGAAATCACAATTATAAGTGAAATTTTAGCAACATTTTTGTAAAACTTCAAAGCAATTAAAGAAAAAAGTAATAAACTTATATTAGTAAAAGTATTACCAAACCAATCCAGATGCATTTATCTAGAGAATGTACTAAAATTTTAATGTTTTATTAAAATTTGAAAATTTTATAGTTGATTGAGTAAACATTATAAGAAAAATCACATTCTTTATGAGACCATTATTTAAATAACAAGCCCTAACTCAAAAATTATTCATACAATAAGCAATATTTTAGTACATTCTCTAGAAAATAGCATAAATATCAGGTTCAAAAAGTTTTATAGAAATATATATTTGTAATATTTTGAGTAATCAGACTCGCCATGATAGATTTCGAGTAATTTAAATGCCCACTTCTGGTAGATCAAAGACCCACTTCCGGTTTGTCTAACTGAATAAAATTGATTGTAGCTTGGCCTCTAGGTAGAGTAGAAACAAAACAAAATATGTTTTGTAAATCCAAGAGATGGCTCTATTCAATAAAAGAGGAAACAAAAATATCTGTCTTGACCGAATTTCGTCATTTTCAACGTGTTCGGATACCTTAATTTGAATACCATAATTTTCTTTTTCCGAAGTGTTGGTTGTGAATAAAGCGAATTGATAGCCCAAAGATTTCCCAAGAGGATTAGCTGAAGGATCGCGGATAGATCCGGCACAAGGTTATTGAATTAAGTAGAAACCAATCATAAAGTGATAAGTCATTAATAAAAATAATAATTTTCTTTATCATGCCGGTTTCTTCAATGACCCAAACTACACCCACAGCGTCCGGTATTCGACAAAGAGATGAGGTCGATACCTGAGCTAAGCCCTCCTCTTCCTGAATTTCTCCACTACGCTAACGGGATGACATGGAGCCTCGACAGATTAAACATACAATAGCCCCTTTACACAATGAATCTACAGTGGCACTAAGTCTCAAACTCATGACACACCGATGAAGAGACTACGACAGCGTTTCTCAAAATGTGGAGTGCACCTCCCTAGGGGGCATGAGAACCTTACGAGGGGGGCGCGAGCATATTGAAAAGTCGAAAACAAAAGATTATTTTCAAAAAAAATATTAATTTACTGAAAGTAAACAAGCAAAATATATTCTGAAATAATAAAAGTAAAGTACACATTTACACTGATATAATACACTTATTAATGTATCAGTGCTGCGCAATATATTTTATAATTAATTTAACAATACTAAGTTAGGAACTGGTTTAATAGCTACCAGTGACCCCCCGTGGCTTGTCATATCTAAAATTATATACAAAAATAACTTGTGTAAAATTGTAATTAATCCCTTAAATGCCGATTTAAAATTACACCATTTGCTCCCCAATGCCACCGTAGGCGAGTGCACGTGTTGTCTTGGGGGGACGGTAGAAAAGTAATAAATAAGAGCAAACCCTCTGAAATAAGTGAATCCGGCGCAAACACTGTCAAGGTCCTTTTATTGCATTCCGAACCTTCGGAATAATTTTATGGGTAGCAGTGCATGGAAAAGCTTCGGAATTACGTATATATACGTCCTGGATAAATAACATGCTGGCTGACAAAGACGTTTATATACGCCGATGGCACTTACAAGGTTAATGTCGTATTGTATGTTTAGCGTCAAAGTATATTATTATTGAATTCAATACATTGTTATTGTATGATGGCGCGGGGTAAGGGGGGGAGCGACAAAAATTATGATTGAATATTGGGTCGCAAACATTTAAAATTTGAGAAGCATTTACTTAACGTTATTCCACCTGGTCTAGAATCAAGGAAGCGTCACGAAAGCTGTTGGAAATAGACCTTGTAGCTTTGAACCATGGACAAAATGAGAAAAATGAGTCTCTCTATGAAATTCTTTCTGAACTTCCACGTCACATCAGCGTAAGGATTTCAGAGCCTCAACAAGTTTAACATGCATTCTCTCTTCTACATGATAGAGTTTTAGTACCACTGGTGATCAAAACTCACTCGACGAAATCATTTCGCCCACAAATTCACCATCACGACCACATTGGTAAAGGGGCTATTTAATTAATGGGTTAAGGGCTACTGAGATTAATTCGCAAAATGCTCCAGAATAAAATGAAAAATGAAAAAATTAGAAAATATGCTTTTTTTAAAATTCATATTTTTCGGATAATAAGTTGGCAATTCTAATAATTTTAAGCCGTTTCGATTAAAAAGCAACCATTCTGTATTTTGTTCCATTAGAAATAAAAGAAGAGATATTCAAAAAATCAATTTTTAATCTAATTCAACACATTGATTATTTTATTCAATTCGCGTTTCTACCTACTCAGTGCTTTTAAAACTGGAATTAATTTTAAGAAAAATGAAAACGATTTTTAATTTTGAAATTAATAAAAAAATGTATACTGATTGCTTATAATTACTTTAATAAGTTTTTATCTCCAATTTTGAAATAAATACTATGAAACAAATTGAAATGAACTCGATAGAAAAACAAACAAGAAAGCAATTTTTTTTTTTAAAAAAAGGTAAGGGTATCGCTGTGTGTGTGTATTCAATTTATAAAATAATTATAGGGATAGCAACAAAGTTTAAAGTTAACAAAGAAAAAGTTAGAAACTGTACCATTAAAAGTTTTTGAAAATTAAATAGAACTAATATATTTTTTCTTTTTCAGTAAAAGACAAAACATTTTTAAAAGATGTTTCTTCATTACATTACAAAAGTGTAAAACAGTGTAACTATAAATATAAAAAAAATAACGTACTTAAAAAAAGCAGTACTAAAAAACACTCATTTTTCGATAGTATAATCAAAAATGCACTGAAACTGGGAAAAATGTTATCTTAAAAATACATTTCATAAATTCCTTTTCATAATAAATTGTATCTCGAACTCTAAAAGAATGAAGAAATTGTCTTCTTACCTTGGCAATGAATTAAAAACGTCTGCTGAAATACAATTTTATCGCCAACCACGTACTAAACCAACTGGTAAATAAATAGAGACTTCGTACTTTTATTAATTGTGCGGAGAATTTTGAGAGATAATTCTTGATTTCTCTTGTCTGAGTTACTTCACGTTGATAAGTTGTCTTTTTAATAATACGTATAAAAAATATATATCCTTTTTTCTAATTCGGTGTAGTGGCCGCGGTAGCCGAGTGGTATAGGTATCGGGTCGTGGCTTGCCTTGCCACGAGTTCGAGCCCAGTACCCCTAAAGACCCGCCGTGTAGGGCAGCATTGCACATTAATTTTATCGAGAGCTGAAACGTCCTCCCTTTGGTGTGGTGTGGTAGTTAGAAGAGGGGGTGCCAGCTCAAATGTCGTCTACGTCACTTGACCATGGTTAAAAAAAACGTGGTCCGTCACCAAAAGCCCTCGTGCAGCTGAATAGAGCGACATTAATATTCAATCAATCTAATTCAGTGTAGAATTATATTTTATTTTAATAATGCTATTTATATGTAATGGTTGAGCCATTTGACAACGCATCTGTTAAGTATAAAATGTTTTCACCATGTGTAATGTTCTCTCCAAATAGTCATCACTAGCAATGAATACAGATTTCTTTTCTGAAAGGGGTTTTGTTTCGCTTAATGAACTTGATGAGGAAACTGTTATGGCCAGATTACATGTGAATGCTGCTTAAGATGAATTGTGATGTTCATTATCTGGAGGCTTGAGATGTCACTGTAGGTGAGAGAGCGTACAAGCCAATTTGGAAACCAGACTGGTTTCCAATTCATCTGGTTAGGGAGTTTGAAATACCCCCTACTACAGTACTTCTCAAACTGTGGGGCACCCCCCCCTTAGGGTGGAATGATAAGTCAAAGAGGGGGGCACGCGAATATTGAAAAGTCAAAAACAAAAGATTATTTAAGAGAATTATTAATTTATGGAACGTGTACAAATAAAATATATTCTGGCATAATAAAAAATAAAATATACATTTACACTGATATCATACACTTATAAATGTATCAGTTTTGCACATTATATTTTATAATTAATTTAACAATATTAAGTTAAGAACAAGTTTAATAAGCTTAACCCGCATAAGCTTGTCATTTATAAAATTTTATCCAAAAGTTAACACTTATCTTGATAAATTACACACTTTATAACTAATTCCTTAAGTGAAGTGAAGTTATGCAATTCGCTCCTCAATGCCACCGTTTTCCATGTAGGCGCGGGGAGGAAGGGGAGGGAAAAAAGAAATAAATAAGTAAATCCTTCGCAAACACTGTCTTGGTTTTTTTTATCGCATTCCAAAGCTTTCGGAAAATTTTATGGATACGAGTTCACAGAAAAGATCGTACTTCTCAAAAACGTATATATACGTCCAGGGCAACTAACGCACCTGCTGAGTGAGACGTTAAAAAGCGCCAGTAGCACTTAAGAGGTTAAAATCGTATTGTAGGTTTAGCGTCAAATTATAGCATAATTGAATTCAGTCAATTGTTTTTGTATGGTGGAGAGGGGGGCGATGAAAATTATGATTGAATATTGGGTCACAAATACTAGAAGTTTGAGAAGCACTGCGCTACTATTAAAACTTTTCCCCTGGAATCTGCAACATTCTAATATATAATGAAACATGATTTGTTTTCACTTTGATACACAATCTAAAAATTTTACTACATTTGAGGGAAGAAAAATTAATGACACTTATAAAGCTCATTTTTCCCTGTTCAAGATTAAAAAAAAAATTGCTGCGTCGACTTTTAAAAATTTTATTTTTAGTTATAAGTAAAAATTTAATGAAGATATTACTTTAAATTTTTTAAATTACTGATAGAGCAATTTAAGCATAAGTTAAATATTGCTTAAAACTGAAAATAACTTAAGAAGTTTACTCTTTTACACATAAACTCTGTTTTTGTTTTACACCTAACAGAAATAATTTTCATTAGATCTTATTAGGATCCACAAAGTTTTGATTTACAGTAATACCTCGACTTATGCGAATCCAGAGATACACGATTTTCAAATCTCGTTGATTCATCTTTTGTTTGTAAGTGATTTTGGTTTGGTAATGCGACTGAGAGAGAGAGAGAGAAGTTGCAGATCTTGCTAGGCAAAATAAATTTGGAAGTGGATAGAGATGAGGTTCAAGAACCCACAATCAGGAGCTGACAATTGATGAACTCATAGAAATGCATGAGCAAGAGTAAGACATTGAAAAACTTGAGTCTTTGGATCCAGTTCAATCAGAAGATCGAATGATGGTTGGGAATTTGTCAGAAGACCTCAGATTAGTTGAAAAAGAACAACAAACTTTTGAAAATATACACTCCGATGATGAGCCTATGTTTTCAACAAAACAAGAAATAAAACAATTATTAGTATACAACGAGGAAATTTTGCGGGAGAAAAAAATCTTTGAACCAGAAAAGAGAAACTACTTTGTCGGATTTCATGAAGTCATCTATATCAAAATAACTTCGGCTTGCGATTTTGTTTTTGTGTTATCTTAGATTTTATTTTAAACATTTTTTTTCCTAAAATATTGTATTCTTTCTTCTCCGGTCCCTACTAAAAATAATTATGAAAAATTATACCCTGACTTACGCGAATTCGACTCACGCCCTTATCACTCAGTCCTACCTATTGCATAAATTCGCGGTGTTCAGTACTTAAATTTTGAATTCAGTGATTCCTTTAGCTGGCGGAATTTAATATTCAAAGGTGCAAATTGTAAATATTTTTTTAAAATATTTATCATAATATATGGATATGTTTATGAAATATTCTCATTCAATAATTCGTCTTTGTTCTTTTCCATGCGTAAATAGCTTCGATTTTGAGATTTAAATTATGGAACAATCTTTAATGTAAATATGTAAATTGAAAAAGTTTAAAAATTACTAACAAATAATGAAATATAGCACCTAAATTTTGATGTTTTTTGCCACTTCAGTATTTTTAAAAAAGTGTGATAAATTGATAATTTAAGAAACAATAAAAATATTGTATTTAACCAAGATTCATATACCTGTCGTATTGTCACTTGACCTTATATTAATTTTCTGATAATTTATTTGACATATATATAAGTACTGCAAATCCATCAAGTTTATATTTTTATAATTTTTTCCGACATAATATAAAGATATATTTTAATAAATTGGTAGTCACCTGATTTTTAATCATGTTGCATTTCACCTCGCCACTACGTGATATTTTTTACAATAGAAAGACGTCCACAGTAAAATAAAAATGATGTAATGGAAAGAGTTAAGAAAGAATAAATAAGCAGATGTATCAAAGTTACGAAGAATTTTTTTAAAAAAAATTTGAGTTTCTGATGCGAAAAAAAGTAATAGAATATATTTTACAAAGTACAAAATTCTTTAAAAACTAAAAGAAAATTGTAAGGGGGCCCTTCTCCTTGATTATCAGCGTGAGGTGTAGGAATAACGGAAGAACTAGAAGCTGCCATGATCTTAATTTGACTCTATTAAGACCTTAAAACTTAAACTTCTAACAGATTAGATAATAATAATAAATGTGAAAGAATCTACGGTGGCTAAATACACAATACATATAATACTGAAATACGTAACCCGGACCACTATCAATACTAACTTGTCTAAACTCAATTCCAATACTATCACTGGTCCTAATATTAAATAGTCACTCCTACCTTAACGTCGACCGATCAATCCAATCTTACTAGAAGTTGCGGATTTACTGGAGTGCAATGGTATGCACCTTGATCTAATGGCTCTCTGTCATGAATAACTTCTGTTAGATGTCACTTAATCTTTCCAAAACCTCTTCACGCTTGAATCATTGATTATCATAACATTCCTCAAAATGCCACCCAGCTTACTCTAACTTCTGATATTTAAAAGCTTCCTAATTTGCATCTTTCCTTCACGCTTCGCTTCTTGGGTTTGGTTGGAAAAGAGTTGCCATTAATTCTGGCCCCAAAGAACCCAAAGGACATGTTAATGAATAGACGCGTGAGCCCGTCACAAAATCTGCATTTGATTATTTGATAATAATTTTGATTAGTTGAAACTTAAGCAAAATTTCCGAAAAACATTATTATTCTTTCTCAATATTTTATACTTATCTAAATTTTAAATATTTAAACACACATTTTGTCTTTAAGTTATGGACGAAAAATAGAATTTTGTTCTATTTTCCAATTACTTTATTTTATTTATTTATTTATTTATTTTGAATGAATAAATTTTTTAAATATTACTGTATTCTGATTAGGACTTGTATTTCACTCAATTCATTGCTTTAATATATTTTCATATCCATCAGTTAGAGTTGCAGAACAAAAATAGAAAACTATTTCTGAACGACCTTCCGAAGACGTGGCAATGGATGAATGAATCTCAAAGAGAAGTTTACTTTTATAATAACCTTGAAATTTTTATTTATTTAATTAGTTATTTAAAAAAAAGGCATAATGGTGATAATGTAAGGAAGGAAGGTTTCATTAAATGGCAACAGTACCTCCATTATAATTCAGTTAGGCGATTTATTTCATTTCTTTTTATTTTACTCATAGTACTGTTTACAATTTCCTGTTTAAAAAATCAAGGTTATTTTAAAAGTTTGAGTAAAGTACGACAAAACGATCATTTGGGTTTGTGAATTATTTCTTCATTCAATGAGGAAAAGGATTTTAAAGAAACTTATCAAACACACACACACACTTATATAAATAATGTAGTATGTAATAGATTCCAAGAAGACACATATATGATTGCATACATTTTGTAGCTTTTGCCTCCTAGTTAGCACTGTTTATCCTGTTGAAAATGGCATTTAGTTTCATAAATCAGAAAGACATGCTATAATAAAAGAGATAATTGCTTTAATAACATCATAAATGAGAAAAAAAAATTCTGTTTGTGTTTCCAGTAGTTTCTTCCTTGATATTTATATATATTACTTCAAGACTAAGTTAAAAGTTAATCATTTGTTCATATCATTATACTAACAAGACATGCTAAAAATTACAGCAATGTTCATAAATTAATTGGTTTTCCATTAAATCTTCAATAAACGATTTTTTTCAAACAAATTAAATTTTTCTCAAATATTCACTCTTTTTCCCTTACGAAAAATAAACAACAGCCCAATTAAGAAATGAAGCATTTTGGTTACAGGTTTTTAAAGAATAAGAGTGCAGCATCTTTACGATTCTAAATGTTATCTGTAATTTAACACACTTTTAACTATAAATTTTACAATTCATTATTAGTTAACAAATTATATATGCAATTGTGAATCTAAAATTAATATTAATTAATTAATAATTAAATTAGCCAAATATTCGTACATTAAAAACGCAGTTGTAATAAAATATTTAATCAGATCGATTTAATGTCAAAAATTTAATCTGCAACGAAAATGCTTTTTTTCTGACTTTGACTAGAAAGCTAAATTAAAATATACATTCAGCTCTTGAGCATATGTAAAGGTTACACATTAACTTTAAAGGTAGTATAAAGAATAATTTTAAAAATAATAAGAAATTTACACAGTTATTTTAACTGCTATAATGTTCAATTTTCTTGGGCAAAAACAAGCCAAAAAAAAGGAAGAACTAGAGAGTCAAAAGGCGCTCTTATAATTTTGTCAGTGTCCAAGCGCGACAATTTTTTCTTTTTAGAATCAGATATCATGATTTCGTTTTATTACTATTTTTACTACCATATTAAATAAACTGAATGATAAAAAAGTAAAATTGTAAACAGACATTAAATAAACCGCACCCAATTAGAACGAATTTCCAATTCTTCAACCTTTATATATGTTACGTTCCTATTAATTTTTAAAATAGCTTAAAAGAAAAGAAATGTGTAAATTTACATAAGACGTTAGCATAAATTTTACGTTATGCTGATTCGTTTAAAACACGTGTAATATTTGTGTAAAAAAATAATAAATTTCATAATAATGCAGTGGAGAGTTGTGTTGCTAATAATGAGAAAGGTTGAATGACCTTAAAACTGTATGTGTCGTGTATGTGAGTGGATGTTTTCCCCCCAATATCTTAGTTTTTGATACTCAAAACTTACTAATATATTACCGTGACCCTTTGACGTGTACTATGCTGTTGTACTACTCTCTATGTACTTTAGCATGTAGATCTATAACAATTTAATATTGCTTTAACGTTTATATAAGTTAATTTAATAATTAAAACAAAAAAAGAATAATCCTTCCACAAGGAAAACCATACAATAGGTGTACAGGGGTTTTGCTTGATCTTTAAATACTAAGCCCTCCTCCTCAATCGAAAATAGCTCAACTCTGAGTCCCAACAACTCATTTAATCTTCCATAATTTCAAAATTGCACCAACTGACCACCAAAGCTTTCGACCCAACCGACCACTTCTGGCTTCCCTAAATTCTAATATCAGCTTAAAGCGTGGGGAAATTGGTCTGGCTCCCTCAATTAAATTTCTATGAATAGCTGGCAGCGGTCCGTGTGTCAGAGAAAGCTAATATGTCCACCCCCTACCGACCAAACAGACGCAATTCTCTGTCCCGATCGTTTGACAAGGGAAAGCTATTTCATAAGTGAGAGAGGCAATTGCGGATCAGGTCTAACATTACATTGCGGACGTCCCGGTTATTATTGCTATTAATAGTTATTTTAATATAAGTTAGTGGGGAGTTTAACTAATTTATGATAAAAAAGTAGCTATATTTTGTATAAGAACTTTGTTCTGTGCTTTTAATCAGTGTAATATTATAATAAAGGAATAGTTTCTTGCTAATTCGGGTGATCAGTGAATTGGTCCAAATTAAAACCTTTCGATGTATAATTATTAATATCCCATAACGAAGCAAGGCAAGAGCTATTGGCAACACACGTCCTTTTGAGCTTGGAATTAGTGATGAAAATGCCTCCTGGACTGGCACCCAATTCTCCAAATCTCCACACCACACCAACTACCGCAGATTTAACACGTGTATCATCTTCCCCTACACCCATTGGATGTTTAGTGTAACCCAGTGCTTCTCAAACTTTCAATATTTGCAACCCAATTTTCAATCAGAATTTTCATCGCGTCTCCCCTACCCTCCATAAAATAACAGTGTATTTAATTCAATAATAATGCACTTTGATGTAAAGCTACAGTAGATTTTAACTATAAGCTGTACAAATTATCAGATAAGTATTAAATTTTTTATATAATTTTGTAAATGACAAGCTCTTGGGAGTCACTCGTAATTATTAATCTTGTTCCTAACCTAGTAATGATAAATTAATTATCAATTACAGTTCCTAACTTAGTAATGAAAAATTAATTATCAATTACATTTGTAACGTCGTGTAGAGCTGACCATTAATAAATTTTAACAGCCTAATATAAAATAAAAGCATCGTTTATTTGCTAAACAATTTGTAACTGAAGCAATAGAATTCAGTCCATATGTCAAGCCGGTGCAGTCAGTCCATATTCTATTCTCAACGCCACCGGCGTTCATCGTCTTTCCACTCCAATCTCGGACTAAACCCTTTTCTCCATCCAAGTTCGGCTCCTTTCTCTCTCTCTCCCGACTCTTTTTCTTCTCTTCTCCCGTCTCCTTCTTTTTTCTCCTGAAAAAGAACCTTTTAAACACCAGGGGTGTGTTCACAACACGCCCCTCGTCCCTTCTTATTGGCAGGTCACAAAAGTGTCTTGGCCTCCCTAGTCTCCTCCCTCTGTTCTCTAAGCTCTTCTCTCCTAAAAAAGACCCTTTTAAACAACAGGGGTGGGTCCACAACACGCCCCTCGTCACTTATCATTCGCAGGCCATAAAATGCTGACCACGGCCTCATTAGAGTCCTATTCGCGTACGGAACTCACAATCGCACTCTCTGCCCCGTCTGGAATGTACTGGCGCCAGATTTCTCGTTCGACATCTGGACATTTTGTTCATCGCACTGCCTGTGTTCCTTAGAGCCATTCTCTAATCATCTGCCTAGACGACAGTGTTCTCCGTTAGATAGGCTTCGTCTATTAACAATGAGTGCAGGAACTCCTACGTCCATTATGACTTTAAGTCAGAGTGTCGTCACGGATCCGAGGACAAACAATAAACAATGACCCTTAGCCACGTGCACTGGTCATTTTACAGCTGGTGGATCGTAAAAATTCAGGGACAATCGATGGGTGTGAGATCACAACAATCGAAGACGTCGTACTTTTCCCTTAACAGCTGGTGAAACCATAAAACTTATCGTGAATCGAAAGATGGGGATTCACAACAATCGACGATGTCACACATTGTGCAGGACCGATACATTTATAAGTATATTATACCAGTATAAATATGGGTTTTATTTTTATTATGTCAGAATTTGTTTTGTTCTGCTTTCTTTCAGTAAATTTGAAATTTTAAAAATTTTTATTTTCGACTTTTCGATATGCTCGCGCCCGCCTCGCAGGGTTATCATGCCTCCCTAGGGGAGCGTGCCCCACAGTTTGAAAAACGGGGGTGTAACCAGAACTCGAACAAGGACTTGAATGGTTTTAATTTACATTATATTGTGAACTGACATGAGGGTTATCTGCGTAAATCTGAACCACATTCAAGTGACGAGGACGACATCTCAGGTTCTCCGTGTAGAGAAGATGCCCGTTTAATATGTCAAACTTCAAAGCCCTCACGATAATGACGTGTGGAAGCTTGGAGAGGGGGATACCAGCTCAGATGTGATTCTTGTTACTCGACCTAGGTTTAAAGTTATGAGAACCGTCTCCAACAGCCCTAACTTTATTTGATTTCACTTGAGTTTACGTCGGACTGTGAAACAACACGAGGTCTATTGGAGGAATGCCCAAAGGAACCGAGCTCACTCAAAAAGGGTTTAGAGCTACAAACCGATCCCTCAGGAAACAATCCCCCACCACCACCCGTCCAGTTTTTATTGAAAAAAAATTTACATTTTATAAAAAGTAGAATTCAGTAAAATAACAAAATACAAATTTAAGGGTAACTGCACTATATACATACATATGTGAGAACGAAATACAAATATACAAAGCAAATATAAAAAAAATAACATAAGGAGTATAAGAGAGGGAAGAAAGGATATACATATTCCAACTTTCTAACAAATTCAAAATAAATAATAAAATTATCCAATACAAATACACCAAACAGACAGAAAGAACAAAAGAGAAAGAAAGACAGGAAACACAAAAATTTAAAAAAAAAGTTGTTGTTTTTTAAATTATACATTCACACACACACAGTTGACGTCAACACTTACTTTTGATATTTTTTTTCTCTTAATTGGTTCTTCAGTTTTGAACAAAAAACCCTGGAAAGAGGATTAATTAGAGGTAGGTCCATTGGCGACGAATCACGTAGTTTTAAAACACGGTCAACTGACAAGGATGACATTTGAACTGGTAACCCCTCTCTGAACAACCCCAACACGCCGACGTGAGTAATTTGAGCTACGGCATATTTTGCGAGCATCAGACTCTTTACACATCTGTCCTTCAATTGAACCAACAAGGAAGTACGACTAAGAAAATTCATTTGTGGTCGAGACTTGGTGTAATAGTAGTACTCTCCTTTAGGGTGTTCAACCCTCAAGGTAATTCCGCCGAATGTCCATTCAATACGGAGAAAAAAGCCTCCGAAATTCATGCTTAGCTTTTATACAATGAAATTTTAATTTCCTCCAATGATTTCGTTGCTTGGTTGATATATCGTCTGCATACTATGCACGAGGTCTGGGTTCAATTCATCGTTTAATTTTTTTTTTCATTTCATTTAATTATTTTTAAAATTAAATAAATATTTATGAAAGGTTTATTAAATATTAAATATTTTATGTAATTATTTTGTATTTTATAAAGTAAAAAAATACTGCAATTATAAAAATATTTATATTAAATTTTATATAAATATATTTTTATATTAATAAATAATATTTATAATAAAATATATAAAATAAATATTAAAGGATATTAAACATATAAATTAGTTACAAATAGTTTTATAATGTGAAATAAAATATAATGTAAATAAAATATTATGTATAACAAAATAATTTATAAAGTATAATATTATTAAATTAATTATTTTGTAATTAATATAATATAAATATGTCTGTTTTATATATTATTAATTTAGTTATTTTACAATTTTATAAAACATTTAATAAGTCATTTTTAAAAAATTAAATAATTTTAAAAAGTTTATTTAAATAATTTTTTAAAAAATTAATAATTATTCCAATAATAAATAATAAATCCAATAATAAATTAATAATAATTTAAATAATAAATATAATAATAAATTAATAGTAATTTTAATAATAAATTTAATAATAATTTAAATAATGCATTAATAATAATTTAAATAATACATTAATAATAATTTTAACAATACATTAATAATAATTTTAATAATACATTAAGAATAATTTTAATAATAAATAATTTAAATAATAAATTTATTTAATTGTTTTTACTTTATAAAATACAAAATAATAACATAAAATATGATTTAATATTTAATAAACCTTTCATAAACAGGTTTATTTAATTTTAAAAATAATTAAATGAAATGAAAAAACCAAAAAAAAATTGACCAATGAATCGAACCCCGACCTCGCGCATAGTATGCAGACGATATATCAACTAAGCTACGAAATCTTTCGACCCGAATTGACTGGCCATTCGGCGGAGCTACATTGAGGGTTGAACACCCTAAAGGAATACTACTATTACACTAAGTCTCGACCCCAAATGAATTTCCTTAGTCCTGCCCTCTCCTTGTAAGTTTAAAAATACTCGACAAAGCTAGCCACGAATTCGGGACCATGACCCAATATCGCGGCCATTCCCATTACTTTACATTAGCAACGTTGACCACCAGTGTACTGTCATGACTAGAATGCTAACGTGGCTACATTAAATCTTTAAAAAAAATTTGAAATCTAATCTATGTTATTATGCAGCTGTATCCTTTATTTAGCAGATATAAAGTCTAGAACTCAAGTGCTTTCTAACAACGAATATGTATTGGTTCTCCTATTATAGTTTACATCCACATTTAATACTACTATTTAACGAGGAAAATGTTAAAAGGCATGGTAACATTAAAAAGTCAATAATAATCCATCATAACATAATTACTATGATTATCAAAACTTCCCATAATATAATTTAACAATTATATAGTATTATTACAGCAAATAGCTCGTATACATTTAAGAATTATGAATGAGTGTTAATGCGCTTAAGTCAACTACATATGGTTCGTAATTATGTACCATTATAATTATGTCAAAATCAATTTTAAATTATATAAAGGTAGAGTATATATATATAAATACAGGTATGTAGATAAACTTTTAACTCTATTGCGAATAGGCTGTAATTGTGGAACTTAATTGTTTTCAAATTAAATTTTTATCACGAATTTCGTGTATAGTAAAATTTTAAATAAGTTTCATAAAGGCATATCTAAGCTTACTCACAAAGCAGAAATTTGCTTAGTGAGCAGAGAATTACGAAAAGGAACATCAATTTCTTCAAAATGGCTCGTAATTAACAATAAACGTAGTAATCAATGTAAAAGAAAAATTAATCGTTTTAAAACATAAACATTATGCTTACAAAGTTCAATATATTTTTCATGCGATATTTTGTTCAAAGAGAACACAAAGATTCTTGCAATTCTGAAATTTCAAAAATATAAACCAATGTATATAAAGTTTGCTATTTTCATGATAGGCATCAGTTACTGCAAAATTTTTTGAAAATTCTCAAAAAGAAAACAAATATAATATAAAAAAACTACTAAGAAATAACAAATAAACACTTTATTTTAGTTACTTTTTATCGTTTTGTCATCCAAAACAATCGAATGCATAAAACTTCAGTTCAATTGAATGCTTTGAAACATGAAAAAAAAATCTTTTAAAGTTTTGACCTAAGTCACTACAAATGCAGCCAATGTGACTGTATCTGTAATTCTTTAAATAATTAGCTTCAATGAATTAACTCTAATTAACTGTAATTAAATTGTCGCATTGTCACCCAAAACAATCACGTGAAGAAAATTTCAGCTCAAATGAGTGCTTTAAAACGTGAGAAAAAACTTTACAAACTTTCGACAAAAGGGTCTCTAAGTCGCCAAAAATGATGCCAGCGTGGCTGTATCTGTTATTCTTCGAATAATCAGTTTTAATCAATTTTTATTAATTATAATGAAATTACCGTATTGTCATCCAAAATAATCTCATGTATATAAAATTTCAGCTCAATTAAGCGCATTAAAAATGTATTTTATTAACGATTGAAAATTTTAACAAGATGAATATATAGAGAGTGACCTATACATATAAGAGTAGGAATTGAAAAAGGATAAAAAATTTCACTTTTCGAAATTTATTTGATTAATTTATAGATAGGGAAACGAGGTCTTGAAAAAAAGTTAGAATTTCATTTCTAGACATCAAACACAAACACCAGCATCAATAATAATCATAAAAATAATTCTCTTATAATATATCTTCAAGTTTACTATAGTATATAACCTTTTATTATATATATGTATAATTTCTTTATTTTCATGATCATAACTCAGCGTTTCACAAACTGTGGGGCACGCCCCTGTAGGAGGGCGGATAACTCTATAAGAGGGGCGCAAACATATTGAAAAGATGAAAACAAAAGATTATTTTTAAAAAAATATTTAATTTGCTAAAAGTAAGCAAACAAAATACATTCTGATATGATAAGAAATAAAAACACATTTCATTGATATAATACACTAATAAATGAATCAGTATTGCACAATGTATTTTATAATTAATTTAACAATACAAAGTTAAGAACAAATTTAATAATTACCATTGACCTTATGGGCTTGTTATACATAAAATTATAGACAAAAGTTAAAGTCTCGCAGGTGTCCTTATGTGATGTATGGAAAGGGAGGGGATACTCTGAAATGAGTAAATCCTTCGCAAACACAGTCAGGGGCCTTTTGTTGCATTCCAAAGCCTTCGGAATAATTTTAGGAATAGCAGTACACAGAAAAGATCGTAATTCGGAAAGACATATATATATATATATGTCAGGGGAAATTAACGCTTTGGCTGAGCTAGACGTTTGGATATGCCGGAGGCACTTAAAAGGTTAAAGCCGTATTGTAGCTTTACCATCGAAGTATAGTATTATTGAATTCAATACATTGCTATTGTATGGAAGGAGGGCGATGAGAAAATTATGATTAAATATTGGGTCGCCGATATTGAAAATTCGAGAAGCACTGTCATGATTCAACCACTGTGGTGCTTATAAGACACCAAAGGATTATTGTTCTAGAGCTACAGATGCCTTTAGTGAACCTGAATATTTTGCGTAAGTATAAAATTTATCATCATTGTTTTTTTTTTAACTCTCAACTTTCCCAGCCAAATTTTTAGAGGGTTGCATCAGACTACAGTGCTAAAAAAAATTTCATTTTAAGGAAAATAAATCATCTTTATAAAGAAATAATAGTGGTTCTTATTTTTGAGTAGTGAATGCGAAATTAAATTGGTAAAGAATAATTAATTACTATACACTCAAAGGGTTCTGCGAAATGTATTATTTATATAAAAAGTGTAAATAGTTATCACTTTGTGGAAGTCTTCAAATAAACTTATAATGTATGTGTGCTCAACAAATCATGTTCATCTGATTTCGAATGTGAAAGATTGTGTACTTTCGACGTTTGTTTGTTTTCACCAATAGGAAACTAAATTTTCAAGAATATTTTACAACAGCTAATGTCGTCGGTATGGAACGTTACCAGGGAACTCGTAGAGGGTTATCATGTGTTATTACTAGAAAAATAAATTCGCTTTTTTTTACACATAAAAGTGATTTATATCTTATTAAAATTTGAATTAACTTATAAAAAAAATTCTCGCAAAAGTTTGAATCTTAAAAAAAAGTCTGTAATGTATATTCAGAAGTAAATAATAGTTCTCAGTGAAATGACACTATGTAATAATAATAGCATTTTTAATTAGTTATACAGTTATTCAATAGAAGGCGCCACATGTTTAATAAATTAATAATATTATATTTTAATTGAATATTCTTGTGTATGCTTGTGAATTTTTTTTTTCATTTTCTATAAAATTTATATCAATATATCAATAGTTTATGTTTTTGAAATGTATATACAAATAGACGTAAAATTATTTTATCATAATTCACTAATTTTAATCTATGCGTTAGTGCAATTTTGACTTTGTATCCAGCGGGAAACATTATTTGTTTCTGTACTCACGAAGTAAGTCTTATCATCTACTTTATTGCATCGACTTTAAATCTATACTAGTAAATACTAGAAGGCTATAACTTCATCGTTATCTTTTAATAGTATAGTGTGTATTTAGTTTCTAATACTTAAATTTCTCCTAGTATTATTCCCTCGTTTCACAAATTACAGGTGAAGGTTGGCTAGCCCTAAAATTTTGCTTAAACCTGCAATTTTGGTTCCTAAGGCTAGGGGTTTACTATTTTAATATTGTGGGTAACATTTCCAACTATCTTGAGTAAGCTATTTGTATATATTTATATGGATTATATATATATACACATCCTTTTGGGAGCTAAAACCGCTCAACTTTTAATGCACCGTCAAGGTAGTGCAGTTGGTTAGGCACTGGTCTTGTACGTCAGCGCTTCTCAAACTTTCAGTATTCGCGACCCAACATTCAATCATAATTTTCATCACGCCCCCCCCCTCCATACAATAACAATGTATTTAATTCTATAATACTATACCTTGACGCTAAAGCTACAAGCCTCAAGCTCTTTAGCCTCTTAAGTGCTACCGGCGTATGTAAATGTCTCACTCAGCCAAAGCGTTAATTTTCTGAACGTAAATATACGTCTTTCCAAAGTACGATCTATTCTGTGGACTGTTATCATAATATTATTCCGAAGGCTCTGGAATGCAATAAAAGGACCTTAACAATTTATTTTTTTTCATATTTTTTGCTTATTTATTCCTTCACACTCTCCTCCCCTCCCCCCCCCAAAAAAAAAACGTCACATACTTGCGTCTATGTGGAAAACGGTGGCATTGGGGAGCGTAACTTTTAATCGGCAGTTAAGGAATTAAGTATAAACCTTACAAATTATCAAGAAAAGTGTTAATACAAGCCCATGGTGTCACTGGTAATTATCAAACATGTTCTTAACTTAGAATTGTTAAATTAATTATAAAATACATTGTCGCGTACTCATACATTTATAAGTGTATTTTATCAGTGTAAATGAGTATTTAATTTTTTATTACGTCGGAATGTATCTGTTTGATTAATTTCAGTAAATTAATATTTTTTTAGTAAAATAATCTTTGGTTTTCGACATTTTAATATGCTCGTGCCCTCCTCGTAGAGTTATAAGGTCCGTCTAGGGGGCACGCCCCTCTGTTTGAGAACGCTGTAGTACATTCAAGTTTGTGGTCTCGATTTTCATGATGCAAAAATTCGACAGCGTGCATGCCAAAATATTGTGCGATATGTTAAAGATCCCTACAGTGCCTGTTTGGCTTAGGTGCTCTCTGTAAAATAAAACTCCTAGTACAATTTGGCATCTTCAGACTTCAGGTGCTTCCCTGCTGGGTGCTACAAAATTACACTGTGGCAATTGATATCCATAAGTGGCGCACACAAGGGGGAGTCCTGGGGTCCGGACTCCCCCCAAAGCCCTTGATTTTTTCCCCGATTGATTATAATTCTAAGTATATAGTACAAAAATTTGATTAAGTATTTGTTATTAATGATTATTTTTATTAATTAATGCTAATTATTTATTCAATAATTAGTTTTTTACTGTATTTTTTACCGAAAATCGACAAAATCAAAAGGAGCGTGATACAAGAATGGTGAACTTTCGACCCCGAACACCCCCTTCCTTGAAAAATTCTGTGTGTGCTACTGATATCCACCTATAGGGCGCCACACTAAAAAGTGATACTATCTCCAGTGGAATGTGATAGGTCTGCTATGTTAATTATAAACCCTCAGCCCCCCATATGAAAGAGAAAAAAAAAACTTTTTAATCGTTTCATTTGTATTACAAGAGTACTCTGTTTCTACTCCTATACTAAAAACCATTTTATTTTACAAAATTACGTTAGGTTGCAACAAATACACATAGGCAAAGAGATACTTTTTTTTTAAAATGATGAAAACAATTAACTATAAATGTTTTTTTTTCTCTTAACATAAATGGTTTTTATTTCTTAAAAAACATTTAGGAAAGATTTCATCAAACGGATCTATTAGCATAACAAAACCACTTATTTAATAGCAATAAGCAAAGCACCTATTGCAAAATGCACACACACTCCAGTTTATTTACCAATGCAAGCTAATCTCCCCAGCACCTTGACTCTATGGGGAGCAGTGTTCCTCTCCTGGATATGTCAAGATTTAATCGTCATTGCTTAACAGCAAATGCATCAACCGACCAATCAACACGACCCATCCATTAGCATGGACACTCGTTATCCGGCCTCGGACTATCAGACACAGGGTGATGGCTTTTCCAGGTGTGAGTGATCACTTTGTAATGAGCGGACAATGGACCAACATTAGCGCTACAGGCATGCATTAGCCCGGGGTGATTACTGCTCTGTGTGATTAGGTTACTCCGGTGCTGGGCTTTGGGGGGAATTGCTGCAGGGGCACCGAGTGACACGCCTTATTGTGACGACAGAGCACAATAGCAAACAGAGGTAAGTTAGTAACAATGACAATGGGAAGGGTCTTGATAAGGATTGGTTTCATGAAGCTGCTACCTTTTTTTCAATTCCTACTATTTGTTCGCACTCTCCCTATGGATATTTATTTATATATCTTGTTCAAAATTTCAATCGCTTAAGAAATACTTTTTACTCATCCACTCAAGTTCAAATGCATGTTTTAAACTTGTAGTGAGTGGCACTTGATGTTAATACAGTTTTTTCAAATAGATATTAATTCATTAATTTGATTTAATTAATTAAATATAGTTTGAGAGATATATATATTTCTCTCTCTCAGTTCCTATTATTCCTCTAGATGACTGCACCATCGAATAAAGCAGCTTTTGTTAAATATGTGATGAAGATTTAACTTAACCTAAATAACCATAAGTTAGCTAGATGTCAGCATTCCTTTCTCTCTCACACACTGGTTTTAAGATAAATTCAAACCTACTATATTCAACTTTTATTTAAAAACAGTAATTACAAATTTAAAGTGGCTAAAAAGTGTTTAATGTTAATTTAAAAGGTGTTTTGCTACTTAAAGTATTGTGAATCTGTCATATGTATATACATAACTATATTAATTGTACTTATTTAACAAAAAGTAAAATAAAAATCTAATAAAAAATTTGTTGTTGACCTAAGTAGGAATTGACTTAATTTTTTATGTTACTTGTTTTTTTTTAATGCAGGATCTTATTGAAAATCAATGTTAATTTAATATTAAAAGCATAAGGAGTTTTTGATTGAATAATAATTATGAAGAGTTCTTGCATTTTGGTTAAATTCAAGTTTTGTAATAAATTCAACAATACAATGAGATTAATTCGTATATTTTTTCAGGAAATCTCTGACAGGTTCTATCCGCGGTTTTTCATGCAATCCTCTAGGGGAAATCTATTCATAACTGCGCTTTGAGTTTAGAACTATTTTCCGTAGAGATGACTTCATTCTATGCTAATGTAAATACTATTTAAACCCTGGCAAGGGATGTGTTAAAATAAATCGTGAATAGTGAGTTGTTCGTATTGAAGTTATCATTCGAACAACCAACTACCATTCGGAGAAGTGGAAATACTAAAGAAGTTGATTTGAAGAGATCCATAGCAGTTTAGGGAAGACCTGACAAGTGGATCAAGACATAAGTGTACTTTGAATAATCTTATCAGTTACATTAAGAAAATGGTTATGATTACTACCAAGGTTATTAACCTTAAATTAATCATAAATTGAATATTCTGAAATAAAACTATATTTTTTATAAAAATATCTGCTTCTTCAACGACCCCTACAGCACTTCCAACCTCTGGTTTGTGATAGATCTAACAAAATTACGAATACACGAAGGAGAGCTCAAAAGATGTCTGAAGGTTAACTTTCATGCATTCGAAATTTGATTTGGTGTGCATATGCGTACAATTTAAAACGCGCACGGAATTTTTCCCCGCTGTTTAAAGAAGCTGCCAGCCACAGGCAGAGTGCCAACGAGTGAAGAAACGATAGTGAGCACTTTGTAAGAGGCCTCTCTCGCGGGCACCTAGATGTGTAGGGGGAAGGGAAGAAACACTCAACATGATTCAACTAACCTATTTATTTTCACACTAAGAACAGACACAATTTCAACTAATAATAGAAAGAGAATGTTTCAATAATAACCATGAAAGTGGGACAACGACAGTAAAACGTGAGAAATTAGGAGACTAACAAACTTGATCTTTCTCTTGACTAAGGATCCAACCTATTATTCGATTTAATCTAATCTTATTTCAATCTTGGTGAACAATCGTCACTTTAAAGTTTCCTTCTAATAAGAATCAAATTACTATAATTCTAATATTATACTTTCAGTAGCAATCTCAGCTGGCTCGAGTATATCTTTTCTACTTTTCTCTTTCAAGTTAGAAAAACTCGCCTATTTATAGTAAGTTAATTTACATATCATGATTCTCTTTTTCCGAAGAGTTGGCTGTGAATAACGCGAATAGATAGCCCAAAGATTTTTCAAGAGGTTTAGATGGAAAAACGCGTATAGATCCGTCACAACTTCCAGACTCTCATTTTCGACTAAGTGAAAAAAGAAGAAAAATTTCAACATCACCACTTTGTAAAATTTTGTGTTTAGTTTGGTGTCACTTGGTTTTATAAGAGCACCTTAAAAGAGAGTTACGGAATGTCCTGCTAACAAGATTGTAAGAAGCAGTATGCGCCTAACCAACCCCAAGGGACTTCCTTTAAAAACTTCAATGTGATATTTTGGGGATTGGATAAAGTATTCTTTCCCTGAAAGAGTTCGAATTCTTATGAACGCATATCGTATAATAGTAAGAGAGGTGATCAGAAAAAAAGGTTACAAGTGGAATAAAAAAATATTTATTAACAATAGACAGAGAAAATACAAAAAGGGAATTAAAAGGCATACGTGTCTATCACATTTCGACATAAGCACCAAGTCTATTGAGGCATTTATCAGAACGCAGAACAAACTTGTTTAACCCATCGCGGTAGAAATCAAGTTCTTGTCCATTGAGCCAGGTCTTGGAAGATGTTTTTACATCACTGTCTTTGAATATGCAACACATCAGAAACAATACGCTGCAGGCTACCATAGCTCAGTCCCAGCTTTGACGAGATTTCACTCAGAGTTACCAATTGATCATTTTGAAACATTTCCTTAATTCGTGCTTTGTTGATTTCTGCCATTGAAGAACTTCGCTGGATGCTCCCCTATATTGCGGTTTTCGACATCCTGTCTGCCTGATTGAAAAGAGTGCAACCATTTCGCTATATGTTGTCTGATAATTGCTTTTTCTCCAAACGCTTCCACGATTTGACTGTGAATGCCAGATGCGGACACATTCTTTGCTCATAAAAAATGAACTTTCAAACGAGACCAATTTCCCAAGCATTTTGCCATTTTAATCGTCCTGAAGCGTCTAGAAATTTTAATTGCCTACCCGCAAACTAGCTTTACGACAAGTAGCGCCTTTTGTCTTCACTCTAGGGAAGCAAAATTTCTCCAAAGTATGTAATTTTCAAGTGCTGCGGCTTGTAACATTTCTTTTTTCTGATCATCCCTCGTACAATGAAAACCACAATTTGTGAAAATATTTGATTTATATAAATATTAATTTAAACATTAATATGAGTGTAGTAAAAATAATATGAAAAAAATGTTTTCTTTTGCTTATAACATTTGAATTCGA
The DNA here is from genome assembly GCA_019973935.1 of Trichonephila clavipes. Classification (NCBI taxonomy): domain Eukaryota; kingdom Metazoa; phylum Arthropoda; class Arachnida; order Araneae; family Nephilidae; genus Trichonephila; species Trichonephila clavipes. Next base: position 49,771 of record BMAU01002203.1, on the reverse strand, counting down.
ATAGCAAGTTGTGACGGGCTCACGCGTTTTTTCATTAACATGTCCTTTGGGTTCTTTGGGGCCAGAATTAATAGCAACTCTTTTCCAACCAAACACAAGAAGTGAAACGTGAAGGAAAGATGCAAGTTATGAAGCTTTTAAAAATCAGAAGTTAGAGTAAGCTGGTTGGTAATTTGAGGAATGTTATGATAATCAGTGATTCAAGCGTGACGAGGTTTTAGAAAGATTGAGTGAAAGCTAAAAGAAGTTATTCTTGACAGAGAGCCATTAGGTCAAGGTGCATACCACTGCACTCCAGTCAATCCACGAGTTCCATTAAGATTATATTGATCGATCGACATTAAGGTAGGAGTGACTATTTAATTTTAGGATATGTGATAGTATTGGAATTGAGTTTAGGTGAGTTAGTTATTGATAGTGGTCCGGGTTATGTTATTGCGGTATTATATATATTTAGCCACCGTAGATTCTCTCACATATATTATTATTATCTAATCGGTTAGATGTTTAAATTTTAAGATCCAAACCAAGTCAAATTAAGATCATGGCAGCTTCTAGTTCTTATGTTATTCCTACACCTGTAGCTCACGCTGATAATCAAGAAGAAGGGCACCCGAGGGAGGGGGTTGCCCTTACAAAGTGAAACTATAATTGAAAAAATAAAAGTTAATAATATGATTTATAAAGCAGGATCTTACATTTATATTGAAAAAATAAAATTGAATGTAATTATACACTTGATCAACGATTTTTTGGTCTATTGACGATAACTTCATAATTTTAAATCACGATGAAGGGACGAAGGCGAGTTGGTACTCTTACAAATATCCACAGATGACCATGTGAGGACTTTGTGAAAGAGTTGCATTTAACTCATACATCTCTCGTTGTTCAGCATGAAGGATCTTTAACGAAATTTGAATTCGAATAAGGAGTTGGACTACAAAGCATCACCAATCAAGAAATTCAGAGATTTGACTGTAACTGTAAGATATTTTTAATGAAAAGAGAAGACATTTACAGCAAAGTACTTATAAAAAAAGAAAATACTTATCTCAGACTTATGATACCCATGCTGTAGATGAGGGGTGTCAAACTCACGGCCCGCGGGCCACATGCAGCCCACAGCGAATATTTTTGCGGCCCGTTCAATAAACCGGAACACAATAATATGCAATAAAATTTTTAAAAAATTCTCCCGAAATATTAAAGATAGTAGCAGAGAAGAGATTTCAAGTGTCAGGATGTAAGCACACACACACATACACATCTTTATATATACACTGGTGTGCAAAAATTAAGGACGAGACGGTTTTTTCAATATAACTTTGTACAAAAGCTTTCCAAATCAACACATTTAATACCTTAAGATCCCCAATACGTAAGGACATGTGTAATATGTAAGCAACACTTACTAAAAGAGAAATCAGAGGGATAAAAAGAAGCTGTATTGAAAAAGTAGCATGGAATGCAATGCGACTGAAGGCCGAAACATCCCTGTGATGGGTGTCCAGCAAGAAACATCCGGTCTTTAGTAGGGGATATGATCTCCCCTGACTGCTAGGCAGGTTTCACAGCGTCTGCCCATGCTGAGAATGAGGGTGTCAATGAGTTGTTGAGGCATTGCTGCCCATTCGTCTTGCAGCGCCATTCGAAGCTCCCGAATCGTTACTGGTGATAAGGTACGAGCTGCCAAGCGTCTGCCTAGAAAATCCCATACATGCTCGATGGGATTGAGATCCGGAGATCGTGCCGGCCAATCCATACGTTCAATATTCTCACTCTCTAAGAGCTGTTCGGCAGCTACTGTGCGATGACATGGTGCATTGTCGTCCATGAAAAGAACAGTAGACCCATAGCGCCTCTAAAAAAGACGCACATATAGAAGAAGAATCTCGTTACAATAACGGGTCCCGTTGACTGAACCTGCGTCGAAGATGTGAAGGTCTGTACGACTACCAAGCATGATGCCCTCCCCAAACGAGAACACCGCGATCTCCATACCTGTCCCTTTCAATGATGTTCGAGGGATGATTGCGGCTTCCCCGCTCTCTCCAGATGAGTATGCGATGAGAATCCCTACTCAAACTGAATCTGTTCTCATCCATAAAGAGTACTCGTCCCCATTCATTGTCTCTCCAATTCTGGTGTTCCCGGCACCACAGAGAACGCCTTCTCCGATGGGCAGGCGTTAAAGGCATACACCGTACAGGGCGTCGTGCAAACAGACCACCACCGTGCAGTCTTCTGGCCACGGTAAAACGCGATATCGGTCGTCCAGTCGCCTGTGTCGTGTGTCTAGCGATTTCTCCCGCTGTCTGCTGCCTGTTTCTTCTGGCCTGTAAGACAATGTACCGGTCATCTGCGGGTGTGGTTCCTCGTGGACGACCACTACTGAACCCCCGGATAGCTGTTCCTGTAGTTTGAAATTGTCTCCAAAGTTGTGAAACGATGCTGTGAGCAATTCCGAACTCTGCAGCCACACTTGTCACACTGCGGCCTTCCTCCAACTTCCCAATGATTCGCCTCGGGTAAAAGCATCCAGATGTCGTCAACATATTGATTATTCGCCATTTCTCGCTGAGGCAGCAACTCGGTGTGATTTTAATTGCTATACGGCGTGCAATCTCTTTGCCAGAAATACTGATCTTACACCGACAACATACTTTATACTACTCAGACACTCCCCCATTACGTCTACCTGCATATCTGCGCATGTTCTACCGTACATCACCTTACTTAATCTCCTGATTGGTCTTTCTGTCCGCTCTGCCTCTTCGTTTAGCTGATATGCTAATTTTTCGACTTCGTCCTTAATTTTTGCACACCAGTGTATATGCTCGTATTTTGTTGTTACTTATGCCACCTGATCAACATTAACATCAGATTAAGACCCACGAAATTAATCGTGGCAAGCTGTACGACTGTCAATATCCTTAGCTTTGAGCACCATATTGTTGACAGTACAATTTTGCTCGGTTCCATTCCAATTTTGAGGGAGAACACCCTGGGGTGGTCAGAGGCCTCCCACTTATCTTCCCCTTCTACCAATCTCACAAGAGAACATGTGGCTCGATGGCTTCTTAGAGCATTCCCATGATATATGTGTGTTTGTTATTGTATCATTCGAAATAAACCTACCTTTCTATGAATGTTGATTTGTTTTGCGCGGCCCACCTAAACTTAAACCTTGTTGATTTGCCCAAGCTAGATTTTGAGTTTGGCAATAAACGAGTTTGATTAATAAACATACAAGATGCAAGATCACGTTCTGCAAAAATAGATACGCACTAGTTAGTATTGTGGATAGTTTTAAAACAGATTATTTTGACGCATATCCAAGAAAGGCATCGATAATGTTCGCGAATAATGAATAACGTAATTTTAAAACAAAACTTTTCGTCTAAAATGAAATTTTTTGCTTTAATTTTTTTTAAATCTCGAAATCAAAAACTTTTATTTTCTCTTCTCACTTTAAAAATACCAAAAGTTAAATTTTAAAAGTCTTCAAAACCACACACAGTATATATAGTCCCCCCCCTTCTCTCTCTCTGCCATATTATTCGAGCTCACAGTATAGAAGGGCTGATACACGCGTTAAATTTTTCGAGGTTCGTTCAAAGTCCTCCCGTTGGCGTAATATGGAAGTTTGGAGGTTATATCCGCTCAAATGTCGTTCTCGTCATTTAACCGTGGCTTAAATTTAGGAGGTTCATCGCCACTAAATTTAGCACATCGCTAAACTAAACTCAGGGGTGCAACAGCCCATTGGAAGGTCAAGGACTGTTCCTCTCTCAGTTTTCGTGACCTTGGGTGCTGAGGTGCATATTCAGACGTTCGGGTGAGGTAGTCAGTCGACGTGAGCCCCTCCCCCCACACACAAGGAAGCCTGTTACTCATTTATCGACCCACTGAAGGAATGATAGAATGAGGTGTTGTTTCTCACAGTATTATATTAATTAAAAATCCAAATTTAAGGTACTTAAGTGTGGAACCCGTAACCGAGATAAAGTTGTGGGTTCGAACAATGGAAGACCTAAAATGTAGTTGATTGATGAACGCTAAATTTGTTCAAGCTCAAAATCATCACAGGGGCGTTGTATAGAAGCTCGGGTCCCCCATCCGGTATAGTGGTTTTTAACACTGAGTGCTGTGCCGTAGGGCCTGGTTTCCAATTCTGGAGAAAGCATGAATGTTTACAAATGTATAGTGCCTTTGTGGCAGGGGGGGACTCTAAATAGACGACGAGTCGTAAGTCATCTCTTGAGGTTGGTAGAAATCTCCTGACCATTCCCCAGTATCCATCAAAATTGGGGTGGAACCGATACAAGTCATACTGTCAGCTGTATGGTTCTCAAAACTGTGGCAAACGACAGGTGTGCATCTAGCCCTTTACCACAAAGAATTTTGTGGGGCTCAATCGGGAACCGTCAGATAGGTGATATTAGCAACAAAAAATACAACAACAAAAGTTCGGAAAACGGGATGTCAGCTGAATGGTCATCGTCGTCATTTGACCGAGGCTCACAATTACGAGGTCCGAGACCAAAAGCCCTCAAGCTGCTGCTTTGCAGTGTTGTTGTTCTTGTCGTGTGTTATTTATCCTGGGAACATATGAAATACAATTGAAGAAGAACATAAAGTATACACTACAACAGAAGAATATACACAATTATATATATATATATATATATATATATATATATATATATATATATATATATATATATATATATATATTACAGATGATCCCAGCATGTAACAAGAAGGGGTCCGCTGCTTTTCCTTTCGAGACGGAAATCCATTTCAGGTGAAAGACCGACTTCTTTCCCGAAGAAGATACAACTATGTCTTACTCGAGATTACAAGCCGGGGGTCATAGCCACCCTACTGGCTGGGCGACCTACGCAGTGTTGCTTTAATTTAATAACTAAACAAATAGTGTGAAACATTTCTCTCTCTCCCTCATTGGACATGATATTTTCAAGAATTTTTTCAATAAAAAATGCAAGAAAAAAACTATTTTATGAATGATTAATTTCGAGTGACGATTTGATTTGATTTTGCTCCGCACTCGGAACCATTGAGGATGGACCTCATAATTTTGAATCATGGACAACACCTGAACAGGAATTCCTCTCAAATCATCCACGCAACACCAAAGGGAAGACTTTGTATCTTAACAGATTGAACGGGAATAGGCCCCATCCACACGGTAGATCTTTAGTGATCCTAGGTTTCAAATCTGTCAACCGTCAAACAGTCAACCACGAGCTTTCTACCAAGAGCACACGTCGTCCACGATTCTATTAAATCCGCAATATACATAGAAATAATTCTCTTACATCAAGATTTAATTTATTCAAAGTTACTTATTACTTACATTAAAAGCTTGCTTATTCAAATCTTTTCGGAGTTGTGGAGAATATGTAAAATTGCAGAATTTAAAAGTTCATAGCTAACATAACCGATGAATTCCCTTATTTTATAAATTTTATTTTCATTCATAAATTTCCATTTATTTTGTACATACGCGAATAAACCCCACCACAACTTTTCCCCAAATTCAATAATAAAATCGACATATTTCCAAAAGTTTTCAATCCGGGAATTTTTTCGATAACGGAGCCATGAATATTTCAAGCATATAGTGTTTTCGAAATTCCGATAGAGAGCACTACTTAAAAATCTCACCGTAGACGAGATTCAAGGATAGGAAAAAAGCAAAAAAAAAAAAAAAAAAAATCTATCCGAGATGATAAAAAAATTTGATAAATTTCAGAAATTTTTTTTTTCCGAATTCACTTACGAGTTTCGTTTCCGGGAATCTCTTTCCCTCTTTTTCTTTCGGAATCTGTTCCCACTTTAAGGTTGTCCCAGACGCGCGTGCTGTAAAGAACCAGTCAAAATCGTAGCAGCCTAGAATCACATTAGATTTGAGCTTTAGAAATTCTGCAGTCACCCGTTACACAGAGCATCACGTGATTCCAGATTTAGTTTTCCCTTTTTTCCCCGTATTCCATGTCGTATTTTATGTTTTAGGTGGATTTTTTTTTCCTTTTTCCGTATGCAAAGAAACAAGTTTGAAATAACACTGGTATATAGTTCGTCCCTGGATAGTTTAAAGTCGTAAATCGAATATAGAGTGTCCGAGCAATAGTGGAACTGTGTATTTCCTGATTTGTGTGCAGTTTTTAAGGGCGATATATGTAGAGTTTAATATGAATTGTGATTGATATATTTTCTAAGAGTGAAACAAACTCTCTAACTCAGTGGTTCTCAAACTTTCACTACTGACGACCCAATTTTCAATCAAAATTTTTATCGCACCCCCTAAAATTAATAATGTATTCAATGTAATAATAGTGCACTTTGGCGCTAAAGCTACAATACGATCATAATTATAAACCGTACAAATTAACAATATAAGTATTAAATTTTGTACATGTTACTTTTAAGTAATATTTTTTTTTTTTTTTTTTTACTTTTTAGTTCGATTCGCTATAAAAGCGTGTTTTTTAGTTGGTTTTAAAACTATAAGTTATTTTATAGTTATTTTTACTATACACGATAAAAATCACAATTCCAGTGAATAATTTAACTAAGAGAAAATATACTTACCTACTTTCAAGGACTTTTCAATTTTTCTTAGAAAATTTCAGAAAAAATCCAATAAAACTAAAGAAAATGTTCCAAATGTGCGTGTCCTTAATAAAGGATATAAATCACAGACACTTTTAGCTAACAACACATGAACGTTATTTTCCAGCTAAACTGTCATATTTTGTTCACGTTTTTGTAGTTTTGCTGTTGTTTGATGATCTACAAATAGCATTTTGAACTTTTTCTTCCTTGTGTCTTTTTGACAAGGCGAAGTGCTACATTATGGCTCCATAGTTTTCTTCATAGAGATCTTTAGGCAGCATTTGAAAATTTCAAATCAACTCAAATGTTTCATGTCTAACGCTTTTCTGATACTTACTTTCGCTATCTTGATTAATAAGCATTATTTCAGAAGGTTCTTCAATTGCTTGATCAGTTTCAGCTTCCTTCAATAGGGATCACAGATGCCCATTTTTTTTAATATTCTGCTTATTTGCATTTATAAACCATAATAAGTCTTACAACACAGCAATCAAAACAACAAAATTGTTCACGGGGAAAGTGTAGCAGGTTCTAAAAAATAATTGTGGAAAACACTTTTCATTATGCATTATGTGTTTCAGAATACTCATGCTTACCCATATATCATAAAACTCTTTCACATGGAAAAAGATGTAGCAGAAATATATTATATATATGTACAACTTCCCTAAAAAAAAGACGGAGATAACCATACCAGTAAGTTCGAAGGTCAGCTAAAGTAATATTTTAGGTTACAAGAAACGTAATAAAAAATCTCTCATTGTTTGATATCGTTAAAAGAAAGGTAAAAAAAATCTCTCATAGCAAAGCAAATGAATTTTTTTTTTAAATTTGGTTATAGGATAAAAGATGGCTAATGAGCGTTTGAAGTGGAATATTTTATTTTTGATGATTACCAGATGATAAAAATAAATTATATCAGTGCAAATGTGTATTTTTTATTATGTCAGAAAGCATTTTGTTTTACTTCATTCCAAAAAATTATTTTTTTAAACCTTTTATTTCAATATGTTCGCGCCCCCCATAGGGGGGGGTGCCCCACAGTTTGAGAAACACTGCTCTAACTTATATCTCCATGTGATTTCTACCTCTTCTATGTTCTATATTTAAACCTTTTTGACATTTGAACTGCCGGATTTTTTCGATCTACTTTAAATAAGTACAGTCGAACCTCTCTATATAACGAACCTCTATATTGCGAATTTTTCTATATAGCGAACTTTTTACTGGAACCTTGAACATTTCACGATTTTCTTCGGGAAATAACCTGTCTATAGCGAGGTGCATTTTTCATATGACGAACTTTTCTTTTGTGATACAATTTTTGCCCTCACTTTTTTTTAAAGTACTTCTGAAAAAATTTCATGTTATTCTCTCTTTAACACATTTTATGGTGGTCATAAATCTTGAACTGGTTTTATTAAATCCTAACTCACCAAGAGCAATAGAGTTCTGGACGTTTCATCCAAGAAGTGCAACCTTTAACTCTCATTGCCCAGTTCACTAGAAACATCTTCGATATCCTCTTTCACCCTCTGTGGAACTGTCCCGTGTACCCGTGTTCTAATTATAAAATAATGTATGTTTAATATTACTTGTTTGCTTGAAAAAATGTCCTTAAAAGTCATTAGTTTTAGTATAAAATTATTTCTTTAATATAGAAAATATAGTGAATCTTTTTGATACTCTTTTTTCTTGTTTTCCTTGCAGTTTTTCTTTCTTTTTTGATGGGTAAGATGTATAAAATAAACATATATTAATTTTAAAAAGATATGAATAAATTTTTTAATGTATAGTGTTCATGAATTTAAAATTTGTTTTATGTGGTTTAAAAAGTATATTAAACGATGTACCTCTACATAACGTATTTTCCATATAACGAACTTTTTTACGGGATTTAGCGACTTCCTTATATAGAGGTCCGACTGTGTATCTTTTTATAGAACACGTTTTATTAATACTAAATAAGAAACATTGAAGCTTCAACACACTTTTAAAAACGGGAAACACTTTTTTTTTATGCCGGTATCATAAAATTCAGCAATTCTGGAAGTGACAATTTTATTGAATGCCTTTTTCAGAAACTCTTAGATTTCTTATGAATTTCTCCTGCAAGAAGATATCCAGATGTTTGAAAAAGTGATAATCTGTAGGCGAGAAGTCAAGTGAATATGGTGGGTGGTCTAAAGTTTCATAGCCTAACGTGTGTAACTTTTGAGAAGTGATCATTGAAATATGTGTTCTATCATTGTCGTGGAGAAAATTTGAGCCTTTTCTATTTATAGAGCAATGCTGGCTGTTTAATTGCAAGTTTCTGGTGCATTTCTTAGGCTTCATTACAATGTTTATTCTTTGTAATGGTTTCGCATAGTTTATGGGGGATCAAACCAGATGAGGATCATCAAACAGCCACCATAATTTTCTTTTGATGGAGTTTTGGTTTCGGGAAGTGTCATGGAGCTTTGTTGGCATCCAGCCATTGCGCTGTACGTCGCCGATTGTCGTACAGAATCCGCTTTTCGTCACACGTCCCAGTTCAATTGAGAAACGGATCAATTTGTCTCCGAAGAAATGTAAAACGTTTCTTTTTGATTCTCATTCAATTCATGAGGAACCGATTGATCCATTTTTTATAATTTTGTCAATCCTTTTTAGGTGCCGAAAAGTGGCTGTGGGAGTTACGCCCAGTTCTTCTGCGTAACCTCTAACAATATTACCGGGATTTTGTTCAGCTATTGCTAGCAGGAATTCGTTGTTCACAACTGGGAAAGCAGACAGTTGTCCACAACAACTGTCTGCCGGCCCAGGTCTTCATCTGAGAGATTCTCGTCCCTAGATTCAAGCGCCAAACAGTGTGTTCGTTCACTGAGCTGTCTCCAAATACATCATTGATGTTCTGGTAGTTGCTGCAGCATTTATGATTACACTTCTGCTCATACAAAAATAAAACTCTAAAATCTTGAGAATTCATCCAAAAATTAAAAATATAAAAGTATAGAAAAATTACAATATTTTTAATTAAAACGCATAAAATGAGATAGAGCAAGATTTTAGCCTTTAAGTTGTGTATAATATGTGAATATATCAAAATAATCATATTAGGAAGAAAAATCTCAAAAGTGCACTGGTGGAAATCAGATATTTCATATATTACAACTTAAAACATTCACTTTTGGTAATTAGAATACATTTATATATATTAGCACATTTTTTTAATCTTTTCTGTAAAGTTATGTGATTCGAAGTTTTGTTTAAACTAACATATCATTCAAGAGCTACAAGAGATGCATTAGCAGTAGACTTGTTTAACTTCACATCACAGTCAAATAACGATGGTGTCATCACAATTGAGGAATTTCTCATCTTGATTCCATTCTACACAATAGTAAAAACTTTAGGTCAAGTTCCAATTAGAAGGAAATAGCATTCATTATTCTATGTGAAAAAATGTCAGTCTATTTAGCACTTAAACATACTGCCTGACTTGAATATCGAATAATATTACATAAAGAGATGACTTTTAATGTTGCAATGTATACACCATACTTTAAATGCATTTTACTTCAAACATTTCATAATTATACAAACAGTAAAATTATTTATGGTCAAATAAGGAATAAATTTATAACAACAAACAATAAATAAACAATACATTTGTAAATTTATTCAAAAATACTTTTTAATTATTAGACTTGGGGTAATTTCTATGATTTGACAGGGTACAATTTAAAAATGTTTAAAAAAATTAACGATTTTTTTTATAAGTTAAAGTAAAGGATCGGCTTAAATACGCGCGGATCCGCTAATCTGCGAAGAAACGTAGTTTAAGGAAAGCTGTTGCTTAACAGTTTTCGTTGGACACGCGCAAGTGATTTTAATATTTTTGCTTTCTGATCGCTTTGAATGAAGCTTTTATTCTCAAAGAAAATTAAGTTGCATCATTCAAATTCAGCCTCAAAAACAATGTTTTCGAATACTCCATAAAACTCGAATTCACTCGTTGGGACGTCTCAATGCATATGATCACCACGTTGCAATTTTTCCTCCGGGGCATGAAACATGGGTCGACAATCACATGTCGTAAGCAAATTTCTTATCCAGCTCATTTTCCGAACATAAAATGGCGCATAAATTATGACCAGAATAGATAGTGTGCAAGGGAGCAATTTTATAGAAAAAAAAATTCTAGCTTCACAAATGGGGTTACTAGAAATAAAAAGGGCTGTGGGTAGCCTAGTGGCTATAGCATCGGACTCCAGACAGGAAGGCCTGGGTTCGATGCCCGATGCCAACAAATACCCTCCGAGTACACACGGAGAACGTGTTCGTTAAATCAGCGGGTCCGAAAGTCTTGTGGGGCTGAATCACGAGTGCAGAGGACTGGAGAATATTTCCCTCCCCTTCAGTTCCATGCCAAAATTATGGAGGTGGAGATAGGTTGTGTCGCCTTCTATCGTCCCTTCGGGGAATTTCGCCGTTGTCACCTGTATGGAGCTCAAGCCCAAGGCCAACGACAGGCATTCTTCTAGCCCCTCTCCACGATGAATTTCGTGAGCCTCGTTCTGACTACGTTAGACAGGTGGCCTTAGCCACAACGACAACAACATAAATATAAATATTGTTGTTGGCGCCTGGCGTTTTACTTTATAGTAATTTGACTGGGAAATATTGTACACCTGCAACTGGCATAGCGACACTTTCGTTTTCATACTTGAAACATATATAATTTTCGATATGGCTTACAAACAGGTTTCAAATATTGGCTAAATTTTTAAAGAAAAAAATGCATTCTCAGCTTATATTCGAAAATATCGGAAGTGCACGGCACATTTTAATTTTACACTATGAATTTACAATATTTTATGCAGAGAATTTTAAGTATTTCGTTCAATTCAGGAAGAATAAGTTATGAATTTAAATTATATTCTATAGAAGTTTCATACCCTAGAGAAAAAAGGGCTTACTGAGCAATCAAGTAATCATTATTACTATAAAGATATACTATACGTGTTTAAATTAGAATCATATTCGTACAAGAAAAACTTCAATACCGGAATTATTCATCACTTCACTGACCTGGCTTTTGGAATCCATCCAAAATATATATTATAAGATCGTATTTCTCTCTTAACATTGATAAATATGTATTCAGTAACAAAAATTACATTTTAAACATTTTGGTTAATTATTTTTAAATTAAATGTGTCAACGGATTTAAAAGATAAATTTTTATTAATGACTTTGAAATGTGTCCAGATTCACCTAAGGAATGTTATCGAGTTTAGAAGGAAAATAATTGAGTAATACCTCTTCAATTTAAGGATTACTGTCAAATTGCCTTAATTGCAATGATTGAATTTAAATATATATGCTTAAAAAACATTATGTATTATTTCTGAACGGGATGATTTGAACAAGGAGTGGAACAGGAATCGCTTAATAGAAAGTGTATATCCAATCATACATTCAAAAGTGTCTTTGAAAAATTAAGAAACAAAAAAAGGAAGCTTAGTTTAGAATAAAGAAAATATTGTATATAAACATTTGTGCTTAACATTTTATTTATTCATGAAAAGAATAACATTGATTGAATGCAACTGTATCATATCACAAATATCTAAGTATAATGGAAAACACATCATACATAATACCTTAAGCAAATTTGCTGTGATTGTGAGACTATCTGCAATTCAAATTTTTAATTAGCTTATCATCGTAATTTTTCGAATAATCTAAAAGTTTTTATATGAAATATAGCACGCTGATATATATAATATATATATATATATATATATATATATATATATATATATATATACATATACATGTATATATAAATATAATATATATATATATATATATATATATATAATATATATATATATATATTATATATATATAATATTATTTTTAGCTCTTTTCCTTCCCTGATCCAATTGAGGTGATCAAAGATAATTAAATCAGATTTAACTGAACTGAGGTTATAGCATGTTTTGATTGTCGTATAATTAAATGTTTATTAATTTTTAATAATAAAATTTGACTTATAAATAATTGAAGAATTTCTAGACAAAAGAATGGAAATAATATATTTTACAAAAATATTATCCATCTATTAAAAAACGAATATTTCTACGCAATTTTAAAATGAAATTTCATGTTCTTATAAAACCACGTTCGTAAGTTTATTTCTTCATGGTTTATTTTTTTAAAAATCGTAACAAACATTAAAAAATTCCCTTAAAGTAACGCTAATGGGATAAATTTTACACTGTATTATGAAAAGTTTGCATATTTTAAATACTCAAAATTTTAAATATTTCTATTCAAACCAGCAAAGAAAACTCGTAATGCCACGTTTCTTAAACCGTGGGGTACGCCCCTCCCCTAGGGGATGGGAAAACCTTAGAAAGGTGTGTAAGCATATTAAAATGTCAAAACAAAATATTTTTTAAAACATTATTAAATTACTGAAAGTAAACAAAGTTTTTTCTGACAAAATAAAAAATAAAATACACATTTACTGATATAATACACTTATAAATGTTTCAGTACTGCAAAAAGTACTTTATAATTAATTTAACAATACTAAGTTAAGGACAAGTTCAATAATTATCAGTGACCCCATGGGCTTGTCATATATAAAATTATATACAAGAATTAACACACTTATCTTGATGATTGGTATGGTTTATAACTAGTCCCTTAGCTACTCATTAAAAGTTAAGCGATTCGCTCTCCAAAGACATCGTTTTTCATGTAAGCGTGTGAATGTGATGTATTGGAGTTGAGGGGGGGGAGAGAAAAGGAAAAATTAAGAGAATCCTGTGAAGTAAGTAAATCGTTCGCAAATACTGTCTAGGTAATTCCAAAGCCAGCGGATAAATCTTATAGATAGCAATGTACGGAAAAGATCGTTTTTTGGAAAGACGTATATCTACGCCCGGGGCAATTAACGCTTTGGCTGAGAGAGGCGTTTATAGACGCCGGCGGCACTTAAGGAACCCAACTACGTTTGAAACCATGATTTTACAAAAGTATATAAATGGATAATATTAATGATATTTAGTATCACTTAGATTAGAAAATGTATATAAAATTGTTTTAAGAATAGTATTACAATAAAAAATTATTTAAGTACAATATTTTGACAAAAAATGAACATAGAACGACCCATTTTCAAAATATTCTCCTTCTATGAAAAGTTCTTCTATTATAATAATATTTCACTTGTATATAGCTCAGGCATGTGTACAGAGGCTCAACTAGAATTTTTAAAATATTTAACTTAGAAGTGGGTTTATCCATGTTTTACGAAAACCGAGGGGGGAATCTTAAGAAAAAAACGCCAATAATTATTTCAATTGGTTGTAACTCTGAAAATGTGAATTTTTCAAAATTCTTAGTTGAGCCTCTGTACAGTGGTCTGAGCTATATACAGACAAACTATTAATATAATAGAAGCATTTTTCACAAAAGGAGAACATTTTGAAAAAAGGTTATTCTAAGTTGGTTTTTTTGCCTAAATAATGTATTTAAATAATATGTTTTGCCAAAATGTACTTAAAACAATTTTATGCATATATTCTAATCTAAGTGACACTAAATATCATGAAAATTATCCATTTATGCGTTTTTTTTTTAAATCAAGGTTCCGAACGTAGTGGGATACCTTAAGAGGTTAAAGTAGTATTACAGCTTTAGGGTCAAAATATAGTATTATTGAATTCAATACGTAGTTATTGTAGGGATTGGGGGGACAATGAAAATTATGATTGAATATTAAGTCGCAAATATTGAAAGTTTGAGAAGCACTGTCGTAATGTTCTTACATTTTTGTCAAAGTACTTTGATATTGGTGTTGATTAATGATTGTAAATTATTCTTCGAACTGTGGAACAATCCAAGAGATAGTGACGAAAAATATTATATATATATATATTGCTACTCGATCAAGTGATATGGCGAGACTTACGCTGTCATCCCCTTCTCCAAACTTCCACCCCTTGCCATCATAAAGACTTTGAACCAAGACAGAGTTTACTTTCATCAACCGTAACATGCAAGTTTAAATTCTTTTATCCTCAAATTAATACGAGTGTTTGATAATTAGTGTTTAATTTATTTAAATAATAGTGTAAATAATTTAAATCTGTATGTTTAATAAGTTAATGAGTTTTGTTGCATTTATTTATAAACTGTAATATTCGCAAACAATGCTGTCCCTTACATAAAAATGTCTCTTCAGTTAGAACTTGATGAAATATTGGAAATACATCCTTGTTGGCATCTTTTTAGAAAATTGGCGACGATATGGATGCTTCTAAAAATTTCTGGTTCATGACGTCATGACTTAGGATATAAGCTGATTGTTCGAGAAAGCAGAGGAAGGTAGCAGCACAAACTATAAATAGATGTTGCTTTCTAAAACTGAGTCAGTACTACTTCAGTAGAGTTGAAATGATCACTTGAGGCCAATAGGTTTCTTGCGGATAATCTTTACCATTACGTGCCTGCATTTTTAGACTCTGATAGTTGTGTCATTTTTTACTATCGTCAGGTTACTTTTCCGCAAGAGCTTATCTTAAGTCAATCTCATCTCTAAAACTATTAAAAATTTAAGCCCCTACAATAATCGTTGTGGCACTGTAGCCGAGCAGTCAAGATCTTGAACTCATGACCAGCGCTTCGTGAGTTCGATTTCCAGTATCCTTGAAGATCCACCGTGTAGAGGTGTTTATGCACGTTAAATCTCCCGTAGCTCAAAGCCCTTCCATTGGTGTGGTGTGGAAGTAGAAGACTGGGGTGCCAGCTTAAGTGACGTCCTCATGGTCCTGTTACCAGTAGCCCTTGGTTTGCATTGGAGTGTAAAGTTAGTATGAAAATCAAATCAAATTTCCTATTTTGCTAACATCCACTGATGTATTCTTAGGCCCTTCCCCTCCACGACAGATTTAATGGCTATCAACCCCTCTTCATCGTGAGTCTTTAGGGGCACTAGGACTCGAACACGTAATGCATAGGCAATAAGCTCGCGACCAAGACCACTGCACTGCTTCGGCCACCGGTACACAAGAGGAATCGTAATGTAGTGAAAATAACGGATTATGAAATAACCAATTTTTATATATAAGATCGAATACTTGCGACATTTTTAATGGAAATATTGAGTTATTGCTGTGGTTTTTAGATTTATTTAGTATATTTTAAGAATAAAAGGCTAAAATTAAGAAGAGAAAAATAAATTATTACTACTAAAATGGGAAAAAAGGTAAAAATTGACAAAAACAGTTTACATAAACGGGGCCCACTCAGTACAAATAGTAAATAAACAAATTCTCAATTTTTTCAGTTCAGATGTTTAACTTTGCTATTTATTTTTGAAATGACCTTCAGGATAAAAGATATTTTAATTTTTACAAAAACTAGAGCACTTTATCTTAGTTATTATATGAAATTGCTTAAAAAAACAGTGATTATATTCACATGAAGAACTGTAAAATTTGTAATAAAACCGTGATTGATAAATCTGAAGGTTAAAACACTTCTACTGTTATACAGAACATACACAAAAAATGTTAGCAAATTATTTTCAAAACTTTTTGAGCAATCGCGGTCCCCGTTTCAACATTTCGAAAAAAAAAACACATTTCGAATAAAACGCATTTGAAAGCTTGACATCTTATGCAAAGTAATGGCATCTGCTTTTGCTAAAACACTTGTCGTTTTTGTTCCAGTGAATGGAAAATAAAAGAACTTGGTGTTTTTATAAAGCTAATAAGATGACCTATAAAATGAAATCATAAAAAAGTTGTTATTTGTTTTTTAAAAAAATCATGATTTCAGAATAGTCGGATACCTTAAAGTTGTGGTTTATTTTGTGGTCGTACCGTCCTCCAGTGGAATATAACAGAATAAATATTCATTTAATATTCTAGGAATATAACACGATAAATATATTTTAGAGGATAAACATATCCATCCAAAATAAGAAAGATGATACGTCATAACTGAAACAGATAAAACAAATGCTATGCTTAAGCCCACAATGCTATTTACACCGCTGTGTTCCTATAGGCAAGGTATATCTAGAAATATCGTAAAGAATCGTCTTTTACTTTACGTCGCTTTCGCTCTGTTTGAAGGTTCGGGAATTTCGATATTGCACCAAAAGTGACGTTTTCCGATTCCTCTCCACCCCCTTACGAATGCTGAAAAGGGAGCGAGAAAACAAACGAAATAAGAGCGAAACGAGAACCCTTGCATTTTTTACTAGTTTCCTTTCCTTCTGCTACGCTGCGTCGAAATTGAAACAATACGGGTTGCATTGCCAAGTTATAAAATTAAATTCTTCGCTCAACACGTTTAGTTTTGCGAAAACATGGAATTTCTTTCTCTCTGTGATCCACTCGAGTTTCAATTTCGTGGAAAAATTTTCTATTTCGCAATTTAAATGAATAATGAGCCGTTTTGGAGAATTCGGATTTTATTTCAGTGAAAAGTCGGTGTAATCGTAAAAGTATTTTGTTTTTTACATGAGGCATTGCTAAAAAATTCAGTCTTAAATGGAAAGTCTTAAAAAAGGTATTTACTACGCTATTTCAACATTTATGAAGAAAATCTCTCGCAAACACATTTTCAATAACATTACGGGAAGGATTTACGGGTGTAGTCTCAGAAGTACACGACCTAATTTTGAAAAGAGTTAGGAATTTCGATTGAATGTTGTCTCATCCCAAAATGATATGTCCTAAACACTTAGAAACAGAGTGAAAGATTCAGTAAATAATATATTCAATAAAAGATTCCTTGAACTAATATATAATAAATTTATTTACGACGACCAGTATCTTCTGCAAGCAAGTTTTATGTTAAGAAACCCAATATCAAAAAAATATCTGCACTTACCAATACAGCAGAGATCCGCAGCCAATTTTTCAATTCCTACTATTAGCTCACATTCTATATTTATTTATTTATTTATCTTAGTGGAATTCTCAACCGTTAATAAAATACATTTTAAAGCGCTCAATTGAACTGAAATTTCATATACATGTTTATTTTGGATGTGGCAATACAATAATTTTTAATTATAACTAATACAAATTAATTGATTAAAACTAATTATTTAAATAATTACAAATACAACCACATTGACATCATTTTGGTGGCTTAGCGACCCTTTCGGTAACTTGTGTCAAAACTTGAAAATATTTTTTTCTCACATTTTAAAGCATTCAGTTGAACTGAAAATTTATATACACGATTGTTTGGGATGACAATGTGATACTTAGTAAAAATTAATTACCACTTAATGTTGTGATTCTGTGATATGTATATACATATTTATATTAATTGTAACTATTTAATAAAAAGTAGCTAAAATAAAATTTGTCTTTGTTGATTTAACTTAATTTTTTTATTTATATTACTTGTTTTTTTATTGTGGTATACTTTTAGCCATTTCAAAATTTGGCGTCCTACTAACAATAAAATAAGTTTAAAAGAATGTTTCTTATCTGCAATATACTATGTAAAATAGTTCAGGAAAATAATTTTCAATGTTAAATAAAATAATATGTATGACATAGAGAACAAAATGTTTATTGGGTGTAATTAATTGTAAATTAATTATATAAGAACACATTTAATGTCAAATTCGAATTTCGTGATTTTTGAAAATTTCGTTTGTAATTGGTCCTAAAAATGATAACGCCACTCTCATTTCTTCATCTACATTTAAAAAACCTCTATTTCTTTTCACTCTTATATTTGTTCATGATGAAAATCCGAATTCGCTCCATTAATATGTAAGAAATTGTAATAATAATTTTTAAGCGTTTTGGCTATTATGGAGATAATCGCCTATAATTTTAATCCAAAGTAAATTAATTGACTCTTCCGAATGTTTTTGTAATTAAAAATCGATAATTACACACAGAGAGCTAAATTATTTTTCCCTTTCATTCAAAGTTAATTCATTTACAGATGTATCCGTTATCCTAAATGTATTAGGAACCCAATCAATTTTTTTATACATCCACAAAAGGATAAAGTAAATATACAGCGAGTACTCTTAGTTTATTTCTATAAAACGGCAAAATAATTCGGTTTTGGATTCCATTTTTTTTCTCAGATAATAATTAAAATTTTTAAAAAAAATTGGAGGCCCACTTTAAAAATTTGGTGGCACTCAAAAGTGGCGCGCACTGTGGTTGAGAATCATTACGAAACAGCAACTGCAAACATGATAAAAGAAATTATCTTTCACTAAATTGCGTAGCCGTATAAAACCCTACATCACCGATTGTCGAATTCTAATATGCGAAGAGCAAAATGACAACTAATTTCATAAATGCCAGCGTATCTCAATGCTTCGATAAAAAACGGTGAAGTATTTACACGTTTCTGGTTACGGTTATTATATAGGCTTACAGCTAAGCAGTAGTAAAAGTTTATACAAAGTAAAATATTCAACATTAACAAATATGAGACATAAATTGGATCCACATTTTTTAGTTAAATCAGTACAGCCCATTAAATCAATCAAAATTTTGAAAAAAAAATATTTCCCCCTGTACATTTTCTTCTAGTATTCCAGTGCTGCTCAATAGCTTCGATACCCTGTATATTGTAAGAATCGTCGAGCTCTTCAAAAACCCCTCAACCTCAACCTTTTCATTGTTGAAAAACCTTCTACTATCGACAAAACTTCTCAAGTTTGGAAACAGAAAATAATATGAGGGAGCCAAATCAGGTGAATAAGTTACTTCAGGAAGCAACAAGGACTTTAATTCATTAATTTTCGCCATCGTGATAACAGATGTGTGAACTGGTACATTGTCTTCACGAAAAAAACTCTCTGCTTCGCCAAATGCGGCCGTTTTTCATTGATTTCATTCTTCAATCGCAGCAATAAATTCCCATAATACTCATCGATGATTGTTCTTTTTTCAATCCTGAATGATATCTCAATGGATATTACCTTAAGCGCATCCCAAATAGCTGACACCATAACCTTCTCAGCAGATAAATTGCCTTCGCCTTCTTTGGAGCCTATTTATCATCAATAAACTGTTTTTAAAGTTCTATCGTCTCAAGTGTAAAGCAATGGACCCATGTTTGGCTATGATTCGATGAAAAAACTCGTCTCTGTGTTTTACTATGAAGTTTTGTCAACACTCGATTGAAACATTCTTACGATGCTGTTTTAGTTCCATTGTGAATAATCGTGGCATCTGACTTGTGCACACAACTTTCACTTGTATAATTTTTCAGCTGATATGTGTGATGTATACAACACTTTGAAATTCTTATCAAGTCTGTTAGTTCCTGCGATTTCAGTCGGCGGTTATTAAGAATCATTTTTGAACTTTTTTCGCCATTTCTGGCGATGTCACTGCATTGAGTATTTGGCCTCGTTTAAATTCTGCCATCCTATATGTCAAGGTTGTAAACGAAGAGACAGACTTCTCCAGAGCTCCACTTTGATATAGGTTGGACTGAGGATTTTCAAATAAAAGTATTGTGTGATATAGGTAACCAATTTTATTCATGCACCCAAATTCGTTGAGAGCTTTCATTAGTGTTGGCTACCAAACAAGTACTAAACTACTAAATACTAAAATACTAGTTAAAGTAGTTTTTCTTCAAACCTAAGCTTAAAATATTAACTTTTATTAAGTTCATATTTTTTACCCAAATCGTTCTTTTCAAATAATACAACCACCATCTATAATATCAGGTCGAGGACTTTTGGTACAATCCCTTGTAGAACGGCAACAAAAAATTAATTATTTTCGAAGTATTTGGCATGATGTTTGAAATTTCACGGAGAGTAGTGTGATTATGTACCATAAAACTATACCCCAAAAGATAATAAGAAAAATAAGGTGTAAAACTTTAGATGTAAATGTCAATTTTTATTATTTGGAACATAAATTTGTACGTTAATGATTATATATGTTCCGGAACAATTTACAAATAAATACAAAATACTACACGCAAATGTTGAATTTTCGTAACATCACGGACATGACCGCGGGATTGCTTAAGAAAGAGCTATTTTCGAAATTCAGCCCTGAGTAGTGATTAGGAAGATATGACAGAGTATCATTAGAAAGTGAAATCAAATGTTAAACCAATAATAATTTTGAATACCATTATAATAACGTGCGTTAAAAATAAAAAGCCGCAGTTGAAAATATCCAGAGTTCCTGATTTTAGCACGGGGAAATGTAAGAAAGAAACAGACCAGTATGAATTTTGAATACCTGTACCAATATGAATTTTGAATACCTGTACCAATACGAATTAGAATACCTATACCAATATGAATTTTGAATACCTGTACCAATATGAAATTTGAATACCTGTACCAATATGAATTTTGAATTTCATTATAATAACGTGCGTTAAAAATAAAAAGTCGCAGTTGAAAATATCCAGAGTTCCTGATTTTAGCACGGGGAAATTTAAGAAAGAAACAGACCAATATGAATTTTGAATACCTGTACCATTATGAATTTTGAATACCTGTACCAATATGAATTTTGAATACCTGTACCAATATGAATTTTGAATTTCATTATAATAACGTGCGTTAAAAATAAAAAGCCACAGTTGAAAATATCCAAAGTTCCTGATTTTAGCACGGGGAAATGTAAGAAAGAAACAGACCAGTATGAATTTTGAATACCTGTACCAATATGAATTTTGAATACCTGTACCAATACGAATTAGAATACCTATACCAATATGAATTTTGAATACCTGTACCAATATGAATTTTGAATACCTGTACCAATATGAATTTTGAATTTCATTATAATAACGTGCGTTAAAAATAAAAAGCCGCAGTTGAAAATATCCAGAGTTCCTGATTTTAGCACGGGGAAATTTAAGAAAGAAACAGACCAATATGAATTTTGAATACCTGTACCATTATGAATTTTGAATACCTGTACCAATATGAATTTTGAATACCAGTACCAATATGAATTTTGAATTTCATTATAATAACGTGCGTTAAAAATAAAAAGCCGCAGTTGAAAATATACAGAGTTCCTGATTTTAGCACGGGGAAATGTAAGAAAGAAACAGACCAGTATGAATTTTGAATACCTGTACCAATACGAATTAGAATACCTATACCAATATGAATTTTGAATACCTGTACCAATATGAATTTTGAATACCTGTACCAATATGAATTTTGAATTTCATTATAATAACGTGCGTTAAAAATAAAAAGCCGCAGTTGAAAATATCCAGAGTTCCTGATTTTATTACGGGGAAACTTAAGAAAGAAACAGACCAATATGAATTTTGAATACCTGTACCAATATGAATTTTGAATACCTGTACCAATATGAATTTTGAATACCTGTACCAATACGAATTAGAATACCTATACCAATATGAATTTTAAATACCTGTACCAATATGAATTTTGAATACCTGTACCAATATGAATTTTGAATTTCATTATAATAACGTGCGTTAAAAATAAAATATCGCAGTTGAAAATATCCAGAGTTCCTGATTTTAGCACGGGGAAATTTAAGAAAGAAACAGACCAATATGAATTTTGAATACCTGTACCATTATGAATTTTGAATACCTGTACCAATATGAATTTTGAATTTCATTATAATAACGTGCGTTAAAAATAAAAAGCCGCAGTTGAAAATATCCAGAGTTCCTGATTTTATTACGGGAAACTTAAGAAAGAAACAGACCAATATGAATTTTGAATACCTGTACCAATATGAATTTTGAATACCTGTACCAATATGAATTTTGAATACCTGTACCAATACGAATTAGAATACCTATACCAATATGAATTTTGAATACCTGTACCAATATGAATTTTGAATACCTGTACCAATATGAATTTTGAATTTCATTATAATAACGTGCGTTAAAAATAAAAAGTCGCAGTTGAAAATATCCAGAGTTCCTGATTTTAGCACGGGGAAATTTAAGAAAGAAACAGACCAATATGAATTTTGAATACCTGTACCATTATGAATTTTGAATACCTGTACCAATATGAATTTTGAATACCTGTACCAATATGAATTTTGAATACCTGTACCAATGTGAATTTTGAATACCCGTACCAATAGGAATTTTGAATACCCGTACCAATAGGAATTTTGAATACCCGTACCAATATGAATTTTGAATACCTGTACCAATATGAATTTTGAATACCTGTACCAATATGAATTTTGAACGTCATTATAATAACGTACGTTAAAAATAAAAACCGCAGTTGAAAATATCCAGAGTTCCTGATTTTATTACGGGGAAATTTAAGAAAGAAACAGACCAATATGAATTTTGAATACCTGTACCAATATGAATTTTGAATACCTGAACCAATATGAATTTTGAATACCTGTACCAATATGAATTTTGAATACCTGCACCAATATGAATTTTGAATGTCATTATAATAACGTGTGTTAAAAGTAAAAAGCCGCAGCTGAAAATATCCAGAGTTCCAGATTTTCGCACAGGGAAATTTAAGAAAGAAACAGAAATAACGCTTTAATTTCCTCAAGGAAATAGATGTTTCTGCTATCAATAGACGGCAGCAGCATTGATTAAAAAAGAGTGTTTTAAAAAAATTTGGCGAAAAATAAATTTGAAAATTATTTCTGGGCGGGAATATGGTTACAGTTCTTTAGAAACATTAGCAAAACTTACAAAAAATTTGAAGAGGTACGATTAACGATGTTGATTCGCTTAAGGTACAAATAAAAGAAAATTCAAATTTATACGTAAAATTAATTTGGTATGTTAGATGCAATCTCTAAATTTAAATTATCTTAATAAATTTTATATTTCTGTATTTGTAGAAAATTAAACGCTTAAGTAATTACTGCATTTTTTAAAAAAATTTCGAAAAATGCTATTAGTTTTGCTTCCTTATCTTTAATATCAGTCTTCTTAAGTTTTTATTATACAAAAAAATTATCATTCATAGATTTATAACATATAGCTTAAAAAATTTAATAAATATTTTCAATGAATAAAGTTTTTACTTAATATTTATTTTAACGGACAAAAGATGGTCATTTTCCTTAACCACTTAAGGTATCCCAACACATTGAAATGACCAATTTCACATCACGCTTTTTTGTAACTATTTTATTGAATAGAGGTATCATTTGGCTTTACAAAACATATTTCATTTTGTTTCCACCTTTATATAGAGACCGAGTTACAAAATATTACATAAAATTAGAGAAACTGGAAACGGATGTTTAATCTAACGTAAGTGAACATATTAATTTTTTCATCTATCGTGGCGAGTCTGATAACTCAAAGTATTATAAATGTGCTTTTATGAAACTTTCTGAACCAGTTATCAGTATTATTTTTTGGGAAGTATACTAAAATAATTCTCTTACTGCATGTATATTTGAGTTATGGCTGGTTATTTTAATAATTACCTCATAAAAATATGTCACATTTCTCATAATATTCATTCTACCAGCTCTGAAGTTTTTATATTTTAATAAAGCATTAACATTTTAATGCATTCCTTAGGTGAATGCATGTAGTTTGTTTTACTGTGTAATATTTTTATTGATAAAAGTTATAGCTTTTTTCTCTGCTTCAAAGATTTTTTTAAAAATTGCTGAAATTTCACTTATAATTGTTTTTTTGTGAACTTTAGATAATTTATTTTAAATATTGTTGTGATTAAGTATTAATTTCATTGGTATCGATCCTTAAAAAGTATTGTAATGTTTTAGTACATTATTTTTTTAAAAAAATGTACCCTGAACGTGTCTTGAAAACTTGACAGTTATAAAGTAATAAATTTCATTTTTTCTTGAGATGCAATAAAAAATATTTCACCCTCTTTCTACAATACTTTTTACCAATGACAAAAAATTTCAAAAAAAGTTCAATTAAAAATAAGAATTCTGTTACAAAATATATTAACTTTATATTATAGATTACGAAGTATTACAAAAAATAAAAAAAATTGAATTTGGAGAATTTTAGAATTGTTTGAAATTTTTAAAAGATAAATAGCTGAACCTCTGGTGGCTACAAAAGATAACCTTTGTTTAACCTGGAAAATAAAATTAACTTATTCTAAAACCGTCATCCATATGCTACAGTTGCAGACAAAGAACCAGTATTACAATAGAAGAAATGTTATCATTCTTATCTTTTTTTATTTCCTAAATCGAATAAATGCATTCTTTTTTCTTTCGAATACTTCCATTGATAAAAAAAAATATGCAGAAAATCTTTCCATTTCTTCAGAGCAGCAAATATTGAATGAAACTGTTCCTCTTTCTTTCCAATATGTATTCTTCTTCGAAACAGAATGCATCCAGTTTTAATATTTCATAGAATAAAGCCCGTCTCCGAATTAATAAATAAAGCTGAATGCCCGTAAAAATCCGTATTTACCCAAACAGGCAGAACTTAGCCGTTTAAGGCGAATCCATTTCTCGCAAGAACAGAAAATAAAGTAAAATTCGGCAGCTGACGATGTTAGTAAAGTTAATGTACAGGAGACTTTTTCAAAGTTCGGAAGAAAACTAGACTGCATCTTTTCTTCATTTTGTTGACTTTTTCTGGAATTTTTTCCTCCTTTTCCCTCTTTTCTCTCTATTTTCCCGTTATTTTATTTATTATTTTTTTTCCTATCGGTGCTCTTATTTTTTTTTTTTCTTTGCAGGTCTTATCTGTCTGGCTGAACTCTTTTCTTAGTGACGTTGTGGTCACGTGGGCTGGCGGACGCATCAAAAGAATGGCGGTAATGAGGCCTGGAATATCTCTGCTCCTGGTGTGTGTGTGATATCTTAGGGGTTGTTCGGCAGTTGAAGATCGTTTGGTTTGCTCGAAAAAAGGAGTGCTCTCCTACCTTTGCGAATCGATTTCTGTAAGAACCTATCCTTTTTGCCAAAAGAATAATATCCTTGAAAAAAATCTAGTTGAATTATAGAAATTTTGCTTTCACACACGAATGCAAAACATAAATGTTTTTTTTAAACTATACATGTGAAAGTTTACTTTTACACCTTAAAAATATATTTAGTACATTTTTAACAATTTCATCTAAAGATTATTTATACTTATACAATTACTTACTACATTACTTACATAATAATAGAAAATAAAGAAGTTTTATATAAAAAAACTACGAAATATTATTTTGTCGATTGCAGGCTATGTAGTAAAAAAGCTATTAATAATTACATTCTAAGACTATTTTCACCAAAGTTTACGAATACCACCCAAATTTGAAACATTTGCTTCAAGTAGAAAATTGTCCAAAGATTATGATAACATTTTGACCTAATGTGATTGTGACGATAAACACATTTGGATATGTCTATAGCTTTTATTAAGGACATTCATTCAGAGATTAAGGATTTTCAATGAGGTATGAAAAGTAATGAAGAAACATATTACTGTTGAAGAGAAAGATGCAACAAGTTTTTTTAAAGAGAAGAATTTATTTTACTTCCTAAGTTATAACAATTGTTTTAGGAATTCCATTTAAATTTATAGATCATAAGTGTGCAATAGTGGAAAATGTTTTGTATTTAATGAATTGAACACTTTACAGTTCTCAACTAAATTGGTGTAGAAATAAGGTACAGGAGCAATATTGTTCAAGTGCTACTCTCATCTTAGACTTGATTAAAAATTATTCGGCCCGCCACTTGTTATAGGGCCCAAAACTGTTCATTTTTGTGTGATTTTATGATAACTGCATATGTGATTCTTTTAAAAAATTTTATTCAACTATAAAGTTAGAAATTGGGTATATTTTCGAATAAAAAAACACTGAAAACTTGATAACACGCAAACCCTCACACTATTACATGAAAAAATACAAAACAGAATAACCTTTCGATATTAACATATATTACTACATATTTATATAATATATATATATGCGTTATTATTTTCAATGTATATTTTTAATGCAATGTGGAGGAAAATGTCATGTAACATAATTAATAAGAATCTCAGTTTCCGTGATCTTTTGGAAAGTAAAAATATAAATTTATACGAAATAGTAAAAATATAAAAAAAAAAACATTTCTCGTGGAATCCATTTCAAACAAATCTGAGATTTTTGAACTCTTTGCTCGTATATTAATTAATAACTTCATAGATAGATACAATTTTTACTAAAGAAAAGGTTCTTTCTTTTGAAAAAGCATTATTTTTAGTTTACAGCTACGTCAAATGAAAAAAAAATAAAACTTTTTAAATAAGTAGTTTATGATGTATATATATGTGTTCTTTTTATTTATAAACTTTTTACAAGCATTTACAACCTAAAACCCTAAGTTCATAAAAATATATGATTTTTAATGCAAGAAAACTATCTAAGCATGTGAAGATCCACTTGGATCACACTTTGAGAACGAGAATAATAATTTGGAGTCTTAAGAGCCAGTAGCCATTTTTATAAATAACTTTCTTTATTTGGTTATCTTTCCCAAATAGAATCAAAGACTTTTAATAACAAATAAATCAAAAAAGTAGTTATATGAGGTTTAAAAGAGACTTGCCTTTAAATTAACTTGAATATCTAATGATCCAATTAATTAACAATAAGAATATCGATAACGCAGAGATTACCGCAATAAGAGATCCCAGGATTATATTCAATAATATTCCTACTGAACTTTTAATTTTAATCTCACTCCTAATATAAAGCTTTAATGAGACTTTAATCAATATTTACCACACTGCAGCTCAGCTCAGCTTTTTCTGAGATTTTATCCTCCTAGAAATCTCCAATAATAAATCTCTAACTTCACTATTATACCTTCCTGCTTCAATCTCTCTCTCCTACTGCTTTTTACTTTACTATTCCGTTTGACTTAAATAATTTATCTAATCTACATATATAACAAGGAATCATGTCCTCTTTTTGGAGCTGATTGGAAATAGGTAGGGGAATTAAATTTCCCTAAAAAAGACGTCTCAGTAGGTTGGTGATAAAGTTCCGTATAGGTTTATCACAAGCATAAAAATATATTTTTCTGAAATTTCGAGGTGAATATCAAATTTCTAAATAGCAAATAAAAATTTTCGTATTTCAGCTAATTTTATCTATTTAACAGCAGTGCTTCTCAAACTTTCAATTCTTGCGACCCAATATTCAATTATAATTTTCATCGCGCCCCCCCCTCCCTACAACAACAATGTATTTAGTTCAGTAATACTGTACATTGTGTGACGCTAAAAACTCAGCCGAAGCATTTATGCTGACGTATATATACGTCTTTCTGAAGTACGATATTTTCTGTGCACTGTCATCCTTAAAATTATTCCGAAGACTTTAGAATACATTAAAAGAACATCGACAGTGTTTGCGAAGGGTTAGTTTATATTTCAGACGATTATTTTGCTTATTTATTCCTTTTCTCCATCCCCATACATCACACACGCGCGCCTACGGGGAAAACAATGACATTGGGGAGGGAATTGGGTGACTTTTAATCAGGAGTTAAGAGATTAATTTTAAAGCGTACGAATTATCAAGATTTTTTTATGTATAATTTCATATGTATGCCAATCCCATGGAGTCACTGATAATTAATTTTAAACTTGTTCTTAACTTACTATATTTTACTGCAGCACTGATACAATCATAAATGTATTATATTAGTTTAAATGTGTATTTTATTTTTTATTACGTCAGAATGTATTTTTACGCTCATTATAAATCAATTTTTTTTTAAAAAATGATCTTTTGTTTAGAAGTTTTCAATAGGCTCGCGCCCTCCTTGTAGAATTATCAAGCCCCCTCAGGGGGTGCGCCCCACAGTTTGAGAAACTCTGATTTAACACAGAAGGTTTCCTTAGATTTAATACTATTAAACTTTCTACATAAGAAAAAAAACTGTTTTTCTTTATGCAAACTAGGAGGGGAACCCACCCCCGCCTATTGGCCACCTAATGGTGGACCAACCCCAAAGGTACAAATTATGCAACTCTTCATATTCATTCGTCAAATCGTAAAACTCTAATTTATATGTATTATGTAGTTCTACTTGTACTTCAATTAATTTGAAACCATAATATTAAACAGAACTTACTGCATTTTTATTATTGTTCTCGTATGCGAGGTTAATGATAAATGTATTACATCATCACGAAAAACTTTATTTTATATAGAGAGAAAAATTAAAATTTCCATGAAATTTTTCTAGTTGATCAATTTAGTGATGTGTGACTTCTCTCATGCTGATAATTTTATATGTTTCAGAAAAAAATTGGTAATATTAAATGTGCTTTATGAAAGTTAAACAGTCAAATACATCACTATAAAAACATCTTGTAGTCCTTTAATATCTCAGTCTTGTAAATACTTTCAATCAAGTGAAATAAATTTCCATAATATTAAAATAAGAAAGTATTTAATGAACTGAGAGTTTTTAAATAATTCAATGAAGTTTCACCGATAAGCGTATACTTTGTAAGTGAAAAAAATTTATTTCTTAGTATTTTGTTACAGTACGAAAAATTAAGAAATTCACCACAATTTATTTTTTTAAAAGAATATTTCAAAAAATTAGTTGATAAACTTTGCATGGTTTTACATAAACTTGAAACAATTTCTTCCTATGGTTATATCATTATAACTTAAACACACACAAGTAATATAAAAAAAAATTAAGTCAATTCTTACTTAGACCGACAAAGAAAAATTTTATTTTAGTTACTTGTTATTAAATAGTTACAATTAATATAAATATGTATATACATAGGACAGAATCACAACATTAAGTGATAATTAATTTTTATTATTTATCATTTAAGTATTGTATTGTCCTCCAAAACAATCGTGTATATAAAATTTAAGTTCAAATGAATGCTATAAAACGTGAGAAAAAAATTCTTTTAAAGTTTTGAGCTAAGTCGCTAAAATCAAAACCACCGTGGCTGTATCTGTAATTCTTTAAAATAATTAGTTTCAGTCAATTAATTTAATTAATTATAATTAAATTATCATATTTTTACCCAAAACAATAGTGCATAAAAAATTTCAGCTCGAAGGAGCGTTTTAAAATACGAGAAAAATTTTTCAATTTTTGACAAAAGTCACCAAAAGTGATGCCAACGTGGCTGTATTTGTAATTCTTTGAATAATTAGTTTTAATCAATTAATTTTTATGAATTATAATTAAATTACTGTATTGTACTGTCATCCAAAATAAGCTTGTATATAAAATTTCTGCTCAATTGAGCGCTTTAAAATGTATTTTATTAACGATTGAAAATTCCACCAAGATAAATAAATAAATGTATAGAGAGTGTGATCAAATAGTAAGAATTGAAAAAAATGCTACAGAAACAATAAAAAAATAACTTTTAAAATTTTGCATTAGATCAGATAGAAAATTGCACTGCTTTCATTTATTATAAGGTCTAAAAATAGGGGGTAGTGTAAAGATTTATAAATATTACAAACTGAATTTTATCAGTCTGATTCATTCTCAGAATAAAATTATGTTCTTGAACTCGTGACTATGATAAAATGGAAAAACATGAGAGAACTAAAAAATCTATAGTTTTTCTATGACCCCTCGTGGTTTTCGTTTCATTCCGCTGACTCGATGTGCTTAAGAACGGGAGGGGGAGGAGGAAAAGGATAGGATGGTTAGAGGAGGTAAGGGGAAAAAAATTCGTTCCAACTTTTGAAATATCGATTTTCCTCGAAGTGGAATTTTACCGTTCCTTCTAATCATTTTAAAGCATTGGTTTCTTTCGAAGTTCTTCAATAATACCCTTTTTCCTTTTTTTTATTTCTTCGAGCGAATATAATTTCTAGAACAAGAACATTAAAGGATTTAAATGTCATCAATTCTCCAAGCATTGAATTTTCGCTCTAAATGTTAGTATTTCAGACGAAGGCAAAATAAAAAAATCTTTGTGGTTAATACACGGAATGGAAAGGGCTAGTTTGTTGTTGGTTAGAATGGATGATAGTTTTATTGAGTCTCTCAATGCTATTTTAATAGCTGTATTTTTATAGCAAAAGCTATATTTATGTATCATTAGTGTTATATGAACTTATAAAACCGTATTTGAATGCATCACTAAATTGACTAGAAAAGAATACAAGCATGTCGTAGATAATTTAATATTTTCTGCAAAGCATAATTTCTTTTTCTTTTAGGTATTGTTTTAAAGAATAAGTATTGCACTACATGGTTACAATTTTTTTTATTTTTTAAGCAGGATACCTGTGCATATAGTGAACCTAATTTTTTTAGTCGAAGTAGTACATAGTTTTTTTTATTTAAAAAATAGTTTTATACATAGAAAAGAGGGGGAAATAGAAATTTTAATAATTACACAGCTTTATTGATAATTTTTAAAGACAATATTTAAATATTTTACTTAAAAATAAGTTTGGTATATTTTGTGTGTTATTTTATATATGTGCCAAAAATATTTTACATATTTAAGAGATACTTTTTTAAGAAATAGTACCTAAACATTACCATGCATTATGAGATCTCAAAAATTATGTACAACTTAAATTAAGCCAAAAAAACTGTTTTGAACTTAAAAATTATTTTTGCATTTCTACAGACTGATTAAAGTATCTTTATTAAGATCACACAAAAATCTAAGCACTAATGGAATTTTTTAAAAATATATATGTCCCATCTACAAAGAGTCTTAATTTTCCCATTTTACTCTTTCGAGCATGTCCTGATACCCTTAAAAACATAGTCGCAAATTAAACACTGAATGAAATAATTTCTTTTTAGCTTTTTCATTTCCATCAGATCCTGAAACTACCGCCAGAGACCATCGGATCTTCTCTAAGCAAAATGAACTGAGATTAATAATAAATTATTTTATCAATTTAATTAATGAATCTGGCAACTTAGCGTATGTGGCATTCTGCATTTGATTTGATTGTTTATTAATGTCATATTTTGAAGCTAAACGAAAGCTATTGAAGACAGGCCTCGTAATTTTGAACCTTGTTCAAGGACGAAGACATTTGAACTGGCATCTTACTCTCCACACTTTAACACAATGCTTGAGTAAGGGCTTTGAACATCCATAGATTTAACCTCTTCAGGACGAGGCGGTTTCATCGCTAAGCCTAACTTAAGAAGAAAAATAAACATAAATAATAAAATTTCAGTCCTAATGCCGTAATTTTTGATACTCCTTTAGATTACTACATAAGTTTTCTGTTACATTAAAACTAGAATTTATTTATAATAACGTTTTTCCTTTAATTTATATGAAATTATATAAAAAAATATCACTTACACTGGGAAATAAATTTTGTAAACGCTATTCAATTTTTTCCAAAATTTTCATTGATGAAACATATTAATAAACTATTGAATTAATAAAAAAATATGACAAAGATTATTTACAAAAAGAAATAGCAAAATTAAAACGAAGACTGAATGTGGAAAATCTCGAAGCATGGAGAAACACTAAGTCCTACATTGTATGATTTGCAAGCATAAAATGTTTGTTACGTATTTTTTTTATTTACACATGGTTTGTGACTATACACTTTGGCTTTTTTCACCCTTTTTGTTCATATTAAGAAGTTAGGAAAATGCTTTCAAAACAATCAAATAATAATCTGAAGTCAAGGTTTTTGAAATAAGAAAAGTATGCGAAATATATCCGAAAGCAACAAAACCGGTAAAAGAAATGACGCTAAAACTCTAAGACACTTACACTGTTAAGAAAAAGAAAGCATTTGGAGAGTTATTAGAAACGCGAATATTTTACATCAAGTGGAAATTTTACGAGCTATTTGCTTACATTTCGATTACCCCTCCTCCCGACTCAGCTGATGGGCAAAATATCAAATCCTAGCAGAATATAAACTAACTGAAGGCCAGGTTACCCTAGCTACGCTTGATTTCGATATAATGGACATAGTGTGTCATCTAGTGGTCATTAAAAAACGTTCCAGCTGAAAAATCATATTTGCATCGCCTGGCCTACCACAGCAACTTTGTAAAATGCACATTTGCACCGCCCAGCCATGAGATGCGTCCAGGCAGAATGCATATTTGCACCACTCGTCGCGAATGGGTTAACATACATCAGGCATTCTACAATACAAGAGTTCCATGGTATCAGGACTTGAACCTATGACTTGACATAGACAACACCGGCGGCCGTACTAACGTATGGGGGTAGAGCGTGGGGCTCGATTACCATGTTTTAGAATATCCTGAGATAACATATTAATGTATTAGTAACTGTACTTTTGTTTAAACCATGATGTTTTCAGAGTATGTGATTGATGATTTATGTCCTGTTGGTAAACTAAATTCAAGCGGAACAATCGAAATTCTAACTTAATTTTTAGTAAAAGTTGCATCACTGAACAAACCGTATTTTTCAACAGCTCTTTTGATGTATTTTAATTAAGATTCTGTGAATATAACTTAACATTTAAACGCTTAAGCAATAATTTACTTTAGATTTATTTGTGTCTCATTCATAACAATAATCAAAAATCAGGATTGATGTGATGATAGAGAAAATTTTTTTTATAAAAGGCAAAGATTTGAGGAATGTCATATACCGGCAAATGATATTTTGTGCAGTATCTTAAAATTTCTCCCCTCTGTTGTCGTAAAACATGAATAAACCCACTTCTAAGTTAAATATTTCAAAAATTCTAGTTGAGCCTCTGTACAGAGGTCTGAGCTATATACAAGCAAAATATTATTATAATAGAAGCATTTTTCACAAAAGGAGAGTATTTTAAAAATGGGTAATTCTATGTTCATTTTTTAGTCAAAATAGTTTACCTAAACAATTTTTTATTGTACTACTATTCTTAAAACAATTTTATATACATTTTCTAATCTAAGTGACACTAAATATCATATATATTATCCATTTATACGTTTTTGCAAAATCACGGTTCCGAACGTAGTCGGATACCTTAACGCAACCTACCAAACGTCAGCAGACTATTTATTATGGTTAATGTATATCACTAGACGGCACTGTAAAATCATTCTGTATGAGCCACGTTTAGAACAGAATTTAAAAACGATGGAATGAAGGAGGCAGTATGGGCCATTTGCTCAGCAATATTTTTACCTTTATTGTAGAATAAAACCAATGAACAGACTATCTCATTTAAAATAATCACATTTCTGGAACAAGAAAACATTATTTACGTTTTTCATTTAATAAATGTTTCTTGCCGTTTAGTATTTAATAGCAATAACCATTAATCAACTGACCAATATTAATCGTAATGTATTGGAACGTCTCAATCCCAAACAGGGCAATACTAAATTAAATAGTCCTATTTATTTCACTGTAAACTGATAACAATGCCAAGATAGCACGCAAAAGAATCCACCAGTTTGTTATTCTTGATGGCAATAAAAATATACTAGTATTGCTACAAGAACAAATGTGAAGAATTGGTTTCTGTTCGTTATATGTTTCTGCTTCCAATTTCATCAGAGATGCCAAATGGTAAAATAAATTAGTTTAATCGAATCTGTGATTGTTGTTGTATTGTTAGATTGGAAATGGAGGAAATGCTTTTGGTAATTTTCTCGTCGTATTTGTCACAAATATTTCGAATAGAATTTCAGCATCCACCACACAGTTGTCCTGTCACTTTCTTCCACGTTTCATGCAATTTACCCAAAGAGAATATTACTGAAATTGCATTTATAAGATAAATGATCTAATATATCTAACACAGATAAAAGATAAAATTCTATTTTTTTTATTTATCTTCCCGTGCAATTTAGTTTATATTTGTGCTGAGCAATAAAAAAAAGCTATTTTTGTGAATTAATTTTGATTAAATTTTAAAAAGTTTCTTAAAATTTTTTAAGGCAATCGGGAATTTTTTAAGGCAGACGGGAATTTTTCTCATCAGAAAATTGTTAGTCTAAATGTATGTCAAACATAAATGGTTATTTGTTCGAGTTTTTGATTTATGTATAGAAAACAATTATTGGCCCAAAATGTTACGTCTTAATATTTAATATATTCACACAAATTCATTTGCTTAATTCAAAATTCTAATACACTGATTATAAACTAATCAAACAATAAAACAAATGTATTTTATCTTAATCGATTAATATTAAAAATAAATATTTTTGCCAGATGAAAATAGTAAAAAATTGTCTTCCAAAATGTTACTATATGGAAGTGAAATATTCCGATATTTTAGAAATTGTCTTTAACTGCGTTTATAAAATTATATTTAAAATATATTTATTTTTGTGTGTGTGAAAGGATTTTGTATACATGATCAGAGAGAGAGTTCACTCACTAATTTAGTAATTATTTCTAGATTAAGATATCAGAAAAATTTCCATTTTTATTTTAATTAGCGTCAATTTAAAGTTATAGAACCAAACATTGGCAACGAACTTAATTTGAAACACAATACTATGCGACAAAAAAGGCAACCTCTCAGTTGCTATCTCGTTCTGTAAACTTACACAAAAGTACTTAACACATAAGTACTTTGATAATTGGTTGTTTTTAACATGCTCTATATCATCTTTTTATACAATTATCTTTAATAAAATGTTGACTCAAACTCAAAAGTAGTTTCTGAAAGAGCTTATTGATTACTGATTAATGTCATATTACAAAGTAACATGAGATATACTGTCGGATTATCGAACGGGACTTAGCTTCAACCAAAGGGTTGGTAGCTAACTCACGGTCTCAAGGGAAAAAACTGTCCCGCACTCAGCCTTTATTAAACTAAAATATTTTTTACACTAGAATCAACACAGACCTTGTTTAACAAGGATTCACATGGCTTCTTCATATTACACCGAGTAGGGCAAATAAAAGTGGCTCGGACGACCGCATACGATTGGACATAAATATGATGTGCACACCAAAAGATCGAACCCTGTTGATATTTTAGGCGGGGGGAGGGGTCAAAGTGTGTGTGTGTGTGTGTGTGAGTCAATCAGTTCACAGGTAAAGGTGGTACTCACAGGGCAGCTTAGGGCAGGGTTATAGAAGAGTACGTGAAAAAAATTCGTAGAAAAAGTCGGATTGGTTGTTTGTTCACTAACTTCACTCCTGACAGAGTTATTAACAGAGATTAGTTAGGTCTTGACCCTAGTTGACTAACTGGGTCACCTGATCTGCCAGTGCGTGATTTCTTTTTGTAGGGAGCTCTCAAGTTAAAGGTGTATCGCAACAACTCTCCTAGCCTTCAAGATTTGCAGTAAAACATTTTTATGAAATTGCAACAATTCCAGCAGTCCACCTTCGATCTGTCTTTTTTTAACTCGCTGATCGGGGCCCAAAGGTGCCAAGAGATAAATAGTGATCACTTTCAACGTCTGTAATAAGTAGGATAGCGAACCATCTCTTTTCCTTTGCTGTGTTTCTTTGAACCTGGGGAACTGCCCTCTGGGCCATTTTTAGCTACCCCAACTTGTATTATTTTCAGCAGTGCTCCACAACCTTTTTATCACTGCAAGCCGGACAGCGTTTGATAATTTTGCCACGGCCTACAGAGAGGCGGACGTTGATTGGTTATAAAGTTTAGATTGTTTTGCTTTAATATTTTAAATTCCATTGTATTTAAACACGCCTTCAGAATAAAATGCAATTACACCAAAAAATGATATAAAATGATTTTACGGATCTATACGCGTTCCTTCAATTAATCCTCTTGGAAAATCTTTGGGCTATCAATTTGCGTTAATCACAGCCAACCTTTCGGAAGAAGAGAATCGTGATATTTGAATTAACTTACCATATATAGGCGAGCTTTTCTAGCTTAAGGAGTGAGAAGGAGAGAATATATACTTGAGTCAGGTGAGATTGCTACTGAAGGTACAATATTAGAGTTATTGGGATTAGAACTAATTAGGAGGAAACTTTTGAGTGTCAATTGTTCACTAAGATTTGAATTGATATTAGATTAAATCAGATGATAGGTTAGTCCTTTATTAAGGTAATGATCAAGTTTGATAGTCTCCTAATCGTTCCCATTTTACCGTCGTTGTTCCACTTTCAAGGTTAGCATTGAGACATTCTCTTACTATTATTAGTTGAAATTTTATCTGTTCTTCGTGTGGTAAATTAATAGATTAATTGGATTATTTCGAGTGTTGTTCCCTACCTCCCACACATCTAGGTACCCGAGAGAGAGGTAAAAGCCTCTCACACACGGAATATTTATAAAGTAATTTCCGGGAAGGTAAATCAAACCCTGGAGAAATACACCAATGAAGTGAAAATAATTTAATGTTTCTTTGTGCGGTCCGCATCCCGCGGGTAGGAGACCTCTGATTTACAGTATATGCGTATCGAGAGTGATTTCTAATTTTTTGAAAGGGTAAGGAAAAAATGTATATAAAAATCATTTCCTGGGAAGAAATGCAAATACATCATATAGTACAAAACGAAGAGAGACTGTACCGAGTGAATGAGTGTCTATTAACGTCGCCTTTCAGGCTACACGAGACCTATTGACGACGATCTCGTAATTTTGAGCCATTGTTAAATGACGAAGGTGACACCTGAGATGGCACTCCACTATCTTAACTTCTTCACAACGCAAACGTGAGGACTTTGATCCATGACAGATTTAACGGGCAACAGCTCCTCTACACGGTGAGTTCTTAGTAGCACGTGCTATCAGAGATCATTATCTATAAACCATTAGAAACAATTATACGAAATTTATCATTCCACAACTTACTTCTGGAATTATTAACAACTGATACAGACAGCATTCAAATAAACACTTGATATTTGTTATTTTCAGAATCTCTTACCTTAAAAATATTCAATTAAATTTTAAGAATCTTTTCATGCTTAATTTGAAAAAAAAAACCTGTGTTTTCATTTTTATAAAAGTGTTTCAACACTTTGTAAACAAGAGAAATATATTTCATTAGCAAAAGTAAACATACTTCCTTTATATTAGCATTAAAAGAAACGGTATTTTTAGTGCTATATTATTAATTATTTTGTTCATGAAGATTATAATATTTTCCTTTGATTAAAATATTAAGTGGAAAAACAAGCCTAGAATTTAATATCTCGTAAGCTAAACGAAGAGCACAAAATATGCCCTGTGTATAAAATGCTCAAAAATCTTTCAGTTATTTTTGATGTAATTTTTTTATGTTATAAACCATTAAAGTAATAGTATATAACTAAAATATATGTATTATTAACACATATTTTATAACAAATTTTTAAATAGTCATTGTTTGAATATGTCCCATATTTTTTGGGATTTAAAACAGTTAACATTGCAAAGGAATAAAACCGTTTCACAACGCTCTTTTCTCTGTGTGTGCTTTCTGCTTAACTCATCCATAAGGGTACTATATATTAAAAATAGCAACAATCTATATAACATATGATGGAATCAAACATTACTTCAAATCTCGAACCCAGCAAACATCTAGTTAAGGTAAACACGAAGCAACTGTCCGCTGATTCCCCTAGATAATAAATTCGTCACTGTAACCGTCTCTTCTCCATCCGGCCCCATCTGCAGGGCCTTAAGACCACCTCTCCCTCCCAGAAAAAAAAATTACTTTTACCTCTCTTTCCGTAAGAGCCCAAAGATTTAGAATTCCGTCTATTTTTCCGGCTCTGTGAGTGACTGAGGCGGAAACGGGAAAAGGAGCCGGAAGTGAACGGGAAAATACGGGAATTTAAATTTCGCCGGGGAAATGGAATAACGGGGGGATGAGTGAGGGGTGGACGGACTTTATCTCGGGGCCCCACGCCGGTAAGGGTTAGCGGCCGTAATGGATCGGAGTACCTTAGAGAATAGGGCTGCAGGAAGCAACATGCCTTTTTTCCAGGAAGTTTGATTCGGACACTGGAATGCCGAGTTTGAGATGGACCTTGAAGAAGCAATGGATGAGCAGAGATGTTGAATAAAGAAGACATCATTGACCCAACAAAAGGAATGTCCGTTGGCTTAAGTAAGAAAGAAAAAACCGGGAATGTCAGCAGCGTTTTCGGCGCGAGTCTCCTACTTTTACTTAAAGTTAATTCTGATTTTGATGTAATTTAATCTGAAAATTATTTAAGTCTAGAACAATCTTCAGATTAAAATACTACTAATATTTTTTAAAAAATATTACAATTTTAAATATAATTATACGGAATTCTTTAAATTCAGTCTTTTAAATGTTTTTTATTTCAAATGGGTGGCGATAGGTGTTTTATTATTGCAGACCTAATACATTCCCCGAAGCTGGTATCTCTTTTTAGTGCGCCATCATATAGGCCAGGGATAGCGATCCAATGGCACGCCTGCCATTGATGGCACGCGACACAATATTAATAATCTATGCATCCTTTCCTTTCTCAAAAATGTACAAAAATCAAGTTGAGGAAAATAATTAATGTAATAAAAATGCTATTTTACAGTAATACGTTTTTAAGCAGGAGTAAATACGTTAATAGTTAAAATCTTTTGAAAATATTTAACAAAAAAATGTACTTAGAAATTATTCAGCAAAATTTTATTTCTGAAAGAACATACAAATAGCTCTTGGGAATATATAGAATGTTGAGTTTGAATCTCTGAATAAGACTTTTAACTATAATATAGAATTGTTGATTATAGGTAAAGTTGTCCACGCTAGTGAACGTTATGTTGTATGTATTCAAGTTAAATAAATTTTTTACTAATTAACTACTATTAAAAATTAATATTTACACTTTTTTTAAAATAAAGTGTTTTTTGGATTGAAAGAAATTGTCTGAAAAATACCAGAGTATTAACCCTTGATAGATTTATTATCTGACACTTTCTTCTATATTTGAAGTAAACATTTACTTTAGGTTGAAAATATTTGCGTCTTTTCAAACGCGAAATTTGATGTCTGAAAGGATATATTTTAATTGTCTTAGTAATAACCATGCTAAAAATTAACCCATGCAATTCGTATGTGTAAATGAAATGTAATGTATTAGTGTTCCTAGTATTAAACATGCTAAAAGTAAGTTAATACTCATCTTTATATATCCTTCATAGGTTCATATAAAATGAAGTGTTAGTATTCTCAGCATTATATTTTTTTAAAAAAATTATTAGTATTCTTCGTGGGAGCATGTGAGACGAAATACATTAGTATTCGTAAAAATAAATATGTTAAAGCATAATCATATTCATATTAAAGCATACGTCGTATGTATATATGAAATTAAACATAATATTCTATTAAAAATCATGATTACTGAGTTGTGTGACGGGCTCACGCGTCTTTTCTTTAACATGTCTTTTGGGTTCTTTGGGGCCAGAATTAATGGCAACTTTTTTCCAACCAAGTCCAAGAAGTGAAGTGTGAAAAAAAGATGCAAATTAAGAACCTTTTAAATATCAAAAGTTAGAGTAAGCGTGATGGCAATTTGTGGCAAGTGAAGGCAATTAGAGGAATGTAAACAGTTCGTGGTTCTAGATTGAAGAAGTTTTAGATAACGTTACGTGGCGAAGAATAGTAATTATATGTGATAGAGATCCATTAATCAAGGTGCATACCATTGCACACGAGTTATCGCAAGACTTCATCTAAAACTAGTATGATCGTTTACTGATACTACAGCAAGGTGGGGTTGATTATTTAATATTAGGATCAGTGATTGTATTAAAATTGAGTGTAAGCGATTCAGTTATCGATAGTGGTCCGAGTTAGGTTAAGTCGTTATTATAAATATATAGTGTGTGTTTGTGCTTTACCATCGTAGATTCTCTCACATAAAGTATTATAATCTAATTTATTAAAGGTTTAAGTTGAATATCTTAAACGCTGATACTCAAAGAAATAATCACCCAAGGGAGGGGATTATCACAGTTGCAATAGGTCTTACAAAGGCGAAAATTCTGTATCAAATAAATAAAACAATACCACAGCATAAAGATTTTTAAACATTCATCCTGATTACGTAACATTCAACTTTAATTAAAATAAAATTTAAATATTTTTTCATTTAATTCAAATACGAAAAACAAAAACAAAAAAAATCCTAAAATATATTCTATTGGAAATGTTTTCACGTCAAACATTTGAACAAACGAAGGAGGGGAGGGGAAAGTAGCACGCATCGAAACGGGAAAAAAATCCAACATTTCCATCCCCGGAAAAAATTCAATCCAACATTATATAATTTACTCAACCAAATTTTTGAGATAGGGACTTTTCGTTTGGAGCGCCACTTGAAGCAAATGGAGAAAAACCGGGAGCCCATATTTTGTTCACGCTGCAGCGCACAAGAAACTTTGTTTGCATTTCCCCGCATCTCTCTCCTTCAAGGAATCTTTCTTTCAACCGCGATTGATGCGCGCTTTATCATATTTTTGTATCTTTTAACCCAATCAAGACGGGGAAGCCAAAAAAGAAACTCGCCAGGAATTTAAAAAGACTTGCTGCTGACTTGGCATCTGTTATCTTCCTCCTTGGATGCTTAGAGAAATCATTTGTTTGAGTAATAAGATTACGACTAATACGCTTGTGTGAGGCGTATGTTTGGCTGCATATTTACCGTGCATGTGGTTTTGCTTCCCAATGCATTTCTTTTTTACCTTTACCTTTTTTTTGTTTAACGGTGATACAAGTTGGGTGAATACATTTTTCAACTTTGTGGCATGATTACTACATCTGTGTAACCAAATCCTTCAATTAAACTATAGAGAAGCTCCAAATCAACACGTTGATGATGTGTAGTGAGTGAATGTATATTAACGTCTTATTATAAGACAACACGTTGTGATGGTTCTATCCACAATTTTTCTACTAATAATCCTCTTGGGGAATTTACGGTCTTTAAAAATTATCTTATTATAAAGCTTCCTGCCAAAGAAGAAGAAAAAACGTTAGCATGCAAATTAAGTCTAGTATTTACAGCTAAGCTATCAGGTCAGAGAGGAGAGAGAGATAGGGTAGATTGCAAGCGGAGAAATGATTAATTAAACTTGAAGTGAGACGCAGATATTAAGTTATTGATAATTGTTTTATTCGAGTTGACGATCTGTCACTTAAGATTTAATCTAGATTAGATAGCTAAGAAGTCAGAGCGATTGAATTGACGTAAGTGTTAAGTGTTACAAGTAGTTAAAGTCTTCTCATATCTTGCGTACCAAGTTAATTGTCGTCATATTTAATACAGTTGAACCCGTTTTTGAGCGGTCTTTTTTTACGCGATTTCTTTTTTGTGCGATTTTTTATGTGCGATATTTTTTATGCGGTGTATGAATTTCAATGGCTTTGGTGCCACTGTAATGCTTTCTATCAATATACTAGTGGTATAACGGAGAATGTTAGGACCTCCCTTCCCTCTGAAAATCAGGTTCCGCCTTTAATATTTTATAAAATAGGTAAATACGTATTTAGCGTTAGTCAAGCCTTGGGCTCCTAGAGTCCTTCCGCCC
Source organism: Trichonephila clavipes (assembly GCA_019973935.1). Taxonomy (NCBI): domain Eukaryota; kingdom Metazoa; phylum Arthropoda; class Arachnida; order Araneae; family Nephilidae; genus Trichonephila; species Trichonephila clavipes. The sequence goes on along the minus strand of BMAU01002203.1, from coordinate 7,692 downwards.
CCGTGACAGGACTTAATGGCTTTGGCGTCACTGCAATGTTTTCTATCATTTTACCAGTGGCGTAAAGGAAAATGTTAGTACCCCCTCAAGTCAGGTTTTGCCTTTAATATTTTATAAATTGGGTAAATACGTATTTAGTGTAAGTCAGGCCTTGGGCCCCTAGAGTACTGCCCCCGTGATGCGGAGTTGTACGTTACGCCACTGAAATGTAGACACTTCAAGATGCTCTGTTCATTTGTTATAAACAGTCTCCCGACAATGCGTGTTCAGTTGCTTTCTCTCAATGCTCCAGTAGCACACGCTTGATTGAAGACGAAACTTCCAATTACAATGACATTATCAATAATTTATTAATTATGAAGACGGGCAAGAAGCCAGATTATTTGAGAGAGGATAAAAATATGAAGGGATCTAGCTTTCCAACAAATTGGAAAAGCATTTTCTTAAAATAGATACCAGTTAAGAAAGGAGTATAAAATTCCAAAAAGGACTTCAGTCATGTATAGCTGATTATCGTGACATTTACAAGCAACTGACCACCCATCGTTCGTCACAAAAACTTATCTCTTACTTTATGTTGCCAAAAAATAAATCAAATGAAATTGCACCTTCAAGTGACGAAAATGTTTTTGAACTTATTCATTACAGGACTTCGGATTACGATGAGTAGCGATGAATTATGTATGTACATTTTAAAGACTTATCCGTATATACAATGAGAAACTATGTTTTTAAAATGTTTCCATGTGTAATATTTAATTATTTATTTTGTTATGGAAGTACTCTTACATAAATTTCGTAAATAATTGGCATATTTTATAAATGCGACTTTTTTAAGCGGTCCCTATCTACCGCATAAAAAAGTTTTTTGTAGTATTTCCATGAATTAGTTTGTTATATGTATGAATTTATGAAAATTGTGAATATTTTTGTGCGAATTTTTATGCGGTCCCTATCTACCGCACAAAAACAGGTTCAACTGTAATTTGGTGTATCTCTTAACTTTGGCTGATTGAATTTGTATTGTGGTTAGTACTGTGAATAAATTGAGTGATGTTCTTCTCGATATGGCTAAAATTCCCTCCATTTCTCCCACACTTTTAGGTGCAGAGGCAAGATCTTTACAACGTGGGGTATCGACAATAGAGCTCATTACTTTGAACCACGGTCAACTGACAAGGACGAAACCTGAGCTGGTACAGTCCCTCTGAACTTCCACACCACTCCGATGGGAAGTGTGATAACGAAAAATTTAACGTAAATCAGCCAATCAACTCGGTAGGTCTTCAGTTGCACTAGGCTCAAACTATTGACGCATCAGCCACGAGTTTATGACCGTAATCAGTAAGCTACCGTAGTCTCCTGACGATGCGTGGAAAGTAGAATGGGGTGTAATTCTCGTTACTTGATCATGGTTTAAAATTACAAGATGCTTCTCCAATAACTCTCATGAAGCTTCTAAACGTTATATTAATAAATAATCAGTTAATCAATCTAATATATTTTTAAAATAATTTTAAGTAACGAAACATACCAGTACGAGACTTTGGCAATATAAATACAAATATCGATTTAGTTTATTTATATGACATCTCAGTAGTTTCACTTTTAAAATTACGCGAGTTTCACCAAAAAATATGTGTGTGTGTGAGTTCAATCAAGTTTATGACACAGAATGAAAGAGATTTTGTCACACTCAAATCTCCTCAAAATCCTTCCACGAAGTGGTGTGGAAGTACCAAAAGAAAGCTTCAATCCAACTTAAACTTTCGAAAATGGTTTAATTCATTGATTATAAACGTAATATATCAAAGACAACACACAGTTTATTGGTGACGAACCTCCTAATTTTGCACCAAGGTCAAATTATAAGGATGAAACTTGAACTCCCCCTCCCATTTTCCGAGCTTTCACATCTCGGCAACTTGAGAACTTCGAGCCTCAACAGGTTTAACGTGCATTAGACTCTGTGCAAGGCGGGATTTTAATGGCATGAGACCTGGACAGGAACAATGCCAGCCAAGTGTTCGAGACCATGATCACTTGGCTATTGTGTCCACTGATTGTGGCTCAGAATCATGTGGTTAGATCGGGTGCATGTTAAATTTAACTCGTCTAAAATATGTTACATGGGTGGAGATAGTAAGATGTCAACTCCATGATCGACTTCGTCATCCAACCGTTGTACAAAATTTCAAAATCTTAAGTGCATGTTAAATTTTCCAAGATGGAAAGACTTGTTTTTTTTTTGGCGGAAGTAAATGTAAAAAGTGGGTTCGTAACTAAGGTACCGGCTTTGTAATTTAACTATGATTCAAAAATACACTGATGGGAAACAATCACAACACCAAGAAAAAATCACTGTAGACTAAGAAAACATTGGCAACACATTTGTCTAGAGAACATTTAATTGATTAAAGTTTCGATATCGCAGATTAACGCAGCGCGAAAAGAGCTAATTCAAATGATAATTTGTACAATAATATCCAGTTTAACTACCAGAATTTTGAACGCAAGCCTGCAGTGTGTCATATGGGTACCTGATATTAGTTTATGGAATGGAATTACATGCCTGTTTCACTTTACCGTCGATACAAGGGCTTTTATTTAGGGTTGTGGATGATGCTATAAATCCTGTCCAGTGATATTCCATTCATGCTCGATTACAGGAAGATCTGGTGATCTAGAAGACCAAGGCAACACGTCGGTACTCTGTAAAGCATATTGACTTACATCAGTAGATTGTGGGGTGCAAGTTATCCTGTTGGCAAACACCCTCTTTAATAATGTTCATAAAAGGAAAAGAAAAGTTTGAGTCACCAGACTGAAGTATGTTTGCAGTCAAAATACATGGAATAACCACGAGTGTACTTCTGTCAGAAATTGCTCCCCAGACCATAATTCCAGATGTAGGTTCAGTATATTTAAGCCACAGAAAGGTTGTTTTAGGCGCTGACCTGGCCTTCTTCAAATCAAATTATGTGGTCATCACTGACATCAAGACAGAAACAGCTCTCAACAAATGCAACACATCACTACTCCATCGAATGAGTTCTAGAACGACAGCACTGAGTTCGTAGACGCCAGTGATTTAGAGCTAAAGGTATGAATGCTACAATTCCGCATCGGAGTTATTCCCCGAAACAACCAATTTGCTACAGTTCATTGCGTCACTCTGGTGCCAACAAAAGCTATAATTTTTCCTTGAAATGCATTATGGTGCTCCTCAGCCATGTGACGAATATGACGGTCTTCACTGTCTGTGTTGACCCGTGCGTGGTTGCCCACCGGTTCTCTTCAGATAGTGTCTTTCCGGGAACTTTTAGCTGCCGACAATCGTGTACAGTAGTTACATTCCTACAAAGTCATTCTAGAATATCCTGGATAGAAAATCCACCTTTTCTAAGTCCTATTATACGACTTCGTTCAAACTCAGTGGATTGTTCTTATAATGACTTCTCCGTCTACTTAAAGACATTCTGGTCTGACATCATCTCACTACGTCACATCTCTACATTAACTAACTCTCTTAAAATTTACAGCACATGTTTAAAGTACCTCTGATTCGTTTGTTTAAAGTGGCGCTATTAGCTCCATACTTGCGCGACTAACGCGAAATTTAAATCAAAGTCATCTTTTGAATGTATAACCATGTCTACCGAATTTCGTTTATTTAGCACAATTCCTTGCTCTCTCTATTCGGATTTTCAATTTCATCAGTGCATAACTTCGTAAAAGCTGCGATAAGTCAGAAATAGACTGATGAAAAAAGTTCAACAAACTTATAAGGATCTTGCCTCCAAACCTAGAGATATGGGAGAAAAAGAAGTCAGACTAGCCATGTTCAAAATCCCTTAGTTTATTTGCAACACAAACAGCAACAACACAAGTTCCATCAATCAAAACTAAGAGATGCATCCAATTTAAGCAATATGAAGACAATTATCGAGATACGCGCGAGAGGTATGAGAAAACTTTAATTACCAGTAACACTTACTACAATTCAAGTACACTGCATTCCTAGTGATCTAATCTATATTCTATCCCCAGGGACAAATCGTCACCTTAATTATTACAATTATCAAATACTAAATGTCTGCATTACACTTTAAATCTGATTAATCACTGCTCCGCTAGCAGGCTATCCTCTGTCTCTCTCTAACTTGAAAGCCTAGACTTTATGTAGTAGTCTTAATTTTCATGTCCACGTTCTCTTCTCCAGAGGAAGCGTTCTAATAAAATAGATTTTAAGGACCAAAAATTCTCCAAGAGGACTGTTAGTGAGAAGGTCGTGGATAGAGCTGTCACAAATGTGGACTGTTGTTAATAGTATTCGAGCGCTGCTCTAGTTTACATTAAACCAGCAAATGCCCTGATATGTGAAATACAATAACTGAATACAAGTAATCCAAACCCCTTTTGACAAAAAACAATAAAACTTCGTGTGAAATAGAGTAGAACAAAACAACTATTACAAAAGTGAATGGGGTATTTTACAGAAAGAGGCATATGGTTAGATATTCTTATTTAAAAAGCAAAGTATGGGAAAACGAGGTTTTTTTTACCTTTAAAACGGCTAGCTGATTAAGAAAGACTCTAATGCGCTTTTCTTTTCTTTCGGCTGCAGTCCAAAATGTAAAAGAACCAAAATTCTGAAAACATTTTCAGGCAGAAAATTGTCTCATTTTTCATGCAAATTCACAACGTTGTTACTCACTCATAACATCTGTTTATAATGCCGTGTGGTTTAAATTTTTTTAAATATATTCCATAAATAAGCATTTTTACCCTTTACTATGCTCAGTGAAAGCTAATTTAGGTTTACGGTACAGGAAGTGAAATATGGAATATATTATACAAAAAAAAAATCTTGACGGATTTAAATTAGTAGTATTATAAAATATTCTCTGAATGAGGTAGTGAGATCAAAATATTATAATGCTGGGGGGGTCACTTTTATAGGCTGAAAAGTGTTTTGTATTTGAGTATTATTTTTACTCTGATAAAATCATAGTTTTTGTAAACACATGGCGTGCGAGAGCTCAGTTCTCTTAAAGATTGCTTAGATACAAGCAAAAAATGTTTATATAATTTTTTAATAAAAATTTATACCAGGGCAGTGATTGAGTAATCATATTTGAGTAATTATATAATTTCAAAGCTTTATAAGTCGTTGTGCATATGGCTGCTTTGATTTTATTTCTGCTATTTCAACTAGCATAATTTTATTCTACTCTATGAGTTAGTTATATTTCTCTCGATAAATTTACGTTCATTTCCAAAAAAAATTGTTGAAATAAGTAAAAAACTGAACTACATCATCTGATTTTAAATGAAATGCCTTATTCGATATCAAGCAGGAGAGAGAGTGAGCAGAAAAAACGGACATCAAGTGAGAGAGAGGTATGCGTAAAATTTATACCATGAAGAAAAAGACATAACTGTACTTCCCTTTTTAGCAACTGCTACTCATTTAATTTGAGATATATTTAATAAAAAATGAGTTTTTTCTTAAATACATTTGAATTAGATCTTAAGATATTAAGAATTTGTATTTAGGTATTAAGTTCATAAATGAATTTTAATTGCAATTTTTATTTATTTCCACTACTGACTCCTAATTAGTCATTGATTCCTTAAAAGAGAGGGACACTTACTTTGTGACGGGGCTTCCATCGCGATTTCTATTAATGTCCTCTTGGACTTTCTTTGGGGCCGAAATGGCAATCCTTTCCAACCAACTCTTAAAGACTTAATTTTGATTTTAATGTAATTTTGAAAATAATAAATACCCATCACAAAATTCTTTTTGTATTTACTACGAAAGAATACATTTTGCACTGTATAGTAGTAAATGTGTTTCAGTTATACGTGTACTTAAATTTAGGTAACATTAGTGTGACTTCTGCTGTTGCAGATTATATATATAGATGACAAATAATTTATATTAGCATTGTAAAATTTTACTTTTAGCAGAATGCCTGTTGAATTGAAGTCATCTGCCAAACGGTTTCTAGTGAGTCTTTAATGTTATTCATCTCTCTGAAAATAATCACTCGCAAGCATAAGTAGGTGACAATATGGTTAAAATAGCACAATCTAGCTTCTTAAAATAGTTAAATGTGTCTGTAATCGATTTCGATGTTTTTAAAATTTTGTTAATGACATTTTTACTTATATTGCTTGCTACTCTTTTTGTTGCAATCAATTCCAACTTTTTCCTTGTTTCAATAAATTTTTGAATCCATACTGAACTAGACTAGAAATCAATAAGTTGCATTTCAAATTTTTCAATTTCAAACGAATCGAATTAGAACAAATTCAGTTTATCAAACAATGTCACATCAGGGTACTTAATAAACTTGAGCGCTTCTTACAATTTTTGAACTGAGAAAAATCTCACTGAAAACTCCTTGATTGAAGAATCAATTATGGAAATTAAGGGGACATGGTACGATTTACATTAAAATTTTTAATTTAAGAATTTTAAAATTTTTTGGTTGCCTCAATGTGCGTATACTATGTAAAACAGGTTTTATACTCAAAATTTCGTAAAAGGCTAACCATTTAATTTTTTAAGGAAAAAACTTAAATTTTGGGGAAGTGATTTTAAAATGCTACTCCTCCTACAAAAATTTACATACACGCATGAAATTTGGTTAACAAGTACATCAAACCATGTGTAACAAAAAGTTGGTATGGGTTTTACGATAACATGATTGGTATTCATGCAATACTTCTTTATGAAGGCTTATTGAAAATTCCTTAGAAAAGTATGAATTTTGAGTTCAATTATTTTTTAAAAAAATAAGTATTGCTTTGATTCAAAAATGCATACCAAATTTTGTTACATGTACTATTAGCAATAGGTAAAAAAAAAAAAAAAATTCAAAGCATTAGGCACAATATAAAAAAAAAGCCTTAGCATTTTAAATGAAGACAAACCAGTTATTTTATCTTTCTGAGATAAGACCGTTTAAAGTTTTGATTTCCCATAGGAATGTGAATAAAAATTAACATAAAAGTTATAATAATTCTGCGTTTTTAAGTTTAGAGATTTCAAATTTTCTGAGGTTAAATAAATATCTATAAAAATAATTTAGGCTAAAAAAAAATTAGATTTGATTTTGACCGATTTTTGTCAATTGAATCGTACCGTGTCCCCTTAATTCTTCAATAGCTATATCTTTGTCTGGTTCCCCATGTACACTTTTATCTTTGAAATTGTTTTTCAAGTTTGGGGTTACTTGTGATAATATAGTTTCTGAACTGAAATGCAAACCGTTTTGATGAGTGGTGTGCCTAAAATATTGTGCCGCGTGCCACCAATGGCACGCGTGCCAATGGTTCGCCATCTCTGACCTAGGATATAGGGGTAAGCTATTTTATACAAGCTATAAGTAAAAAGCGTATATTAGTGATAGATGAATTAATCAATAAAGTTAGATTCAGTGGTCGAATACGCGACTATTTGGTAATACGTGTTGCCTCTTCTCGTTCTAGATCAACTTACTTAATTATTATTGTTGTGTATTGTGTTTAAGCTAAGACCTAATAAACAGGTTTTAAAACGAATGATTTAAGTGGTTCTTCGTTCTTTCTCGCAGGAACAGGTCGTGTAAATAATGTAGAACTGAGGTCTTCACGGGCGTGGACTTTACAGAAAGCTGATTCCTATTTCTCCAAGGGAAA